>CM075729.1:3629984-3774984 GCA_037974335.1 Prionace glauca
TCACGTGCTCACTGTGTCCCCCAAACCCACCCCATTCACACACACAGCCCCAAACCCACCCCATTCACACACACCCCCAAACCCACCCCATTCACACACACATCCCCAAACCCACCCCATTCACACACAGCCCCAAACCCACCCCATTCACACACACCCCCAAACCCACCCCATTCACACACACAGCCCCACCAAACCCACCCTATTCACACACAGCCCCAAACCCACCCCATTCACACACACCCCCAAACCCACCCCATTCACACACACAGCCCCCAAACCCACCCCATTCACACACACACCCCCAAACCCACCCCATTCACACACACATCCCCAAACCCACCCCATTCACACACAGCCCCAAACCCACCCCATTCACACACACCCCCAAACCCACTCCCATTCACACACAGCCCCAACCCACCCATTCACACACACCCCAAACCCACCCCATTCACACACACACCCCCAAACCCACCACATTCACACACACAGCCCCAAACCCACCCCATTCACACACACAGCCCCAAACCCACACCATTCACACACACCCCCAAACCCACCCCATTCACACACACCCCCAAACCCCACCCCATTCACACACACCCCCAAACCCACCCCATTCACACACACCCCAAACCCACCCCATTCACACACACCCCCCAAACCCACCCCATTCACACACAAAGCCCCAAACCCACTCCCCATTCACACACACAGCCCCAAACCCACCCCATTCACACACAGCCCCAAACCCACTCCCATTCACACACACCCCCAAACCCACCCCATTCACACACACAGCCCCAAACCCACCCCATTCACACACACCGCCCCAAACCCACCACATTCACACACACCCCCAAACCCACCCCATTCACACACACCCCCAAACCCACCCCATTCACACACAGCCCCCAAACCCACCCCATTCACACACACCCCCAACCCACCCCATTCACACACAGCCCCAAACCCACTCCCATTCACACACACCCCCAAACCCACCCCATTCACACACACCCCCCAAACCCACCCCATTCACACACAGCCCCCAAACCCACCCCATTCACACACACCCCCAAACCCACCCCATTCACACACACAGCCCCAAACCCATCCCATTCACACACACCCCCAACCCACCCCATTCACACACACAGCCCCAAACCCACCCATTCACACACAGCCCCCAAACCCACTCCATTCACACACACCCCCAAACCCATCCCCATTCACACACACAGCCCCAACCCACCCCATTCACACACAGCCCCAAACCCACCCCCTTCACACACACCCCCAAACCCACCCCATTCACACACACAGCCCCAAACCCATCCCATTCACACACACCCCCAACCCACCCCATTCACACACAGCCCCAAACCCACCCCATTCACACACAGCCCCAAACCCACCCCATTCACACACACAGCCCCAAACCCACCCCATTCACACACACCCCAAACCCACCCCCCCCCCCATTCCACACACACCACCCCAAACCCACCCCATTCACACACACCCCAAACCCACCCCATTACACAGCCCCAAACCCACCCCATTCACACACAGCCCCAAACCCACCCCATTCACACACAGCCCCAAACCCACCCCATTCACACACAGCCCCAAACCCACCCCATTCACACACACCCCCAAACCCACCCCCTTCACACACAGCCCCAAACCCATCCCCATTCACACACAGCCCCCAAACCCACCCATTCACACACAGCCCCAAACCCACCCCCTTCACACACAGCCCCAAACCCACCCCATTCACACACACCCCCAAACCCACCCCCATTCACACACACACCCCAAACCCACCCCATTCACACACACCCCCAAACCCACCCCATTCAACACACCCCAAACCCACCCCATTCACACACCCCCCAAACCCACCCCATCACACACACCCCAACCCACCCCATCACACACCCCCCAAACCCACCCCATTCACCACACCCCCCAAACCCACACCCCATCACCAACACACCCCCAAACCCACCCCATTCACACACACCCCAAACCCACCCCCTTCACACACACCCCAAACCCACCCCAATCACACACAGCCCCCAAACCCACCCCCTCACACACACACCCCCAAACCCACCCCATTCACACACACCCCCAAACCCACCCCATCACACACCAGTCCCAACCCACCCCATTCACACACACCCCCAAACCCACCCCTTCACACCCACAGCCCCAACCCCCCCCATTCACACACACCCCAAACCCACCCCCCTCACCACACACCCCAAACCCACCCCATTCACACACACCCCCAAACCCACCCCATTCACACACAGTCCCAAACCCACCCCATTCACACACACCCCCAAACCCACCCCATTCACACACAGTCCCAAACCCACCCCATTCACACACACCCCCAAACCCACCCCATTCACACACACCCCCAAACCCACCCCATTCACACACAGCCCCCAAACCCAACCCCTTCACACACACCCCCAACCCACCCCATTCACACACACCCCCAAACCCACCCCATTCACACACAGCCCCAAACCCAACCCCTTCACACACACCCCCAAACCCACCACATCACACACAGCCCCAAACCCACCCCCTTCACACACATCCCCAAACCCACCCCATTCACACACAGTCCCAAACCCACCACATTCACACACACCCCCAAACCCACCCCATTCACACACAGTCCCAAACCCAACCCCTTCACACACACCCCCAAACCCACCACATTCACACACAGCCCCAAACCCACCCCCTTCACACACATCCCCAAACCCACCCCATTCACACACAGTCCCAAACCCACCACATTCACACACACCCCCAAACCCACCCCATTCACACACACATCCCCAAACCCACCCCCATTCACACACAGTCCCAAACCACCACATTCACACACACACCCCCAAACCCACCACATTCACACACAGCCCCAAACCCACCACATTCACACACACCACCCCCCAAACCCACCACATTCACACACAGCCCCAAACCCACCCCCTTCACACACATCCCCAAACCCACCCCATTCACACACACCCCCAAACCCACCCCCTTCACACACACCCCCAAACCCACCCCTTCACACACACAGCCCCAAACCCACCCCATTCACACACACCCCCAAACCCACCCCATTCTCACACAGCCCCAAAGCCACCCCCTTCACACACAGCCCCAAACCCACCCCATTCACACACACAGCCCCAAACCCACCCCATTCACACACAGCCCCAAACCCACCCCCTTCACACACACAGCCCCAAACCCACCCCATTCACACACAGCCCCAAACCCACCCCCTTCACACACACAGCCCCAAACCCACCCCATTCACACACACAGCCCCAAACCCACCCCATTCACACACAGCCCCAACCCACCCCATTCACACACACCCCCAAACCCACCCCATTCACACACAGCCCCAAACCCACCCCATTCACACACAGCCCCAAACCCACCCCATTCACACACACAGCCCCAAACCCACCCCATTCACACACACCCCCAAACCCACCCCATTCTCACACAGCCCCAAACCCACCCCATTCACACACAGCCCCAAACCCACTCCATTCACACACAACCCCAAACCCACCCCATTCACACACACACCCCCAAACCCACCCCCTTCACACACACCCCAAACCCACCCCATTCTCACACACAGCCCCAAACCCACCCCATTCACACACACCCCCCAAACCCACCACATTCACACACACACCCCCAAACCCACCACATTCACACACACAGCCCCAAACCCACCCCCTTCACACACAGCCCCAAACCCACCCCATTCACACACACCCCCAAACCCACCCCATTCACACACACCCCCAAACCCACCCCATTCTCACACAGCCCCAACCCACCCCCTTCACACACAGCCCCAAACCCACCCCATTCTCACACAGCCCCAAACCCACCCCATTCACACACACAGCCCCAAACCCACCCCATTCACACACACACCCAAACCCACCCCCTTCACACACAGCCCCAACCCACCCCATTCTCACACAGCCCCAAACCCCACCCCCTTCACACACAGCCCCAAACCCACCCCATTCACACACACACCCCAAACCCACCCCCTTCACACACAGCCCCAAACCCACCCCATTCTCACACAGCCCCAAACCCACCCCATTCACACACACAGCCCCAAACCCACCCCATTCACACACACAGCCCCAAACCCACCCCATTCACACACACAGCCCCAAACCCACCCCATTCACACACAGCCCCAAACCCACCCCATCACACACACCCCCAAACCCACCCCAATCTCACACACCCCCCAAACCCACCCCCTTACACACACAGCCCCAAACCCACCCCCTTCACACACACCCCCAACCCACCCCATCACACACCCCCCCAAACCCACCTCATTCACACACACCCCCAAACCCACCCCCTTCACACACAGCCCCAAACCCACCCCATTCACACACACAGCCCCAAACCCACCCCCCTTCACACACACCCCCAAACCCACCCCATTCACACACACCCCCAAACCCACCCCATTCACACACACCCCCAAACCCACCCCCATCACACACACCCCAAACCCACCCATCACACACACCCCCAAACCCACCCCATCACACACACCCCCAACCCACCCCCTTCACACACAGCCCCAAACCCACCCCATTCACACACACCCCCCAAACCCACCCCATTCACACACACCCCCAAACCCACCCCCTTCACACACACCCCCAAACCCACCCCATTCACACACACACACACCCCCAAACCCACCCCATTCACACACACACCCCCAAACCCACCCAATCACAAACAGCCCCAAACCCACCCCATTCACACACACCCCCAAACCCACCCCATTCAAACACACCCCCAAACCCACCCCATTCACACACACAGCCCCAAACCCACCCCCTTCACACACACCCCCAAACCCACCCCATTCAAACACACCCCCAAACCCACCCCATTCACACACACACCCCCAAACCCACCCAATCACAAACAGCCCCAAACCCACCCCCTTCACACACAGCCCCAAACCCACCCCCTTCACACACACCCCCAAACCCACCCCATTCAAACACACCCCCAAACCCACCCCATTCACACACACCCCCAAACCCACCCCATTCACACACAGCCCCAAACCCATCACATTCACACACACCCCCAAACCCACCCCATTCACACACAGCCCCAAACCCATCACATTCACACACACCCCCAAACCCACCCCATTCAAACACACCCCCAAACCCACCCCATTCACACACACACCCCCAAACCCACCCCATTCACACACACCCCCAAACCCACCCCATTCACACACAGCCCCAAACCCATCACATTCACACACACCCCCAAACCCACCCCATTCACACACAGCCCCAAACCCACCCCATTCACACACAGCCCCAAACCCACCCCATTCACACACAGCCCCAAACCCACCCCATTCACACACACACCCCCAAACCCACCCCATTCACACACAGCCCCAAACCCACCCCATTCACACACACCCCCAAACCCACCCCATTCACACACACAGCCCCAAACCCACCCCATTCACACACAGCCCCAAACCCATCACATTCACACACAGCCCCAAACCCACCCCCTTCACACACAGCCCCAAACCCATCACATTCACACACACCCCCAAACCCACCACATTCACACACACAGCCCCAAACCCACCCCATTCACACACAGCCCCAAACCCACCCCATTCACACACACAGCCCCAAACCCACCCCATTCACACACACCCCCAAACCCACCCCATTCACACACACCCCCAAACCCACCCTATTCACACACAGCCCCAAACCCACCCCATTCACACACAGCCCCAAACCCACCCCATTCACACACACCCCCAAACCCACCCCCTTCACACACACCCCCAAACCCACCCCATTCACACACAGCCCCAAACCCACCCCATTCACACACACCCCCAAACCCACCCCATTCACACACACACCCCCAAACCCACCCCCTTCACACACAGCCCCAAACCCACCCCATTCACACACAGCCCCAAACCCACCCCCTTCACACACAGCCCCAAACCCACCCCATTCACACACAGCCCCAAACCCACCCCATTCACACACACCCCCAAACCCACCCCCTTCACACACAGCCCCAAACCCACCCCCTTCACACACAGCCCCAAACCCACCCCATTCACACACAGCCCCAAACCCACCCCATTCACACACACCCCCAAACCCACCCCATTCACACACACCCCCAAACCCACCCCCTTCACACGCACCCCCAAACCCACCCCATTCACACACACACCCCCAAACCCACCCCCTTCACACACAGCCCCAAACCCACCCCATTCACACACACCCCCAAACCCACCCCCTTCACACACACAGCCCCAAACCCATCCCATTTTCACACAGCCCCAAACCCACCCCCTTCACACACACCCCCAAACCCACCCCCTTCACACACACAGCCCCAAACCCATCCCATTTTCACACAGCCCCAAACCCACCCCATTCACACACACCCCCAAACCCACCCCCTTCACACACACAGCCCCAAACCCATCCCATTTTCACACAGCCCCAAACCCACCCCCTTCACACACACCCCCAAACCCACCCCCTTCACACACACAGCCCCAAACCCATCCCATTTTCACACACCCCCAAACCCACCCCCTTCACACACACAGCCCCAAACCCATCCCATTTTCACACACCCCCAAACCCACCCCCTTCACACACACCCCCAAACCCACCCCATTCTCACACAGCCCCAAACCCATCCCATTTTCACACAGCCCCAAACCCACCCCATTCACACACACCCCCAAACCCACCCCATTCACACACACACCCCCAAACCCACCCCCTTCACACACAGCCCCAAACCCACCCCATTCACACACACCCCCAAACCCACCCCATTCACACACACAGCCCCAAACCCATCCCATTTTCACACAGCCCCAAACCCACCCCATTCACACACACCCCCAAACCCACCCCATTCACACACACCCCCAAACCCACCCCATTCACACACAGCCCCAAACCCACCCCATTCACACACAGCCCCAAACCCATCCCATTTATACACACCCCCAAACCCACCCCATTTATACATAACCCAAAACATGTTAGATGGACTGGTACCTGGGATGGGGACTTGTAGAGGGAGCTTTACTCTGTATCTAACCCCATGCTCTGCCTGACTTGGGAGTGTAGGACTGAGTCCCACATTCTCCCCACTCCCCTTGGGAGCGAGTCCCACATTCTCCCCACTCCCTGTGGAGCGAGACCCACATTCTCCCCATTCCCCCTGGGAGCGAGTCCCACATTCTCCCCACTCCCTGTGGGAGCGAGTCCCACACTCTCCCCACTCCCCGTGGGAGCGAGTCCCACATTCTCCCCACTGTCTGGATCAAGGAATCCCAATGGGATTTATTAGCGATGGTGTTATATTAATAGATCCTTGTTTTGGTCTGGCCTGTAGATGGAAACATGTTCTCCACTTTTAGCCTCTTGAACTCTTGCGTAGTAGAGATTTATCCTGTTTCCCCCCCTCAGTCTCAGTCTGTTTAATTTGAGCTGATAAATTCTCAGTTTTCTGGACCATGTCAGTCACTCACTAACAACCTGTGCCCAGAGCGGAGGAGATACTCGCTCCGTGAACCCATTGTGACTCTCACCTCACTACATTCCTCATCAGTAGAAAGAAGGCATCCTTTGCAGATGTGCAGAAGTTTTTACCATAGATGGCAATCTGAAAGATAGAAAGGATTTGATATATTGCATTTGTATAGCGTCTATCACAACCTCAGGATGTAATCACATGTCACAGACAGCAGTGACTGGGGAGTTGAGAAGCCGGGGGGTGGGTACAGAGTAACTCACCATGATATACGCATTTCTGTTCAAAAACTTGATAAACTTTTCAAGACACCAAAAGCAACATTTCAGACAGCAGAACAGGAACTTGGCAAACTTGTTCTGTGCACCTGCGGGTAAAGTAATAAGACCTCAATACAGAATCTTACAGCATCCTGGGAGGCCATTCAGCCCATCATGTCTGTACTGGCTGAATGATGTGGGTATGCCGGCGTTGGACTGGCGTAAACACAGTAAAAAGTCTGACAACACCAGGTTTTAGTCCAACCGATTTATTTGATAATATTCTCACAAGCTTTCGGGGTTAGCCTCTTCGTCAGGTGAATGGAGAGTTCTGGCCTCAGACAGAGCATATAAAGCACAGACAGTTGCTGATTAGAATGCGAATCCTTACACCTAACCTGCTGTTCAAGACCTGAAGTGGCTGATAATGTGAGTGGAAGGAGCACTGATCACAGTTTAAAGAGATGTGTATTGTCTCCAGGAATACACAGGTTAGGTGTAAGGATTCGCATTCTAATCAGTAATCTCTAAACTGTCTGTGCTTTATATGCTCTGTCTGAGGCCAGAACTCTCCATTCACCTGACGAAGAGGGTAACCTCGAAAGCTTGTGAGAATATTATCAAATAAATCGGTTGGACTAAAACCTGGTGTTGTCAGACTTTTCACTGGCTGAATGAACCAGCTCTCCAATTAGTCCTCATTCCCAGCTCTATCCCTGTATCCCTGCGAATCTTTCCCCTTTAATTATCTCCCCAATTTCCTTTTGAAAGTTATTATTGAATCTGCTTCCACCGCCCTTTCAGGCAGCACATTCCAGATCACAACAACTCACTGCGTCAAATAAATTCCCCTCATCTCCCCCTCTGGTTCTTTTCCCGATTCTCTCCAGTCTGTGTCCCTCTGGTTACCCACCCTCCTGTCTTAACACTTTCTATCGAAAACTTTCACACTTTGCCCACAGTGCACTTCTCACAACAACTATTGAATAATTGCAAGATACTGGAATCCCCGCTCTGAGCCAATTAAATTTGTGGCACTGTCTGCACTGGCAAGGGGGGGTTGGGGTTAGTTATGGTGTGGTGTTTACACTGGCGGGCTTGGTTATCTATACAGACATTGCAATCTGTAATAGCAAAATAGCAAGAAAGTCCCAATGTCTGGGTGTGAAATAAGAACATAAGAACATATGAAATAGGAGCAGGAGTAGGCCATCTGGCCCTTCGAGCCTGCCCCACCATTCAATAAGATCATGGCTGATCTGTCATGGCTCAGCTCCACCTTCCCGCCCTCTTCCCCATAACCCTTAATCCCTTCTCTTATCAAAAACCCATCAACCCGCTTCTTAAAAATATTTAGCGAGGCAGCCTCCACCACTTCAACGGGCAGAGAATTCCAGAGATTCACCACCCTTTGAGTGAAGAAGTTCCTCCTCAACTCTGTTCTAAACCGCCTCCCCTTTATCTTGAGGCTGTGCCCCCTAGTCCTACTGTCTTTTTTGAGCGGGAAGAGTCTCTCCACCTCTATCCTGTCCATCCCATTCATCATCTTATACGTCTCAATGAGATCTCCCCTCATTCTTCTAAACTCTAACGAGTACAAGCCTAGTGAGAGCTGGAGATGTTAACCCTGAACCTGTGGAAATCCCTTTAACCCCTGCCCTTTAACCCCTCATCACCTGTGGGTTACAGTTAGTCTTGACTCTATGGGAGATTAACAGACCCAACAAAATATTTGCCCCGATTGTAAGCATGTTGGATTTGTAAAGAAGTACACAAAATAGACAATGTTGGTGTTTCTACTCCAGCCCTCACCCCCCTTCCTCTCTCCCCATCATCACATACCCCTCTCCCTGAACCCTCATGGGCAGCACAGTGACACAATATCATTTCAGCCTCATCCCAGTTTATAGGACCCCAGTACCAGTCGCACTTTTCAAGCTGCTTCACAGCTCCAGGGACCTGGGTTCGATTCCCGGCTCGGGTCACTGTCTGTGTGGAGTTTGCACATTCCCCTCGAGTCTGCGTGGGTTTCCTCCGGGTGCTCCAGTTTCCTCCCACAGTCCAAAGATGTGCGGGTTAGGTTGATTGGTTATGCTCAAATTGCCCCTTAATGTCCTGAGATGCATCGGTTAGAGGGATTAACAGGTAAATATGTAGGGATATGGGGGTAGGGCCTGGGTGGGATTGTGGTCGGTGCAGACTCGATGGGCCAAATGGCCTCTTTCAGCACTGTAGGGTTTCTATGACTCATGTACCATGCCCCCTAACCCTATCTCCCTATCCTCACAACCCCCTCTCCATCTTCCTCTATTCCCATATCCCCCTTTTCCCACATGCTCCTCTCCCGCTCTCTCCTGTGTTTATCCAGCTCCCACTCCTCTCTGCATCAATCACTCCCGGTGATACTGAGATCCGCGTTCACACTCCCATCAAAAACACGGTTCCAAATATTTCTCCTCAATCCTTATTAGATTAGCAACGGAAATTCCACAACATGCATCAGGGAAGAATTGATCAGTGATTCACCTTTGAGTTTATTATCCAGGTATTCCAGAATAATCCTGATCAGCTGGACGATGGCGAGGATTAAAGAGCCAAATGCCAGCGAGCCTGTGTGATACCTGAGACAACAAAACAGGTTCAGAATAATTATTACCCACCAAACGCTGCAAAAATAAACTCACCATGTCCTCGCTATATCTCGCTCTTCCAAGGAACTCAAAATTCTGGAACTTTCTCAGCCCCTTTCTCTTCCCGGCCCTTGAAACCCGAGGTTTGTGTCATCTGACCACCACTCCCTGGTTTCCTTCATTCCTCTTATACCTTCCGGCTTTATCCGGGACTTTGGTCCTAGATCCTCACCCTTAGACTTGTCCTTTCACCCTGGGTCTTGACCTTTCACCCTGGGTCTTGCCCTTTCACCCCGGGTCTTGACCTTTCACCCTGGGTCTTGCCCTTTCACCCTGGGTCTTGACCTTTCACCCTGGGTCTTGCCCTTTCACCCTGGGTCTTGACTCTTCAACTGGCTTTTCAATCTTTAATCTAAGATGGAGCCGAGGATGTTGAGGTGAAAGGTTAAGGCCCAGGACGATGGAACCATCAGGCCTCGGTGAGGGTCCCCTCCCTCCATTTGGGCCTAATGGGCTCATCTTTGTTTCCTCCTTCCTCTTGACAGAGGGGCTAAAATTATCTCTGCCTTCTCCTCATCCTTTAAATCTCTGACCCTCTAGTTTAGGGAGAGCATTTTCGAGTTTCGGGTCCAAGCAACTAAAGGGATGGCTGCCAGCGGTGGAGTGATTCAAACAGGGGATGGTCAGGAGGCCAGAGTTGGAGGGGATGGGATGGAGGGTGAGGAGGTTGAGGGAGGATGGGAACAGGGGTGAGGAGAGGTTGGGGGGCATTGAGAGGGGGGTTTGACAGCTTTACCTCAGAGAGCGTCCAAACGCAGCCAGCAGAGGGAAGTTGGGAATATCTGCTGGCTTCCTGAATGCCCAGTAATAGGAAGCAAATGCACCTGCCAGTGTGCACTGCCCCAGAGCGATGGCAAAATTCACCAGCCACAGAAAGACAAAGAGGTTGCAGATCTGAAGGATGAAGATGTATTTGTGGTAAAGACTCTCTCCGCCATAGAAGGCAAAGACACACTGAGCACCCGGGCACAATCTGGTGACATTGCTGGTGTTAAATACCTGCGGGGAAGAGAAAGGTCACAGGTCATTAGCTTAAAACTCTCACGCCAAGCTCAATAAATAAATCAGTTCATTTATCTCCGAACCCGAGTCACTCAAATCGTTTACCTCAGTTTCTCCCTTCACACGGGCTGTCAGATCCGCTGAGTTTTTCCAACATTCAGATTTCCAACAACCAGAGCATAGAACTGAGCGACCCACTCGACCAATCAGGGGGTAGTTCACGTGAACCCCGTTGGTGTAGGACGGGAGTTACGTGTGGAGCCAGACTGGGTAAGGACAGTAGGATTCCTGCCCTGAAGGATGGGAAAGGACTGCACGGTGGCAGAGCGGGTTAGCACGGCTGCCTCACAGCGCCGGGGGACCCGGGTTCGATCCCCGGCTCGGGTCACTGTCTGTGTGGAGTCTGCGCGTTCTCCCCGTGTCTGCGTGGGTTTCCTCTGAGTTGCTCCCGTTTCCTCCCACAGTCTGAAAGGTGGTTAGGTGCGTTGGCCGTGATAAATTCTCCCTCAGTGTCCCGGGATGAGTAGGTTCGGTGGTTTAGCTGTGGTAGATGTGTGAGGTTATGGAGTGAAGGACATACTCTTTCGGATAGTCGGAATGGACTCAGTGGATTTTATTCCAGTTTGACAATCTCACGGTCACTTTACTGACGGTGTCTATTTCGAGATATCTTTAAAACTGAATTTAAATTCTCAAACTGTCCTGGTCGCAAAAACCCAGCTTGCAGGTGCAGCAGGTGGTCAGGAAGGCAAATGGGATGCTGGCCTTCATAGCGAGGGGGATTGAATATAAAAGTAGGGAGGTCTTGCTGCAGCTGTATAGGGCATTGGTGAGGCCGCAGCTGGAGTACTGTGTGCAGTTTTGGGCGCCGCACCTGCGCAAAGATATTTTGGCCTTGGAGGAAGTGCAGAGGAGGTTTACTAGGCTGATACCGGAGTTGAGGGGGTTGAGCTATGAGGAGAGGCTGAATAAACTAGGCTTGTACTCGTTAGAGTTTAGAAGAATGAGGGGAGATCTCATTGAGACGTATAAGATGATGAATGGGATGGATAGGATAGAGGTGGAGAGACTGTTCCCGCTCAAAAAAGACAGTAGGACTAGGGGGCACAGCCTCAAGATAAAGGGGGGGCGGTTTAGAACAGAGTTGAGGAGGAACTTCTTCACTCAAAGGGTGGTGAATCTCTGGAATTCTCTGCCCCTTGAAGTGGTGGAGGCTGCCTCGCTAAATATTTTTAAGAAGCGGGTTGATGGGTTTTTGATAAGAGAGGGGATTAAGGGTTATGGGGAGAGGGCGGGAAGGTGGAACTGAGCCACGACAGATCAGCCATGATCTTATTGAATGGCGGGGCAGGCTCGAAGGGCCAGATGGCCTACTCCTGCTCCTATTTCTTATGTTCTTATGAACCCCCGTTCTCTGGGTTATAAATGCCTCAATAATGAGCTGTGCTTCTCATGGCCTTATTTAGGGACAAGATGTTTGCTTCATTTTGTTGAACAGACACCCCCAGCATCTCCATGTGTCTCTCACAGGGGAATGGGGACAGGTAGATTTACTGCCTTTACGGAGATGCTGAATTTTGGGATGTGAATCGCTGGAAAGTCAATTTTACTCTCCTGCCACACCCTGCAGAAAGTGTAAAATCCACCATCTGTACTGGTTCTGGTGGATTGCCATTGGCCGCGTTCCCAGTGTTGTGACAGATGTGGCCTGTTATGAGAATGGAGATAAGAGGCTGAAGGCTGTGAGAATGTGTAAAAAGGGGCGGTGCAGGTACAGGTTACCCCGGGGGGGGGGAAAAGGTTACGCTGGGATTTCAGAGCGGTTTAAGTGCGTGGATAAAGTATTTGGAGAATTGTTTGCATTGGAGGAAGGCGAGGATTGAAAATAATTGCCAAAATCTGCAGCGGGGAGAACAAAGTGTGTTTGTTTTCTACACAGTGAGTTGTTGTGATCTGGAATGTGCTGCCTGAAAGGGCGGTGGAAGCAGATTCAATAATAACTTTCAAAATGGGATTGGAAATGAGGTCCTGAATATAAAGGAAGCTGGAATTCGAAAGTTGGGCTGAGAACTTTGTGACGATAAAGCTGTTGTCTGAATCTGCTTAAAGAAAGGAATCCTGTTGTTCTTCCTCAGTCTGGGTGGATACGTGACTCCCGTCCCTCATCAATGTGCTTAACACTAAAAACCCATTGAGGCAGATATCACGTGGCATATCCGAATCCCTCCATCCCATTCCCAATGTGTAGACAAGCTGTAACCAGACCGCATACCTCAGGATTGCATGTTCTATTTGCATATATACAGTGACCCCGGTTTGTCATCACTTTGTACACAGCCTCACCGGAAGTTGACAGAAATCTGAGGATTTTACGTTCAGGAACATATCGATAATTTCAATTCCCTAAAGTGCCGATAACCCGGCAGAATTTTCATTTTTAAAACATGATGAAACTCTGACAGAATCGCAATAAGGACATAATCCGACAGTACGAGAGAAAGGCCATTCGGTCCAACATGCCTGGGCTACTATCCATGTTAGCCCCGGAATCCTGAAAATTTCTCCTCTTCCAGTGTTTCTCTAATCCCCTTTTGAAAGTTATTATTGAATCTGCTTCCACCGGCCTTTCAGGCAGCACATTCCAGATCACAACAACTCACTGTGTCAAATAAATTCCCCTCATCTCCCCCTCTGGTTCTTTTCCCGATTCTCTCCAGTCTGTGTCCCCCTGGTTACCCACCCTCCTGTCACTGGGTTATTATCGACTGGTAGCTACCAGAAAGTGAAAGGTAATGCAGTACGGCATTCGTGGGTTGCAGGAAAAGGCGATGCAGGTTTATAGAGAAGATATTGCTCGTTCCAGGTCTAAGATGGAAGAGCCACAAATGTGTCAGAAACTGTCTGCTTTTGTCATTACAGCCCGTGTGACATTTGGTCAGCTACTTTGAACACTTTACATCCCTTCCCCGTCACTTTATTTGTCCCCAAATGACAACGTTTCAACAACTGACCCAATTAAACAGTAGATATATTATTTTGCACCATTATTTCCCAAATATATAATTAATTAGACAGTGTCTCAGCCGGACAGCTATTTACTTTGGATTGTATTTGGCCTGGAATTTGGGCACTCGAGACATTTAAAACATCTTCATTCTCTCCCGTTGGTAATTCTTCATGTGAAACAATTTCAGAGTCAGTTTCCATTAAAGATTCTTCAGAAACAGATTTGTCTCTGCCGTTAGTTTCTGCTCAGAGGTATCACTCTGATTTAATTTGATTTATTATTGTCACATGTATTAGTATATAGCGGAAAGTATCATTTCTTGTGCACTATACAGATAAAGCATACTGTTCATAGAGAAGAAAAGGAGAGGGTGCAGAATGTAGTGTTACAGTCACAGCGAGGGTGTAGAGAAAGATCAACTTAATGCGAGGTAGGTCCATTCAAAAGTCTGGCAGCAGCAGGGAAGAAGCTGTTCTTGAGTCAGTTGGTACGTGACCTCAGACTTTTGTATCTTTTTCCCAATGGAAGAAGATGGAAGAGAGAATGTCCGGGGTGCGTGGGGTCCTTGATTATGCCGGCTGCTTTTCCGAGTCAATGATGGGAAGCTGGTTTGAGTGATGGATTGGGCTTCATTCATGACCCCTTGTAGTTCCTTGCGGTCTTGGGCAGAGCAGGAGCCCATAACAAGCTGTGGTACAACCAGAAAGAATGCTTTCTATGGTGCATCTGTAAAACTTGGTGAGAGTTACACCGGATATGCCAAATTATCTTAGTCTCCTGGGAAAGTAGATGTACGAGTGGGCTTTGTTACTATAGTATCGGCATGGGAGGATCTGAGCAGGTTGTTGGTGATCTGGACACCTAAAAACTTGAAGCTCTCGACATTTCTACTTTGTCCCCGTTGATATAGACAGGGGTATGTTCTCTGTTACGCTTCCTAAAATCAATGACTATTTCCTTCGTTTTGTTGACATTGAGGGAGAGATTATTGTTGCCGCACCAGTTCACCTGATCCTCTATCTCATTCCTGTACTCTGTCTCGTCATTGTTTGAGATCCGACCCACTACGGTGGTGTCATCAGCAAACTTGAAAATCGAATTGGAGGGGAATTTGGCCGCACAGTCACAGGTGTATAAGGAGTATTGTCGGGGGCTGAGAACACAGCCTTGTGGGGCACCGGTGTTGAGGATGATCATGGAGGAGGTGTTGTTGCCAATCCTTACTGATTGTGGTCTGTGAGTTAGGAAGTCTAGGATCCGGTCACAGATTGCTACTGCAAATGCTACTCAGCATTTCACTGTAAATGTTTCTTGTGAAGCTTCAGTGATTCCACTCCTTGAGGCAAGTATCTGGTCAGTATGTCATTGCTAAACTCTCTCTCTTCATCTGTCTGTACGACGTAACTCTTCACTGGTTGTGTAGATTGTTTTCTCTGAGTGAATCCATCCTTTTAGAGTTCTGTTTCCTCTTAACAATCTGTACTTTCTGAAGTCATTCAACAATTCCTGAAGTATCAAAAGATCAAACTCTGATCTTAATTTTCTTTTTCAGAGCTGCGCCGCTGGTGAACTGTGTGTCTGTGCGGCGTTCCTGTATGGTATCAAGAATTTATTTACTCATCTTGACAATGTACCTTGGTCCTTTGATGTCTTGTGTTTGAGTGACTGTACAAATCCATTTGTAGATGGATGATATGGAGCTCACTTGATGTGTTGGTTCCCATTTACTTCCAAACAATCTTCAAACTCCGTGGATGTGAGCTGTGTCCCATTGTCACTTACTATCTGCTCCAGTAAACCAAATCTAGCAAACGTTTCACCCAGTTTCTCAGTAGTTTGTTCTGCTCTCGTGGATTTCATAACCTCTGCTACCAGCCCTTAGAATGAGCATCAACAATTACTGGGAGCACGTATCCTGACACCCCAAGACAGACTCCTATTTCCTCTTAATCTCCTCTTAACATTCTCCACTTGAAGGACAATCCCAGTCTCTCCATAAGTTTAAATCCCAGATAATGTATTCCCTGGAATATAAACTCTCTATTTTTGTAAGTTTATGTATCCTCAGACACTTTGAATTGTTACAAATACTCTGGGCAAGTGGATTGGACAGAAATGGCCAGCAGATCATTAAATCATAGAACATAGAACACTACGGCACAAACAGGCCCTTTGGCCCACAAGTTGCGTTGATCATATCCATACCTACCAGGCCATAGAACTATCTGTAACTCCCAATCCCATTAAATCCCATATACTCATCCAGAAGTCTTTTAAAAGACCCCAGCGAGTTTGCCTCCACCACCACCGACGGCAGCCGATTCTATTCACTCACCACCCTCTGAGTGAAAAACTTACCCCTGACATCACCTCTGTACTTCCCTCCCCGCACCTTAAATCTGTGTCCTCTCGTAGCGACCATTTCAACTCGGGGAAATAGCCTCTGAGAATCCACACGATCTATACCTCTCAACATCTTATAAAACTCTATCAGGTCGCCTCTCAACCTTCGTCTCTCCAGAGAGAAGAGACCTAGAACTGAATCTTCACAGAATGGACCTGAAATTAAACCTTTAGTGTTCAATATTAATAACACAGGATGAATAGACAGTAGCATTATCTGAAAGGATACATAGCTGTAATAGCCCAGTAGGAAATACAGATGGCCAACAGCAAGAAGGTGATGATGGGGTAGAATAGAGTGGACATGATATATCCTATGGCCCTGATAACACAAAACGAGGAGTTAAACTGCGTAAGTAACCACATTCTTTGACAGCATTACGTTTCAATTAAATCACAAATGACTGTATATAAATAAATCACTAACGTTAGAATAACATCTAATTTACAGCATGGAAACAGGCCATTTGGTCCATCCAGTATGTTCTGGTGTTTATTCTCCATGTAGCCTCCATCTTCTTCCTCTCAGCCCATCACCATCCCCTCCTATCCCATTCTCGCTCAAGTGTTTATCCAGCTTCCCCCTTAAATGTATCGAAACTATTCACCTCAACCACTCCCCGTGGGAGCGAGTCCCACATTTTCCCCACTCCCCCCGTGGGAGCGAGTCCCACATTCACCCCACTCCCCGTGGGAGCGAGTCCCACACTCTCCCCACTCCCCGTGGGAGCGAGTCCCACACTCTTCCCACTCCCCGTGGGAGCAAGTCCCACATTCTCCCCACTCCCCGTGGGAGCGAGTCCCACACTCTCCCCACTCCCCGTGGGAGGGAGTCCCACATTCTCCCCACTCCCCGTGGGAGCGAGTCCCACACTCTCCCCACTCCCCGTGGGAGCGAGTCCCACACTCTTCCCACTCCCCGTGGGAGCGAGTCCCACATTCTCCCCACTCCCCGTGGGAGCAAGTCCCACACTCCACTCCCCGTAGGAGCGAGTCCCACATTCTCCCCACTCCCCATGGGAGCGAGTCCCACATTCTCCCCACTCCCCGTGGGAGCGAATCCCACATTCTCCCCACTCCCCGTGGGAGCGAGTCCCACATTCTCCCCACTCCCCATGGGAGCGAGTCCCACATTCTCCCATCTCCCCGTGGGAGCGAGTCCCACATTCTCCCCACTCCCCGTGGGAGCGAGTCCCACACTCTCCCCACTCCCCGTGGGAGCGAGTCCCACATTCTCCCCACTCCCCGTGGGAGCAAGTCCCACACTCCACTCCCCGTAGGAGCGAGTCCCACATTCTCCCCACTCCCCATGGGAGCGAGTCCCACATTCTCCCCACTCCCCGTGGGAGCGAATCCCACATTCTCCCCACTCCCTGTGGGAGCGAGTCCCACATTCTCCCCACTCCCCGTGGGAGCGAGTCCCACATTCTCCCCACTCCCCGTGGGAGCGAGTCCCACATTCTCCCCACTCCCCGTGGGAGCGAGTCCCACATTCTCCCCACTCCCCGTGGGAGCGAGTCCCACATTCTCCCCACTCCCCGTGGGAGCGAGTCCCACATTCTCCCCACTCCCCGTGGGAGCGAGTCCCACACACTCCCCACTCCCCGTGGGAGCGAGTCCCACATTCTCCCCACTCCCCGTGGGAGCGAGTCCCACATTCTCCCCACTCCCCGTGGGAGCGAGTCCCACATTCTCCCCACTCCCCGTGGGAGCGAGTCCCACATTCTCCCCACTCCCCGTGGGAGCGAGTCCCACATTCTCCCCACTCCCCGTGGGAGCGAGTCCCACATTCTCCCCACTCCCCGTGGGAGCGAGTCCCACATTCTCCCCACTCCCCGTGGGAGCGAGTCCCACATTCTCCCCACTCCCCGTGGGAGCGAGTCCCACATTCTCCCCACTCCCCGTGGGAGCGAGTCCCACATTCTCCCCACTCCCCGTGGGAGCGAGTCCCACATTCTCCCCACTCCCTGTGGGAGCGAGTCCCACACTCTCCCCACTCCCCGTGGGAGCGAGTCCCACAGTCTCCCCACTCCCCGTGGGAGTGGGTCCCACATTCTCCCCACTCCCTGAGGGAGCGAGTCCCACATTCTCCCCACTCCCCGTGGGAGCGAGTCCCACATTCTCCCCACTCCCCATGGGAGTGGGTCCCACATTCTCCCCACTCCCCGTGGGAGCGAGTCCCACATTCTCCCCACTCCCCGTGGGAGCGAGTCCCACATTCTCCCCACTCCCCGTGGGAGCGAGTCCCACATTCTCCCCACTCCCCTTGGGAACGAGTCCCACACTCTCCCCACTCCCCATGGGAGCGCGTCCCACACTCTCCCCACTCCCCGTGGGAGCGCGTCCCACACTCTCCCCACTCCCCGTGGGAGCGAGTCCCACACTCTCCCCACTCCCCGTGGGAGCGAGTCCCACACTCTCCCCACTCCCCGTGGGAGCGAGTCCCACATTCTCCCCACTCCCCGTGGGAGCGAGTCCCACACTCTCCCCACTCCCCGTGGGAGCGAGTCCCACATTCTCCCCACTCCCCGTGGGAGCGAGTCCCACACTCTCCCCACTCCCCGTGGGAGCGAGTCCCACATTCTCCCCACTCCCCGTGGGAGCGAGTCCCACATTCTCCCCACTCCCCGTGGGAGTGAGTCCCACATTCTCCCCACTCCCCGTGGGAGCGAGTCCCACATTCTCCCCACTCCCCGTGGGAGGGAGTCCCACATTCTCCCCACTCCCCGTGGGAGCGAGTCCCACATTCTCCCCACTCGTTGGATAAAGAATTTTCTCCTGAATTCCTGGTTGGATTTATTAGTGGCTGTTTTACACTGCTGGGTAATGTGTACCTGATTTTTAAACACATATTCCGGAGTTATGTCTCCTTCTCAGAAATTCAGGTTTGAGACAGTGCAATAATTATGAGACATTAAACGCAAGAATTTACTGGATTTGAACAGACCTCTGCACATTCAAAACACTGGTCTTAAAATCTAACAAAAATAACCAACATTACAGGACCAATAATGTGATCCAAACACATTGGGATATAATATTAGGATATAATGTTAAAGTGCGTTGGAACATTGGAGTAAAATAGATCAGTGTATTAAATCAGGAAGAAATAAGGTGTTCATTTGTGGTATTTTGGAGTGTTACGTTAGGGTAAGTTGATGGGAAGTGGAGGTGGTGTGTGGGAGATTGTACCAGAGTATTTCAGAGTGTAAAGTTTTATTTTGGGGGTGACACAGTGGCACAGTGATTGGCGCGAGGGACCTGGGTTCGATTCCTGGCTTGGTCACTGTGTGTGTGGAGTTTGCATGTTCTCCCCGTGTCTGCGTGGGTTTCCTATGGGTGCTCCGGTTTCTCCCACAGTCTGAAAGGCGTGCTGGTTCAGGTGCATAGACCTGAACAGGCACCGGACTGCAGCAATATGGGGAATTTTGGAGTTGAGGAGGAACTTCTTCACTCAAAGGGTGGTGAATCTCTGGAATTCTCTGCCCGTTGAAGTGGTGGAGGCTGCCTCGCTAAATATATTTAAGTCACGGGTAGATAGGTTTTGATAGGCAAGGGAATTAAGAGTTATGGGGAGAAAGTGGGAAAGTGGAACTGATCCACTTCAGATGAGCCATGATCTTATTGAATGGCGGGGCAGGCTCGAGGGGCTAGATGGCCTACTCCTGCTCCTATTTCTTATGTTCTTATGTTCTTATGTTCACAGTAACTTCATATAAAAGTAGGGAGGTCTTGCTGCAGCTGTATAGGGCATTGGTAAGGCCGCAGCTGGAGTACTGTGTGCAGTTTTGGTCGCCGCACCTGCGCAAGGATATTTTGGCCCTAGAGGGAGTGCAGAGGAGGTTTACTAGGCTGATACCGGAGTTGAGGGGATTGAGCTATGCGGAGAGGCTGAATAAACTAGGCTTGTACTTGTTAGAGTTTAGAAGAATGAGGGGAGATCTCATTGAGACGTGTAAGATGATGAATGGGATGGATAGGATAGAGGTGGAGAGACTCTTCCCGCTCAAAAAAGACAGTAGGACTAGGGGGCACAGCCTCAAGATAAAGGGGAGGCGGTTTAGAACAGAGTTGAGGAGGAACTTCTTCACTCAAAGGGTGGTGAATCTCTGGAATTCTCTGCCCGTTGAAGTGGTGGAGGCTGCCTCGCTAAATATTTTTAAGAAGCGGGTTGATGGGTTTTTGATAAGAGAGGGGATTAAGGGTTATGGGGAGAGGGCGGGAAGGTGGAACTGAGCCACGACAGATCAGCCATGATCTTATTGAATGGCGGGGCAGGCTCGAAGGGCTAGATGGCCTACTCCTGCTCCTATTTCTTATGTTCTTATGTTCACAGTAACTTCATTGCAGTGTTAATGTAAGCTGTACTTGTGATTAATAAATAAAGTTTAACTTTTATTCCCGATTTAAGTTTGGATATATTGGAAGGAATTTAGTTCTAGCACTTTGTAAGGTCAGCGTTAGGAATATTTGGGGGCGTTCGGAGTATATCCGGAAAATGTGATGGTTATGAGGTTGGAAGGTTAAGATTATGAAAACCCTTTTCGAGTGAGTCCGCAACAGTTCAGACCATTAAACAATGCTAGAAGCCACTTACTTGCTCCCTTCCCTGAGCAGTGCAATTGCAATACAGATTCTCTTCCGTAGGAAAATCAGCATCAGGATAATAATCACTTCAACAATACAGAGAAAGATCACTGGAAAATAACAGAGTGTTAAAAAAATACAAAGAACTTGGAAAAGTGTGGATTTTAACGGAACTGTTATATAATCCGTATCATTGTTCCACAGGGAGCAGCTGGAATGGTGATCCAGTGAAGACAGCCAGTCGGTAAGAGGGATTTTTAACTTACTTTTTTATCTGAGTTTTTTTCCCTAAGGCAGCCGGAAGTCTAAAAACCGGAAGTAGGCCCCAGTAAGACCTGGGAAGATTTTTCTTTTCGCCCAATAAATTTGAACGGGGAGGGACCTCGAGGCTCTACACGTGTAGAGTCTCCCACCCTTCTCTAATCTGAAAAAATGAGGTAGAATGAGAGCGGGTAAGCTTTCTTTCTTCTTTTTCTTTCGTTTCTTCCTCTAACCTAACGGGGGTGAGGGAATATCGGGCAAGATCTTTCTGTTTGTCGAGAGGGGATGGCGGGAAAGGTCGTGCAATGTTCCTCCTGCAGGATGTTTGAGGTGAGGTCAGTGTCCCTGCTGATTTCACCTGTGGGAAGGGCCCCCATCTCCAGCTCCTCAAAAACCGCGTTAGGGAACTGGAGCTGGAGCTGGATGAACCTCGGATCATTCGGGAGGCAGAGGTGATCATAGATAAAAGCTTCAGGGATTTGGATACTCCGAAGAATGAAGATGGATGGGTGATGGTGAGAGGGGCTGGGAGGAAGCAGTCAGTGCGGGGATCCCCTGTGGTCATTCCCCTCGGCAACAAGTAACCGCGTTGGGGGGAACGACCTACTAGTGATGAGCCAAGGTGACCGGATCTCCAGCACTGAGTCCATCCCTGTGGCTCAGAAGGGAAGGGGGGGAGAGCAGGACAGCAATAGTTATTGGGGACATGATGGTTAGAGGGACAGATAGGAGGTTCTGGGGCAGCTGAAGAGACTCACGGATGGTATGTTGCGTCCCGGGTACCAGGATCCGTGTTTTTAGGATCCTTAAGGGGAAGGGGGATCAGTCACAGGTCGGAGAACACATCGGGACCAACGATATAGGTAGGGGAAGGGATGGGGATTTAAAACAGGAATTTAGGGAGCTAGGATGGAAGCTGAGAGCCAGGACAAAGCATGTTGTCATCCCTGGTTTGTTGCCGGTGCCACGTGTGAGTGAGTTGAGGAACAGGGAGAGAGAGTGCAGATTAACATGTAGCTGCAGGGATGGTGTAGGAGAGAGGGTTTCAGCTACATGGATAATTGGAGCACACTCTGGGGAAGGTGGGACCTGTACAAACAGGATGGTTTGCACCTGAACCAGAGAGGCAGCAATATCCTGGGAGCACCTGCTCTTCGGGAAGGTTTAAACTAATTTGTCCGGGGGAATGGGAAAACAAACTGCAGTCCAGACGCCAGTGCTGAGGGTAGTGAGGTACTGAGGAAGGTACAAAGGTCACAGGAGTGTCCCGGCAGACAGGATGGTGGGTTGAAGTGTATCTACTTCAATGCAAGGAGCATCCGGAATAAGGTAGGTGAACTTGGAGCGTGGATTAGTATTGGGACTCCGATGTTGTGGCCATTACGGAGACATGGTTAGAACAGGGACAGGAATGGTTGTTGGCAGTTCCGGGATATAGAGGTTTCAGTAAGAATAGGGAAGGTGGTAAAAGAGGTGGAAGAGTAGCATTGTGAATCAAGGATAGTTTAAAGGCTGCTGAAAGGCATTTCGAGGGCGATCTGCCTACTGACGTAATATGGGCTGAAGTTAGAAATAGGAAAGGATCAGTCACATTATTAGGAGTTTTCTATTGGCCCCCAAATAATAATAGAGATGTGGAGGACGAAATGGCAAAGCAGATTATGGATAGGTGGGGAGGTCACAGGGTAGTTATCATGGGTGACTTTAACTTTCCAAATATTGACTGGAACTTTTATAGGTGGAATAATTTGGATAAGGTAGTTTTTGTACAGTGTGTGCAGGAGGGTTTCCTGGTAGAATACGTGGATAGGCCGACAAGAGATGGGGCCACATTGGACTTGGTACTGGGTAATGAACCAGGCCAAGTGTTAGATTTGTTTGTGGGAGAGCACTGTGGAGATAGTAACCCCAATTTGGTGTCTTTCATTATTGCAATGGAGAGGGATAGGGCCATACTGCAGGGCAAGGTTTATAATTGGGGGAGGGGTAATTATAATGCGATTAGGCAAGAATTAGGGAGCATAAGATGGGAACAGAAACTGTCAGGGAAAGGCACAAATGAGAAGTGGAGCTTGTTCAAGGAACAAACACTGTGTGCCCTTGGTAAGTATGTCCCTGTCAGGCTGAGAGGAAATGGCCAAGTGAGGGAACCATGGTTCACAAAAGAGATTGAATGTTTTGAAAAGTGGAAAAAGGAAGTGTATGTAAGGATGAGAAAACAAGTTTCAGTTGGGTCGCTTGAGTGTTACAAGAGAGCAAGGAATGAGCTAAAAAAAAGGGCTTAGGAGAGCTAGGAGGCGGCATGAGAAGTCTGCTGGGTCAGATAAAGGAAAACCCCAAGGCTTTTTACTCTTATGTGAGAAATAAAAGAATGACCAGGGTGAGGTTAGGGCCAGTCAAGGATAATAGTGAGAACTTGTGCATGGAGTCAAAAGAGATAGGAGGGACAATGAATGAATACTTTTCTTCAGTGTTCACTTGGAGAGGGGCCATGTTTTTGAGGATGAGAGTGTGATACAGGCTGATAGGATGGAGGAGATAGATGTTCTGAGGGAAGATGTATCAGCAATTTTGGAAAACCCGAAGGTCGATAAGTCCCCTGGGCCAGATGAGATACATCCAAGGATACTTTGGGAGGCAAGGGATGAGAGTGCAGAGCCTTTGGCTTTGACCTTTGGGTCCTCACTGTCCATGGGGTTAGTGCCAGAGGACTGGAGAGTGACGAATGTTGTTCCTCTATTCAAGAAAGGAAATGGGAATGATCCTGGTAATTATAGGCTAGATAGTCTTACTTCAGCAGTTGCTAAGTTAATGGAAAAGTCCTGAGGGATAGAATTTATGATCATTTGGAAAGATGCAGCTTAATCCGAAATAGTCAGCACAGATTCGACAGGGGTAAGTCCTGCTTCACAAATTTGATTGAATTCTTTGAGGAGGTAACTAAGTGTGTGGATGAAGGTAGAGCAGTTGATGTCGTATACATGGATTTTAGTAAGACTTTTGATAAGGTTCCCCATGGTAGGCTCATGAAGAAAGTGAGGTGTGGGATAGAAGGAAATTCAGCCGATTGGATAAGTAACTGGCTGTCTCAGAGAAGACAGAGGGTGGTGGTGGAGGGAAAGTTTTCAGACTGGAGGCCAGTTACCAGTGGTGTACCACAGGGATCAGTGCTGGGTCCTCTGCTATTTGTGATTTTTATCAATGACTTGGAGGAGGGGGCTGAAGGATGGGTCAGTAAATTTGCTGATGACACCAAGATTGGTGAAGTAGTGGATGAGGTGGAGGGCTGTTGTAGGCTGCAAAGAGACATTGATAGGATGCAGAGCTGGGCAGAAAAGTAGCAGATGGAGTTTAAATGCGAGGTGATGCATTCTGGTAGGACAAACTTGATGCGGATTACAGGGTCAACGGCAGGGTTCTGAGGATTGTGGAGGAACAGAGAGATCTTGGGGTTCATATCCACAGATCTCTGAAGGTTGCCACTCAAGTGGATAGAGCCGTGAAGAAGGCTTATAGTGTGTTAGTGTTTATTAACAGGGGGTTTGAGTTTAAGAGCCGTGGGGTTATGCTGCAACTGTACAGGACCTTGGTGAGACTACATTTGGAATATTGTGTGCAGTTCTGGTCACCTCACTATAAGAAGGCTGTGGAAGCATTGGAGAGAGTGCAGAGGAGATTTACCAGGATGCTGCCTGGTTTGGAGGGCAGGTCTTATGAGGAAAGGTTGAGAGAGCTGGGGCTTTTCTCTTTAGAGTAGAGGAGGATGAGAGGTGACTTAATAGAGGTTTATAAAATGATGAGAGGGATAGATAGAGTGGACGTTCAGAGACTATTTCCTTGAGTGGATGTAACTGTTACTAGGGGGCATAAATATAAGGTTCATGGTGGGAGATATAGGAGGGATGTCCGAGGGATATAGGAGATATAAGAGGGATTCTTTACTCAGAGAGCGGTTGGGGTGTGGAATGCACTGCCTGCTGTGATAGTGGAGTCGGACACTTTAGGAACTTTCAAGCAGTTATTGGATAAGCACATGGAGCACAGCAGAATGATAGGGAGTGGGACAGCTTGATCTTGGATTCGGACATAGCTCAGCACAACATCGAGAGCCGAAGGGCCTGTCCCGTGCTGTACTGTTCTACGTTCTATTTGTTAATCTGTATCAGGACTGGAATATGGAAAGTCCATTGCCAATTCCTGGCAGCGGATATTTGGAGGAATTGCTTGTTAGCTTTTACTCTCTCCGAGGCTGCAAACATTCCGATGGAAGTTCATCACACTCCTCTGACTTTGTGAGGACTTTGGAAAACTTAACAGTGAACTCAGCTGGAGTTATATCACATCTGAGTGTGACACGCTCTGTGTCACACAGCTTGATGTCCATTCGCTGTGGAGGGAAGACGGAGCAGGATCTGACATCCAGCTGTTTGTCTCATTCCAGTGTTTCCCTCCAGGACAGCCGTCCCATCATGTGATGTGGAGCTGATGGAGGCTCTCAGGAATTCATTGACTGCTGTAATTCCTTGGCCATTGGCGGAGGGAATGTTTAGCTGCCCTCTGGTGCTAACAGTGCCACCTCATTGCTGATCTACAGGCAGCTCATGAAATTGGTCTTCATTCACAATTTTATACTGCGGCCAAGACTGTTTTATATTGACTCTGCAGCACTTGCTCACGTAATCACCTATTGCATCATAACATAACCCTTACAATACATCTTAACTCAACCCTTACAATACATCATGAATCAACCTTTCCAATGCATTGTAATGTAACCCTTGCCCAATAAATCAATTGCCCAATACATTACAACTCAAATCACCCAATTTACCTTAAGATAACCTCCCATCATATCATAACTCAACCCCAGAAACAGATTGTAACTCAGTCCTGTAATACACTGTAACTCAGTCCTGTAATACACTGTAACTCAGTCCTGTAATGCACTGTAACTCAATCCTGCAATACACTGTAACTCAGTCCTGTAATACACTGTAACTCCGTCCTGTAATGCACTGTAACTCAATCTTGCAATACATTGTAACTCAGTCCTGTAATACACTGTAACTCAGTCCTGTAATGCATTGTAATTCAGTCGTGTAATGCATTGTAACTCAATCCTGTAATGCACTGTAACTCAGTCCTGTAATACACTGTAACTCAGTCCTCGCAATACACAAAACTGTAACTCAATATTTGAAATATATTGTAACCTTCCAATACATTACAACTCAACTCTAACAATACTTAATAACTCAACACTCCCAACACATCATTAACTCAATCCTCCAAATATATTTTAACATCACCTTCCAATACACTATAACTCAAACCCAACAATATATTTTCATTCAATCTGCCCTGCATGTCTTAATCTAATTTCCTGACACATTATAGCACACACACCTTAATCACCAACGAAATTATAACTTAACCTTCCAACCTACCCTGCTGTAGCTGACGATTTACCCGGACTAACTCCCCAATATGTTATAACCCAATCCTCCAATGCACCCTCACTTTATCTCCCAATAGATCATAACTGACCTCTCCAACATCCTGCAGCCTAACCCCCGTCTTCTGCTTTGGCTGAAGTCCAAGTTCAACTATTTAAATATTTTCCGAGTGGGAGCATACGAGCATAGGAACAGGAGTAGACCATTCAGCCCCCCTACTCTTCTCCGCTCTTCAATAAAATCATGGCTAATCTGATTGTAACACTTTCCTGTCTACCCCGTCCGTATATCCTTTGAGTCCCTCGTCGAACTTGGCCTTAAGATTGTTCACTGAGCCAGGCCCCCGCTGCTCTCTGGGTAAGAGAATGCCAAAGACTCGTCACCCTCAAGAGAAAGTATTCCTCCCGATCTCTGTCTTAAATGGGACTATTTCACTATCTCACCGTGACGTTAATCATGTGACATAAGCTCTGTGGGAAGACTTACTGAAGGCCAGCCACGTCTGTCTGAGCTGCAGATAAACCCTGAGGTCCATTTGGAAGCCAATGTCATAGATTGGGATGTCGCTGCCGGGTTTCCCCTTCAGGCTGCTGTACTCCCAGTAACAGTGCCAGATTCCTGAAACAGGGGGAACAAAAAACCACAAAGGCTTAAAACAAAAGGCAGGAAAATGACATTGAGCCAGAGATCACTGAGTCACTTGGAAATCTAACACTTTATTATAACTGGCAGCAGATTCAGGGCTTCGTCAGACAAGGTGTGGCTTTCGTAGTTGGCACTAACGACGGGTGATCCAGACTCGAAGCATTGGCGACATTTCAACAGGTACTGTCAGACCCGCTGAGATTTTCCAGCATTTTTTGTTTTTATTGCAGTGCGGCGCTCCCTCAGCACTGACCCTCTGACAGTGCGGCACTCCCTCAGCACTGACCCTCTGACAGTGCGGCACTCCCTCAGCACTGACCCTCTGACAGTGTGGCACTCCCTCAGTACTGACCCTCTGACAGTGCGGCACTCCCTCAGCACTGACCTTCTGACAGTGCGGCACTCCCTCAGCACTGACCCTCTGACAGTGCGGCACTCCCTCAGTACTGACCCTCTGACAGTGCGGCACTCCCTCAGCACTGACCCTCTGACAGTGTGGCACTCCCTCAGTACTGACCCTCTGACAGTGCGGCACTCCCTCAGTACTGACCCTCTGACAGTGCGGCACTCCCTCAGCACTGACCCTCTGACAGTGCGGCACTCCCTCAGCACTGACCCTCTGACAGTGCGGCACTCCCTCAGTACTGACCCTCTGACAGTGCGGCACTCCCTCAGCACTGACCCTCTGACAGTGCGGCACTCCCTCAGCACTGACCCTCTGACAGTGCGGCACTCCCTCAGCACTGACCCTCTGACAGTGCGGCACTCCCTCAGCACTGACCCTCTGACAGTGTGGCACTCCCTCAGTACTGACCCTCTGACAGTGCGGCACTCCCTCAGTACTGACCCCGACAGTGCGGCAATCCCTCAGCACTGACCCTCTGACAGTGCGGCATTCCCTCAGCACTGACCCTCTGACAGTGCGGCACTCCCTCAGCACTGACCCTCTGACAGTGCGGCACTCCCTCAGCACTGACCCTCTGACAGTGCGGCACTCCCTCAGTACTGACTCTTTGACAGTGCGGCACTCCCTCAGCACTGACCCTCTGACAGTGCGGCACTCCCTCAGTACTGACCCCCTGACAGTGCGGCACTCCCTCAGCACTGACCCTCTGACAGTGCGGCACTCCCTCAGCACTGACCCTCTGACAGTGCAGCACTCCCTCAGCACTGACCCTCTGACAGTGCGGCACTCCCTCAGCACTGACCCTCTGACAGTGCGGCACTCCCTCAGCACTGACCCTCTGACAGTGCGGCACTCCCTCAGTACTGACCCTCTGACAGTGCGGCGCTCCCTCAGCACTGACCCTCTGACAGTGCGGCACTCCCTCAGCACTGACCCTCTGACAGTGCGGCACTCCCTCAGCACTGACCCTCTGACAGTGCGGCACTCCCTCAGCACTGACCCTCTGACGGTGCGGCACTCCCTCAGCACTGACCCTCTGACAGTGCGGCACTCCCTCAGCACTGACCCTCTGACAGTGCGGCACTCCCTCAGCACTGACCCTCTGACAGTGCGGCACTCCCTCAGTACTGACTTTCCAGCCTGTATTGGAAGAAGGGGGAGAACACTGTGCTTTCGAGCTGAATTCTCACATTCTCTGAGATTGCGGTTGCTGTGTAGGACAATCTACTCAGCTCGCTTTTATAATCTTTCATTATTCTGCCTGACATCATCCATCAGTCTCAGTTTATAAATTCTCTGTTGAGTCCTCTCCCTTTCTGTTAGTTTTCGGACGGGGTGGTGGGGGAAGGGGGGAGGGGCGGGGTGGGTGGGGGGGGGGGCTGGGTGGGGTGGGGGGGGGGGGGCTGCGCTTTGCATTGCCGGATATCATTACAGAATGAGGCAGGATAATGACTCAGTGCTGACCGCTTTGTCTGAACGAATTAACACGATGAGTGCACGTGGATCAGAGGGCAGGAGTGTTCCTGACTCTGTTAAAACTCAAATGTTTTGTTAATCTCAATGCTCAGAAAAGTCAATGTTAATTGTTTGATATCAGTCCCCAGTAGGACCTGCTCCACAGCCCATTCGTTCACTGGCACCGAGTGACTGAACCAACAGAATGAAGTGTCCGGGTTGGATTTGTGTTAATCAACAAGTTCTTCCGTTTGAAACAATTGCTATTTTAATCTTTGAAATTTCCGCAATCTCTGCCTTTCAGTTTCGGTAATTTTGTAAAAGACAGAATATAATTGAAGCTGTTACCTGGTTCGATCGGGCAACCAGGTTCTCGCAAATTGCACCTTTATTCACAGAATTGTTACCCTTGAGAAAGAGGCCATTTGGCCCATCGTGTCTACACTGCCTGTCCAAATGAACATGGTGATTTAGTGCCATTTCCCTGTACCCCTGCACAGAGTTTCCGTTCAAATAACCACCTAAAGCTCCCTGGGAAACCTCGATGGGACCCGGCTCCACCTCACTGCAGGCCAGACCCCCAAAACCCTTCACACAACCATTATTAAACCAAACCGAGCTTCATGAGGAGATGTGATGGACAGATGACAAAAAGGCGAGGTCAAAGGGACAGGTTTGACGGAGCAGAGAGGTGAGGAGGGAGGCTCAGTGAGGGAATTCCAGAGGTTAGGGTCCAGGCACGGGACAGCACGGCTGCCAGTGACGGAGGGATTAAAACTCGAGGCACGAGAGGTGAGACTCAGAGTAATCTCAGAGTGGGGAGGAGATCAGAGACACGGTGGCACAAGGTGTGAACACAGGGCGAGAACTTTCTTATCTGAGAGTCAATGCAGGTCAGAGATGAGGGGGATAGTGAGTCGGAGGATAGTGAGGAGGGGGATAGTGAGTCGGAGGATAGTGAGGAGGGGGATAGTGAGGAGGGGATAGTGAAGAGGGGATAGTGAGGAGGGGGATAGTGAGTAGGAGGATAGTGAACAGGGGGATAGTGAGGAGGGGGATAGTGAGTAGGAGGATAGTGAGTAGGGGGATAGTGAATAGGGGGATAATGAGGAGGGGGATAGTGAGGAGGAGGATAGTGAGGAGGAGGATAGTGGGTATGAGGATAGTGAGGAGGGGGATAGTGAGGAGAGGGATAGTGAGGAGGGGGATAGTGAGTAAGGGGATAGTGAGTAAGGGGATAGTGAGTAGGAGAGTAGTGAGTAGGAAGATGGTGAGTAGGGGGATAGTGAGGAGGGGGATAGTGAGTAGGGGGATAAGGAGTAGGAGGATACTGAGCAAGGGGATAGTGAGCAGGGGGATAGTGAGTAGAGGGATAGTGAGTAGGGGGATAGTGAGGAGGGGGATAGTGAGTAGGGGGATTGTGAGGAGGGGATAGTGTGTAGGGGGATAGTGAGTAGGGGGATAGTGAGGAGGGGGATAGTGAGTAGGGGGATAGCGAATAGGGGGATAGTGAGTAGGGGGATAGTGAGTAGGGGGATAGTGAGGAGGGGGATAGTGAGTAGGGGGATAGTGAATAGGGGGATAGTGAGTAGGGGGATAGTGAGGAGGGGGATAGTGAGTCGGGGGATTGTGAGTAGGGGGATAGTGAGGAGGGGGATTGTGAGGAGGGGGATTGTGAGTAGGGGGATAGTGAGGAGGGGGATAGTGAGTAGGGGGATAGTGAGGAGGGGGATAGTGAGTAGGGGGATTGTGAGTAGGGGGATAGTGAGGAGGGGGATTGTGAGGAGGGGGATTGTGAGTAGGGGGATAGTGAGGAGGGGGATAGTGAGGAGGGGGATAGTGAGTAGGGGGATAGTGAGTAGGGGGATAGTGAATAGGGGGATAGTGAGTAGGGGGATAGTGAGGAGGGGGATAGTGAGTCGGGGGATTGTGAGTAGGGGGATTGTGAGTAGGGGGATAGTGAGGAGGGGGATAGTGAGTAGGGGGATAGTGAGGAGGGGGATAGTGAGTAGGGGGATAGTGAGTAGGGGGATAGTGAGTAGGGGGATAGTGAATAGGGGGATAGTGAGTAGGGGGATAGTGAGGAGGGGGATAGTGAGTCGGGGGATTGTGAGTAGGGGGATAGTGAGTAGGGGGATAGTGAGGAGGGGGATTGTGAGTAGGGGGATAGTGAGGAGGGGGATTGTGAGGAGGGGGATTGTGAGTAGGGGGATAGTGAGTGAAGGGACACAGGGTGAGTTTGGATAAGAGGGTCACAAAATCCTTTCTGAAAGTTGTTCTGAGTCATTTCGAGAATCGGCCTCTTGGATTTTGAGCTGCTCTGAGTGCCTGAAGCTGCCATTCACCAACCGAACACCAGGTGGCACAACACACCAACATGAACCGTCCCTTACTGCAGGTTACAGCACAGGAGTCCATTCGGCCCATCTATGTAGGGACATTTCCTCAATTGTTTGAAATCGGTGAATCTGGTTACTGACTCATTTCACAAAGTTAATCATTTCTCCCACTTGTGGCACAGTGGGTTAGCACTGCTGCTTCACAGCGCCAGGGACCCGGGTTCAATTCCCGGCTGGGGTCACTGTCTGTGCGGAGTCTGCATGTTCTCCCCATGTCTGCATGGGTTTCCTCCGGGTGCTCCGGTTTCCTCCCACAGTCCGAAAGACATTAGGGTGCAGTGACCTGAACAGGCACCAGAGTGTGGTGACTGGGAGATTTTCACAGTAACTTCACTGCAGTGTTAATGTTAGCCTACTTTGCCTAATGAATAAATCCTCTCACCGCTGTGAACAATCAAATCCCTCTCTGCGCTCTGCGAATGAGGAAGTTCTCCACATTGTCCTGGGACGGATATTTATCCCTCATCCAAAAATCACTCAAACATTGATCACGTTGCTGTTTGTGGAATCTTGCTGTGCACAAATTGGCTGTCGCTGTGTTTCCGTAGTGACGGCGCTGTGTAAGTGCTCAGTGGCTGTACGGTGTTGTGTCATATCCTGAGGACAGTGAGACAATCCGGTTTGTCCATCAATCCGTGTCCGGATGCTTCATTACAGCATCTCCTGGACCCCAACAACTCAATCCCAAAATCCAAACTCCTCCAGGTCCTCACCACTCCCTATCTCGGTAACTCCTCCAGTCCTACAACCCTCGGAATCCTCGACATTCCGGCTTCATAAGCGCATCTGCTTTTAATTGCTCCATCATTGGTCACTGTGAGGGTCAGTGCTGAGGGAGTGCCGCACTGTCAGAGGGTCAGTGCTGAGGGAGTGCCGCTCTGTCAGAGGGTCAGTGCTGAGGGAGTGCCGCACTGTCAGAGGGTCAGTGCTGAGGGAGTGTCGCACTGTCAGAGGGTCAGTGCTGAGGGAGTGCCGCACTGTCAGAGGGTCGGTGCTGAGGGAGTGCCGCACTGTCAGAGGGTCAGTGCTGAGGGTGCGCCGCACTGTCAGAGGGTCAGTACTGAGGGAGTGCCGCACTGTCAGAGGGTCAGTACTGAGGGAGTGCCGCACTGTCAGAGGGTCAGTGCTGAGGGTGCGCCGCACTGTCAGAGGGTCAGTGCTGAGGGAGCGCCGCACTGTCAGAGGGTCAGTACTGAGGGAGTGCCGCACTGTCAGAGGGTCAGTACTGAGGGAGTGCCGCACTGTCAGAGGGTCAGTACTGAGGGAGTGCCGCACTGTCAGAGGGTCAGTACTGAGGGAGTGCCGCACTGTCAGAGGGTCAGTGCTGAGGGAGTGCCGCACTGTCAGAGGGTCAGTATGGAGGGAGTGCCGCACTGTCAGAGGGTCAGTACTGAGGGAGTGCCGCACTGTCAGAGGGTCAGTACTGAGGGAGTGCCGCACTGTCAGAGGGTCAGTACTGAGGGAGTGCCGCACTGTCAGAGGGTCAGTGCTGAGGGAGTGCCGCACTGTCAGAGGGTCAGTACTGAGGGAGTGCCGCACTGTCAGAGGGTCAGTACTGAGGGAGTGCCGCACTGTCAGAGGGTCAGTGCTGAGGGAGTGCCGCACTGTCAGAGGGTCAGTACTGAGGGAGTGCCGCACTGTCAGAGGGTCAGTGCTGAGGGAGTGCCGCACAGTCAGAGGGTCAGTGCTGAGGGAGTGCCGCACTGTCAGAGGGTCAGTACTGAGGGAGCGCCGCACTGTCAGAGGGTCAGTACTGAGGGAGTGCCGCACTGTCAGAGGGTCAGTACTGAGGGAGTGCCGCACTGTCAGAGGGTCAGTACTGAGGGAGCGCCGCACTGTCAGAGGGTCAGTACTGAGGGAGTGCCGCACTGTCAGAGGGTCAGTGCTGAGGGAGTGCCGCACTGTCAGAGGGTCAGTACTGAGGGAGTGCCGCACTGTCAGAGGGTCAGTACTGAGGGAGTGCCGCACTGTCAGAGGGTCAGTGCTGAGGGAGTGCCGCACTGTCAGAGGGTCAGTACTGAGGGAGTGCCGCACTGTCAGAGGGTCAGTGCTGAGGGAGTGCCGCACAGTCAGAGGGTCAGTGCTGAGGGAGTGCCGCACTGTCAGAGGGTCAGTGCTGAGGGAGTGCCGCACTGTCAGAGGGTCAGTACTGAGGGAGTGCCGCACTGTCAGAGGGTCAGTACTGAGGGAGTGCCGCACAGTCAGAGGGTCAGTACTGAGGGAGTGCCGCACTGTCAGAGGGTCAGTGCTGAGGGAGCGCCGCACAGTCAGAGGGTCAGTACTGAGGGAGTGCCGCACTGTCAGAGGGTCAGTGCTGAGGGAGTGCCGCACTGTCAGAGGGTCAGTGCTGAGGGAGTGCCGCACTGTCAGAGGGTCAGTGCTGAGGGAGTGCCGCACTGTCAGAGGGTCAGTGCTGAGGGAATGCCGCACTGTCAGAGGGTCAGTACTGAGGGAGTGCCACACTGTCAGAGGGTCAGTACTGAGGGAGTGCCGCACTGTCAGAGGGTCAGTGTTGATGGAGTGCCGCACTGTCAGAGGGTCAGTGCTGTGGGAGCGCCGCACTGTCAGAGGGTCAGTACTGAGGGAGTGCCGCACTGTCAGAGGGTCAGTGCTGAGGGAGTGCCGCACTGTCAGAGGGTCAGTGCTGAGGGAGCGCCGCACTGTCAGAGGGTCAGTACTGAGGGAGTGCCGCACTGTCAGGGGGTCAGTACTGAGGGAGTGCCGCACTGTCAGGGGGTCAGTGCTGAGGGAGTGCCGCACTGTCAGAGGGTCAGTGCTGAGGGAGCGCCGCACTGTCAGAGGGTCAGTACTGAGGGAGTGCCGCACTGTCAGGGGGTCAGTACTGAGGGAGTGCCGCACTGTCAGAGGGTCAGTACTGAGGGAGTGCCGCACTGTCAGGGGGTCAGTACTGAGGGAGTGCCGCACTGTCAGAGGGTCAGTACTGAGGGAGTGCCGCACTGTCAGAGGGTCAGTACTGAGGGAGCGCCGCACTGTCAGAGGGTCAGTACTGAGGGAGTGCCACACTGTCAGAGGGTCAGTACTGAGGGAGTGCCGCACTGTCAGAGGGTCAGTACTGAGGGAGTGCTGCACTGTCAGAGGGTCAGTACTGAGGGAGTGTCGCACTGTCAGAGGGTCAGTACTGAGGGAGTGCCACACTGTCAGAGGGTCAGTACTGAGGGAGTGCCGCACTGTCAGATGTCCTGTCTCTCAGGTGTGTGTAAAGACGAGGAAGAGGGAGAGCTCTCCCTCGTGTCCTTTCCAACTTGGCATTTCGTTTGCTGATTGTTGAGTCGTTGCGACACTGCTGTTTTTGGGATCTTACTGTGCGCTAAGTGGTTGCCTCATTTTCAACATTACGACAGCTTCTGCATTTCACAAATCCTGATGTGCTTCAAAACATCCTGAGCTGGGGACGGACTGGGGATAAATACTCGTTCTTTCCTTCCTGTGTTGGTCGGACTGTGTACAGTTCGCAAGCTCTGCCTCCGCTGCTCCTCATTTACCCAGCGTTTGCAGATCACTGCCACCTGTTCCCACCCACAGGTCCAATCTGCCAGCTCCACTTTCACAGGATCTCAGCTGTTACACAGCAGGGGCGCTGCGAGCAGGGTAACAGTCTGGCTGCTCCCTCACATTGAGTCCCAATCACAGTGACTGCAGATTTCCCCTCTAACTCCACAGCTCGGGTGGCTGATGAAGTCAGTGACAAAACTGACACAACGTTTGCACAAGATGTTCCTGGCATTGTGGAAACTTACAGCAGGGAAGGAGGACATTCGGCCCATTGTATCTGTGCCAGCTCTTTGAAAGAGTTATCCAGTTAACCCCTCACTGAGGGGTCATCAGAACTCTGTAATACTTTCACTTGCTGAATCGTATCCAGTTCTCTTCTGACTGTTCATAGAATCCCCACAGGGCAGAAGGAGGCCACTCGGCCCATTGAGTCTACAGCGACAACAAACCCACCCAGACTCTTTCCCCATAACCATACTTATATACCTCACTAATCCTGCTAATGTACACATCCCGGGACACCAAGGGACAATTTAACCTGGCCAAGCCACCTCACCCAGACATCTCTAGGCTGTTTGTGACAGGGACTGTGATGAGAAAGGGGAGAATGGACTGATGTGTATCTGCAGTTATGTTTCTGGTTATTTGGGAGGACAGAGCGTGAATATTGCTGAAAAAAGACATTTTGTTGAAGCTTTTTCACCTTAACACTCATCAGGACAAACAGAAAAGGACCACTGGCAGAGAAAACACCACACTGTGTGAGAAGAGAATGCTGACTGGTTGGCAAGTGGTTTCTGATTGGTAAAGGCACTGCCCCTGAGAATACACCAGTTGATGGTGCCTGACAGTTAACTGCCATGCATTGTTTGAAAAGTTAAACCAAGCAGCTTGATTCTGATTGGTCACGAGATTGCAAGTGATAGCCAATGGCTATCACTTATTTTGTTTAGCTGAAACAGACGCAATGTGTGTACCTGGTCTTTTGTCTGCAAATAGCAGGGTCCCTGTGTAGCTTCCAGTACACACAAATTAATATATTAATTAACAGGGCCCTGCTCTTTGTAGACATAAAGAACAGGTATACACATTGCACCTGTTTCAGGAATTCCTTCCCTACTTTGTCCTTTACACCTTTACTAACATTAGGATTACTGAAGTTTTATATTATCGTTATTCTGTAGTTCTGCACTCTTTCTGTGCTTTTCCTGCAAACGTTCTCCTCAATCTCCTTTTTACTGCTTGTTTCCCTTTAGTGTACACCCCGTGGTGTGTAGTATACACTCAGTGAGCCATTGTGTATGCCAGTAGCACAATATCACCTCTGCTGTACCTTAATTCTCAGCAATTAAGTTCTGTTTTCATGCTCCTTTCCCAATACTGTCATTGTATTACTGATCAATCCTCCCATCCCTGCTGGTGTTTTTTATAACTCCAGATAATTCTACTGGATTCTCTCTCTTTTCAGAATAACAGGACAGGTATTTTCAGGCTGAACCAAACACCAGTGGATATTAAAATTCATTGTCACCTGGGAAAAGGTGTAAAGGAAAGACGGTACAGGAACAGAGTTGAGTGAACTTGCTGCTGGAACAATCCTCCGAGTACCTCCCAGAGACTGGAGCTCAATCAAAACATCCTCTGGGATTGTGGTTCAAATATCAGAAGCGGAGGAAGGCTGCAGGTTTCGCTGAGCTGTGGAACACTACATTGTCAAAGCATCATTCTTGCACCACTGATCAGTGCTCCCCAAGAAAGGTTTCAGATCTGTCAGGCATTAAGTGTAGAGAAAAAGAACTTGCATTTCTATAGCACCTTTCACAACCACATCTCAAAGTGCTCCACAGCCAATAATATCCCAAAGTGGAATGACTCTTCTAATTGAGGGAATGTGGCTGCCAATTTTTACACAGCGTGATCCCACAGACTGCAATGTGGGCAGATGATTGGTGTTACTGCCACAGCATCACTGAGCTTCGCCTGAGAAGCACAGATGGGACCTCAGCTCACATTATATCCGAAAAGCACTATTTCTGTCAGTGCGGCACACCCTCAGTACTGACCCTCTGACAGTGCGGCACTCCCTCAGCACCGACCCTCTGACAGTGCAGCACTCCCTCAGCACTGACCCTCTGACAGTGCAGCACTCCCTCAGCACTGACCCTCTGACAGTGCAGCACTCCCTCAGCACTGACCCTCTGACAGTGCAGCACTCCCTCAGTACTGAGTCTCTGACAGTGCGGCACTCCCTCAGCACTGACCCTCTGACAGTGCGGCACTCCCTCAGTACTGACCCTCTGACAGTGCAGCACTCCCTCAGCACTGACCCTCTGACAGTGCAGCACTCCCTCAGTACTGACCCTCTGACAGTGTGACACTCCCTCAGTACTGACCCTCTGACAGTGCGGCACTCCCTCAGCACTGACCCTCTGACAGTGCGGCACTCCCTCAGCACTGATCCTCTGACAGTGCGGCACTCCCTCAGCACTGACCCTCTGACAGTGCGGCACTCCCTTAGCACTGACCCTCTGACAGTGCGGCACTCCCTCAGTACTGACCCTCTGACAGTGCGGCACTCCCTCAGTACTGACCCTCTGACACTGCGGCACTCCCTCAGTACTGACCCTCTGACAGTGCGGCACTCCCTCAGTACTGACCCTCTGATAGTGCGGCACTCCCTCAGTACTGACCCTCTGACAGTGCGGCACTCCCTCAGCACTGACCCTCTGACAGTGCGGCACTCTCTCAGTACTGACCCCCTGACAGTGCGGCACTCCCTCAGCACTGACCCTCTGACAGTGCGGCACTCCCCCAGTACTGACCCCCTGACAGTGCGGCACTCCCTCAGCACTGACCCTCTGACAGTGAGGCACTCCCTCAGTACTGACCCTCTGACAGTGCGGCACTCCCTCAGCACTGACCCTCTGACAGTGCGGCACTCCCTCAGCACTGACCCTCTGACACTGCGGCACTCCCTCAGTACTGACCCTCTGACAGTGCTGCACTCCCTCAGTACTGACCCTCTGACACTGCGGCACTCCCTCAGTACTGACCCTCTGACAGTGCGGCACTCCCTCAGTACTGACCCTCTGACAGTGCGGCACTCCCTCAGTACTGACCCTCTGACAGTGCGGCACTCCCTCAGCACTGACCCTCTGACAGTGCGGCACTCCCTCAGCACTGACCCTCTGACAGTGCGGCACTCCCTCAGTACTGACCCTCTGACAGTGCGGCACTCCCTCAGCATTGACCCTCTGACAGTGCGGCACTCCCTCAGTACTGACCCTCTGACAGTGCGGCACTCCCTCAGTACTGACCCTCTGACAGTGCGGCACTCCCTCAGTACTGACCCTCTGACAGTGCGGCACTCCCTCAGTACTGACCCTCTGACAGTGCGGCACTCCCTCAGTATTACACTGGAACACCATGGGTGGGATTTGAACTTTCAGACTTCTTGATTGAGAGATAAGAGGGCCAGCCCTGAATTACGGCCTGTCTGGGTGAGGAGCAGGAGGTAACTTTGGAGTTTTGATTCCCAAGCATCTGGGCATTTTCCCTCACCTGACGCCTGGATCTGTCGTAGGCTCATCGATAGAGATTGGCCAATAACTTCACTATCACGTAATCATTGATCAACCATTCCTCTGCCCTTTGTAAATAAGAGTTAATTTTTGGGCTGTAAACATCAGTGGTGAAGCCACATCGCCCTTGAGAAGGTGTTGGTGAGCTGTCTTCCTGAATCGCTGCAGGCCCTGGGGTGTAGGTACACCCACAGTGCAGTTAGGGAGCGAGTTCCAGGAATTTGACCCAGTGACAAGGGAGAAACGGGGATATGTTTCCAAGTCCAGACGGTGAGTGGCTTGGAGGGGAACCGGGTGGTTGTGCTCCTATGTGTCTGCTGCTCTTGTCCTTCTAGATCAGCGATCTCCAAACTCCGATCTGGATGCGGCTCACTGCGATCTGGATGAGGCCCGTGAACTGCAGTTTGGAGGTCCCTGTTCTAGGTGGTAGAAGTTGAGGGTTGGAAGGTGTTGTTGAAGGAACCTTGGTGAGTTGCTGCAGTGCATCTTGTAGATGGTACACACGGCTACCACTGTGAGTCCATGATGGAGGGAGTGAATGCTGAAGGTGGTGGATGGAGATTCGAATCCAGCAGGTTTCCTTGTCCTGGGTGGCGATCAGTTTCTTGAGTGTTGTTGGAGCTGCACCTATCCAGGCAAATGGGGAGTATTCCATCACACTCCTGATTCTCAATGATTTTTACAGATGCCCCATAGAAAGCATTCTTTCTGGTTGTATCACAGCTCGGAATGGGCTCCTGCTCTGCCCAAGACCACAAGAAGCTACAAAAGGTTGTGAATGTAGCCCCAATCCATCACACAAACCAGCCTCCCATCCATTGACTCTGTCTACACTTCCCACTGTCTCGGAAAAGCAGCCAGTGTAATTAAGGACTCGAAACACCCCGGACATTCTCTCTTCCACCTTCTTCCGTCAGGAAAAAGATACAAAAGTCTGAGGTCCCGTACCAACCGACTCAAGAACAGCTTCTTCCCCGCTGCTGTCAGACTTTTGAATGGACCCACCTCGCATTAAGTTGATCTTTCTCTACACCCAGCGGATGGTGAGGGACTGGAATGCCCTGCCAGCGGCAGTTGTAAATGCTCCTAGTTTGGGGGCGTTTAAGAGATCTGTAGATAGGTTTATGGATGAAAAGGGATTGGTTTAGGCTAGTGGGTCATTGTTTTTGTAACTGGTCGGCGCAACATCGTGGGCCGAAGGGCCTGTTCTGCGCTGTAATGTTCTATGTTCTAGCTGTGACTGTAACACTACATTCTGCACTCTCTCCTTTCCTTCCCTATGAACGGTATGCTTTGTCTGTATAACGTGCAGGAAACAATACTTTTCACTGTGTGTTAATACATAGAACATAGAACATAGAACACTACAGCACAAACAGGCCCTTCGGCCCTCGAGTTGCGCCGATCACATCAACCCCACCAATCTATAGACCTATCTATAACCCCCAATCCCATTAAACCCCATATACTCATCCAGAAGTCTTTTAAAAGACCCCAGCGAGTTCGCCTCCACCACATGTGACAATAATAAATCAAATCAAAATCTTGTGCGTTGCAGATGGTGGACAGACTTTTGGGAGTCAGGAGGTGAGTCACTGACCACAGAATTCCCAACCCCTCATCCGGCAGTAATCACCTACATGATTTTTAAATTAGACAAACAGATTTCCCTGTCTGGTCCTTCACACGCACGCGGATACATACTGAATCAAACCGTTATTATACACAGAGCTGGTACTTACCGTAACCAATCACTGCGATTACAGCAAAGATGACGAACCAGAACAAGACCCCAGCTGTGAAGCGCAGTAAGAGGATGAAGACCAAACTCATGACCATGGCAATGACCAACCCGCTGGAAACAAAAACACAACCAACATCAGACCCAGGAGCAAAGAGTCAAACACTCAACAACAGCTTACATTTATATAGCACCTTTCATAACCTCAGCCATCACAAAATGTTGTGTCGTCAATGAAGAACCCAGCAATAGAGAAAAGGCAGGCAGTTCACACCCAGGCAGCTCCCAGAGGCAGTGATGTGATAATAACCAGATAGTGTGTGCCCTTTTACTGATACTGGCTGGCAGTGAACATTGGGCATAGAATCCCTACACTGCACAATGAGGCCAATCAGCCCATTGAATCTGCACCAACCACAATCCCACACACGTCCTATTCCTGTAACCCACATATTTACCCTGCTAATCCCCCTGACACTATGGGTCAATTCAGCCAAGGCCAATCAACTTAACCAGCACATCTTTCAGATCTGGGAGGAACCCGGAGCACCCGGAAGAAACCCACCCAGACACGAGGAGAATGTGCAAACCCCACACAGACAGTGACCCGAGGCCGGATTTGAACCCAGGTCCCCGGCGCTGTGAGGCAGCAGTGCTAACCACTGTGCCGCCGTGCCAACATCAGGGTCCACTCCCCTGTCCTGCTTTGAAACAGTGGCTGGGCGATGTTTTGACATAAGAACATAAGAAATAGGAGCAGGAGTAGGCCATCCGGCCCTTCGAGCCTGCCCCGCCATTCAATAAGATCATGGCTGATCTGTCGTGGCTCAGTTCCACCTTCCCGCCCTCTCCCCATAACCCTTAATCCCCTCTCTTATCAAAAACCCATCAACCCACGTCTTAAAAATATTTAGCGAGGCAGCCTCCACCACTTCAACGGGCAGAGAATTCCAGAGATTCACCACCCTTTGAGTGAAGAAGTTCCTCCTCAACTCTGTTCTAAACCGCCTCCCCTTTATCTTGAGGCTGTGCCCCCTAGTCCTACTGTCTTTTTTGAGCGGGAAGAGTCTCTCCACCCCTGAGTTATTCTATAATCATCAAGAGAATAAAGGAGGAAGGGAGATTTGCCTTTTCCATTCTGACGTTAAGGTGTCGTCCTGTCGGGATTGGGAAAGGAACTTTCATATCTTTCAAAAAAATAGTGGAATCCGTGACAAAGACAGTTTTGGAAGTGCCTGGAGATGGTCTGTCCAAGAGGCAGCGATTCATCATCGAGGGAGGGAGAAGGCAGAGAAAGATTTGCATTTATATAGTGCCTCTCCCCACCTCAGGATGCCTGGAGGTATTTACTGTCAGTTGTTCCTATCATTGTGACCTCCTCCAGCCTCATTGCTGACTTCTTCTGGGTCCCTGAATTCCATCCCTCCACTACCCAACCACCTCAAGCTCTGGAATTCCTTCCCAAAACCCCTTCCGCTCTCCATCAATCTTCCTGCCATCCGGATGTAAAAGCGATCCGTCCCATCAGACTTTTGGCCAGCTATCCGATTATCTTCTCTCCCGTGTGGCTCTGTGGCAGTTTTTGTCTGATTAAGGTTCTGGTGGAATATTTTGGGAGCCTGGATGATATGAGAGATGTTATTTATAGGTTGTTGTGATTACGATGTGGGTTTGCCGGCGTTGGACTGGCGTAAACACAGTAAAAAGTCTGACAACACCAGGTTTTAGTCCAACCGATTTATTTGAAATATAAATAGGTTGGACTAAAACCTGGTGTTGTCAGACTTTTTACTGAGTTGTGATTACACCAGAGGTCTGCCCCAAGATGGAATGATGGAGCCTTTCATTTTTAATAATCCCAGTATTTGTGCTGTTGCTTGTAGCAAAAGACATTGATCTCAATGTCCAGATCCTGCAACCGAAACAGCAGCTTTCCAGTGTCAAAGTCAAACAACGATTGAGTAATCTCTGACAGCTTTTACAAGTGTGTCAGTCTGACCAGTGCAATACTGCAAACCTCCCCACTGTTTAATTACTGGCGGCTTCCTAGTCAGGTTACTCAAGTGTAAACACAGAGCTGGCAGATAAATTGGTGTCACCTATCAGTGGTATGTTATTCACACACAGCGACATTAAGGCAGGGTAAAAGGTCGGTGTGAAATTGTCTTGAAAATTGAGGGACTGTAAATCAATTCTGAGCAGGCAGCAGCGACTGTGTTAACGTCACTGAGCCTTGTTACTGCTGGAAGGTGGCTCCGTAATCAGTACTTACATTAAAATCCAATACCAAGAGTTAGTGTAGTCTTCAAATATCTTCATCCAAATCTCCCTGGCGTCAAGGACGTGATTTATTCCTCTGCAATAAATTGAAAGCACATTGTTACTTGTACTCATTCATTCACAACAGTTCACTCTGAGCGCAAGGTTTAATGAGACAGTTCATTACAGCGTGATGCAACAGGACAGCAGGTTAATAATGTCCCCATGTTAAAAGCAGAGCATTAGACCAGGTTGCAGCGAGTACATGACATCACATTCAACTAAAATACAGATTAGCCTCCCAAAGCTGCCTTCCTGGAGTACAGTGATTCTTTCTCTGTGTGTTTTCTCTCAACAACCCGCTGTTTAGGATGAATTTCTTGGTGATGCTCATTACGATAAACTAACAAAGAAATCACCTGAATCTAGAGAGCACTTTTCAGAACCTCAGGACGTCCCAAAGCACTTTACAGCCAATGAAATAGTCTTGAAGTGTTGTAATGAATGAAATGTGTCATTCGATTTACACACAGCAAGATCCCATAAACAGCAATGTGATCATGAGCAGGTAATCTGTATCGTTTAAATTTTTGGTGCTGTTTGAGCGATAAGTATCAGGACAGTGCAGGAAAGCTACCCTGCCGTTCACTGCTCTGTAATGGGCATTTTTATACCCACTGGAATGGGCAGACAGTGCCAAGGTTTAAGCTGGCACTACCCATTAACTGCCATCAGCCACGAGCCATCGCAAAACCACTGGAGTTAACCAGGGCCGTGAGTCTCTGACCTTGTCCGTTACTGGGGTTCGCCAGCCCCGCTGCCGTGAACAGGGACTTGGCTGAGCGCCAAATTCCCCATTCACGCCGGAAGCAGGAGCGTGAGACCGGGAAATTCCAACCCTGGTTCGGTCAGAAAAAAGGTCTGGTCACTGTTCAGAGAATGCAGCTGAAAGATTTTGTGTGTATGTGCATGTTGGTGTGTGCATATGAGTGTGTGTGTGCATGTGTTTGTGTATGTGTGTGTGTACATGTGTGTTCGTGTGTGTGTGAACGTGTTTGTACGTATGTGTCTGTGTATGTGTGTGTGTATATGTGTGTTTGTGCATTTATGTATGTGTGTGCATGTGTTTGTGTGTGCGCGCGCATGTGTTAGTGTGTGCGCGTGTTTGTGTGTGTGCATGTGTGTATGTGCGTGTGCATGTGTTTGCTGGTGTTTGTGTATGTGTGCAAGCACATATGCGTGTATTTGTACATGCCTGTGTATGTGTGCGTGTGTGTATATGTATGCATGTGTATACATGTGTGTGCATGTGTTTATGTGTGTTTGTGTGTGTGAACGTGGAGAGACTGGAGAAGTTGGGATTATTGAGCAGAGAAGGTTGAGGGGAGATTTAATCGAGAACCAGGAAGAGTTTTGATGGAGTGAATCAGGAGGAAGTGTTTGCAGTGACAGGAGGGACACAGATTGAAGAGAATCGGGAAAAGAACCAGAGGGGGAGATGCGGAGAATATTTCCTACACTTTGGGTGGGATTTCTGTTCTCCCTCACTCACGGTGTGTTTAGTGAAGGTGGAGGCATCTCGCCACGGGCAGGCGGTGAGATTGATCTATCTCACTGTTTTCAACAGGTTTTCTCACTGTTGGCACCCTTCACTGGGGGGGGGGGGGAGGAATCTGTGATGTGGGGATCTCTGCCTTCAGCAGGACAGGAAGATCCCGCTGGCAGGAATGGCTGGAAAATCCTGGTCAGTGAGCTGTGATCTGGAATGTGCTGCCTGAAAGGGCGGTGGAAGCAGATTCAATAATAACTTTCAAAAGGGAATTGGGGAGATAGTTGGAGGAGAAAATATGTAGGGCTGCAGGGAATAGTGATATTAATTGGCTAGCTCTTTCAAAGAGCCAACACAGGCATAATGGGCCAAATGGCCTCCCTTTGCACTGTAATATTGTTAGGAAGAGGCTTACTGAAGCCAAGTGTTTACAGATTGAGTTTTGTCTTCGGGAGATAGAAGAAAATGGATGATAGAAAAACTAGTTGTGGGATCCACATCCAGGGACTGTCCTAGTCAGAGAGATGGAGCATTGAAGTAGAATTATGTGTTAATGGGTGAATTCCTATTCACGGAGGTATCCGGATAACTATTCCCACATTGCTCCAATATTGGCAGAAAGTATCGGAGAAGCTGGAGGATTTGAAGACAGGTGGGGATGGATTGGGATCCAAAGTGCCTGAAATCGAGATATCACGGGAGTGTTGACTGGCCAATAAAATCAATCGAGGCTTTAGATAAACTTCTCAATGTCTTGGCTATTTGAGGGATGCAGAGAAGGATTTGCTGAACAAATTGGAGAGACTTTTCTCCCAAGCTGTAAACACAAGATTCGGCTGGAAACGTCCTCAGAAGCAGCTTCATGAATGAGTTCTTATAGAAACCCTACAGTGCAGAAAGAGGCCCTTCGGCCCATCGAGTCTGCACCGAACACAATCCCACCCAGACCCTACCCCCCATATCGTACCCACCAATCCCTCTAACCTACACATCCCTGGACACTCAGGGGCAATTTCTTAGCCTGGCCAATCAACCTAACCCGCACATCTTTGGACTGTGGGAGGAAACCGGAGCACCCGGAGGAAACCCACGCAGACACGAGGAGTTGCTAACTCTCCAGGATTGTCCCGGAGGCCCCAAGAACTAGAAATGAATCTCCGGGTTACCGCGGCGATCAAATCGGGGTGAAAAGTCATTGAAGCATTAACAAGATTCGTTTTGGCGTTTTCTTTGAAAATTTATATCTATTCAGCGTAAAAAATATCGGAGATGAGGGGGGTAGGGACTGCTAAACTGTCAGTTGAAATGAATCCAACCAGACACAGAACTAGATAAATCCTGTGTCGATAAGGGCAGGACAGAGGTTTGGAATCCTGTGGTGAGTAATTCACCTCCTGACTCAGACGTAGGCAGGAATTTTACCGACTCCACCCCCCCCCCATAGGAACCGGAGCGGGTGAGGGGCGGGTAATGGAAAGGTCCATTGACCTTGGGCAGGATTTCATGAATTCAGGACAAGCGAGGCTGGAAAATCCCACCCGTAGAACCCCTACAATCCAGATGGCGGCCATTCGTCCCACGGCATCCATACTACCTCTTACGTAGGCCCGTCTCAACTCCGCCACTCTACCCTATCCTCTGACACCCCACAGCTTATCCATCTACAAGTCACAAGTCAGGAGTGTGATGGAATATTCCCCACTTGCCTGGATGGGTGCGACTCTGACAATACTTGTCATCATCCAGGAACAAAGCAGCCCCACTTGATCAACACCCCATTGGCCACCTTAAACATCCACCCCCTATGTTACCAATACAATGGCAGGTGTGTGTGTACCATCTACACGAAGAACTGCAACAACTCACCAGCTCCTTTGACTGCACCTCCCAAACTCACGATCAACGTGGGATCATACAACAGATACCTGGGAACACCACTATCTGGAGATTCCCCTCCAAGTCACCATCCTGACTTGGGAATATATCCCCGTTTATTGGTAGGGGGATTGAATTTAGGAGTCGCAGCGTCATGATGCAACTGTACACAACTCTGGTGCGGCCGCACTTGGAGTACTGTGTGCAGTTCTGGTCCCCACATTACAGGAAGGATGTGGAGGCTTTGGAGAGGGTGCAGAGGAGGTTTACCAGGATGTTGCCTGGTATGGAGGGGAGATCCTATGAGGAGAGACTGAGAGATTTGGGGTTGTTTTCGCTGGAAAGAAGGCGGCTAAGAGGGGATCTCATTGAAACATATAAGATGATTAGAGGTTTAGACAGGGTAGATAGTGATAGCCTTTTTCCTAGGATGGAGAAAGCTAGCACGAGGGGGCACGACTTTAAATTAAGGGGGGGTAGTTATAGGACTGATGTCAGGGGTAGGTTCTTTACCCAGAGGGTGGTGAGGGACTGGAATGCCCTGCCTGCTGCAGTTGTAAATGCACCTAGTTTGGGGGCGTTTAAGAGATCCGTGGATAGGTTTATGGACGAAAAGGGATTGGTTTAGGCTAGTGGGTCATTGTTTTGTAACTGGTCGGCGCAACATCGTGGGCCGAAGGGCCTGTTCTGCGCTGTAATGTTCTATGTTCTATTCCTTCACAGTCACTGGGTCAAAATCCTGGAACTGCCTCCCTAACTGCACTGTGGGTGTACCTACACCACATGGACTGTAACATTTCCAGGAGGCAGCTTACCAGCACCACCACCTCGAGAGGGGCAATAAATGCTGGTTTAACCAGTGGCACCCACATACCGTGCATGAATTTATACACAGTGTCTCTTTGTATTTTAATTGGCTGTGGAGACGCAGTGAGCCTGAAGAATAACGGCAGCAGCTCAGGGGCCACCTCGGAGTTCCGTTCACACTTGGACAAGAGATACCAACCCTGCCAGAATTCCTCACATCAGAAGAATTTAAAAAAAAGAAATTAGATTCAGGGAAAAAAAAAGGTTCTTCAGATCTCAACCTCAGCTGCCACATGCTTTTAACATAGCAAAAGGACAGCCCCTCACTGCGTATCACCCCCACCCCTCCCCAATCCTCGTCCACCAGTAAACAACACTCCCTCAGTAACGCGGTCAAATATCCCCTTGCACTCTGCGCTGTTGGTGATTTTAAATGATTCTAGGACAGTTTGCAATGAGGCACGTTGTGGAGTGCAGTCACCGTTATAATGTTGGAAACGTGGCCACCAATTTGTGCACAGCAAGATCCCACAAACAGCAACATGACGACGACCAAAGGGTCTAGTCAGACACTCGGCCGGCAACAGAGCTACCAACTGGGCGGCACGGTAGCACAGTGGGTTAGCACTGCTGCTTCTCAGCTCCAGGGACCTGGGTTCGATTCCCGGCTCGGGTCACTGTCTGCGTGGAGTTTGCACATTCTCCTCATGTCTGCGTGGGTTTCCTCCCACAGTCCAAAGATGTGCGGGTTAGGTTGATTGGCCATGCTAAGAAATTGCCCCTTAGTGTCAGGGATGTGTAGGTTAGAGGGATTAGTAGGTATAATATATGGGGGGTAGTGACTGGGTGGGATTGTGTTCGGTGCAGACTTGATAGGCCGAAGGGCCTCTTTCTATGAAGTCAGGCAGGATTCCCTCGTGACCACAGTCAACCCAACTCATCAGCTCTTTGTCTCTTGGAAGAATAGATTAAAACTGAACTCCTGATAACAGTCATGACACAGAACTGAATGATAAGGTCGGTTTTTGGTGGACCGAGAGATATGTTGCGATGAACGGGGTCACTGGAACCGATTGCCAAGTGAACAGCTTCTGGGAGTTCAGGGATTAATCACAATATTAACATCTTCATTGGGAAAGAGTTGAGTGAGTCATGTGTTAATTAGAGCAGTCTCAATGCCACACGGGACCATTCAGTCTGTTGTAATTTACAGAGGAGAGTTTATTTCTCAAACTGAAACGAGCACCCACTGTTCTCACAAAATCACACACAACAGAAACAGGCCATTCGGCCCTACGAGAATTTCCTCCTACCCCTCTTCAACTCACCCTATCAGCATATCCTCCATAACATTCTTGAGTATTGCTGAAAAAATAGACAAGTTGTCAAAGCTTTTCATCTTGCACTTATCAGGATATTTTCAAAAAAAAACAATGCAAGGGAAATCATAAATGTTTATACGACATGAGAAGCGAGCAACATGCTCTTTGAATTTTAGTGCCTAGTGATCCTAGCTTTGTGGGCTGTATGTTCCACAGACTGGCCGATCGTAACAAGGAACATATCCCTTCCGCTGTTCACAGTGGGCCAGGTACAGACTGTACCCAACAAGCCTGTGCTTGCAAACCTCAAATCTCTCTGTCCAACATGAGATGTGATACGGTGATTGGACAATATTTGCTAAATAATCCACAGCGTGTTGGGAATTACGCTGACAACCAATTTCAGATTGTTTGCATTTGCGTGTATTGGAAGCTACACATGGTAATACACAGGTCCTTGTACACTGGAGGCAGGAAGTACAATATCCACACATTGCATTTTCTTCAGCGGAACAAAATAACTGACAGCCATTCACTGTTTCATTCCATAGGGCCGTGCCTTGACCAATCAGAGTCATGTTAAAAGCATTGCTCGGTCATTAACTGGCAATCACCATCAACTGATGCATTCTCCTTGGCAATGCCTCTCCCAATCAGAGTCCATATGCTAACCAATTAGCATTCTCTTCTCATTTAGTGTAAAGTTGTTATTTCCCCTCACACTGGTATTCCTCTGATTTTCCTGATGAGTGCAAGATGAAAAGCGTAAAAAAAAATCTTTTTTCAGCAACTGTCAATTTCTGTTCAACCAAATAACTATTCCTCTCTCGCACGAGTGTTTATCAAGTTTCCCCTTCAATGTATTGATTCTATTCACCTCAACCATTCCATGTGGGAGCGAGTCCCACATTCTCCCCACTCCCCGTGGGAGCGAGTCCCACATTCTCCCCACTCCCCGTGGGAGCGAGTCCCACATTCTCCCCACTCCGCCCGTGGGAGCGAGTCCCATATTCTCCCCACTCCCCGTGGGAGTGAGTCCCACATTCTCCCCACTCCCCGTGGGAGCGAGTCCCACATTCTCCCCACTCCCCATGGGAGCGAGTCCCACATTCTCCCCACTCCCCGTGGGAGCGAGTCCCACATTCTCCCCACTCCCCATGTGAGCGAGTCCCACATTCTCCCCACTCCCCGTGGGAGCGAGTCCCACATTCTCCCCACTCCTTGTGGGAGCGAGTCCCACCTTCTCCCCATTCCTTGTGGGAGCGAGTCCCACATTCTCCCCACTCTCCGTGGGAGCGAGTCCCACACTCTCCCCACTCCCCGTGGGAGCGAGTCCCACATTCTCCCCACTCCCCATGGGAGCGAGTCCCACATTCTCCCCACTCCCCGTGGGAGCGAGTCCCACATTCTCCCCACTCCCCATGTGAGCGAGTCCCACATTCTCCCCACTCCCCGTGGGAGCGAGTCCCACATTCTCCCCACTCCTTGTGGGAGCGAGTCCCACCTTCTCCCCATTCCTTGTGGGAGCGAGTCCCACATTCTCCCCACTCCCCGTGGGAGTGAGTCCCACATTCTCCCCACTCCCCGTGGGAGCGAGTCCCACATTCTCCCCACTCCCCGTGAGAGCGAGTCCCACATTCTCCCCACTCCCCGTGGGAGTGAGTCCCACACTCTCCCCACTCCCCGTGGGAGCGAGTCCCACACTCTCCCCCTTCCTTGGGTGAAGACATTTCTCCTGGTTGGATTTATTGGTGATTATTCGATATTTACGGCTCCTAGTTTCTGTCTTGACCTCAAAAGTGAAACATTTTATCCATGTTGAACCTATCAAAGTCCTTCACAATTTTAAAGATCTCTATCATGTCAACCTTCACTTTTCTCGAGAATAGGCTTGAAATACTCGAATTGCCCAATCGCTGCTTCCCAGTTTGTCCTGAGTTTGGATGAATCACATTCCCCCTTCTTCCCGAAAACTAACATGTTCACCTTTCTGTTGCCACTATATTGGTTGTCCGACCCTCGGTCAGTCAGCCCCTCTCCCTCCTGAACAAGCGTTCCCCTATCCCGGAAAGTCGCTGTCAGAGGAGTGACCAATGCAGCCGCTGTGTGTATCGAAATTGGCCCAGAGTCTGAATGAATTAAATCATTAATCTCACAGACCCTGCTGTCAGCGACATCCCGGGAAGGAAACATCACCGGGACATTCTAAACAAGCCGTTCCTTGAAATATTCCCCTTCCCACACTTCCGTTTGTTATTTACAAAAATTCTGAGTAGGAAAACAAAGTTCGGCTGAAAGGTTATTGACCTGAAACGTTCGCCCAGGACTTCTGATCTCCAGATTGTTGCACCTTGTAGGAATATCTCGGACACCCTGACGCACGGATATGACCTGAGATGTTTGCAATTCCGTCGGGCATTTACCCCATTTCAGGAACCTCTGAAACTTGGAATTAAGTTGGAGACTTTGGATGGTTCTGGTTCACCTTGCGGAATGGCTACCCAGGGAAAACTGGAGGGATTAAAATCAGTTCTATCTGCTGGGTAACAGTACGACTGACCCCCCCCCACCCCCCCCACCAGAGTTCCCATTCGATCCTGCAACTAAACCACCTCCCCTCGTCCACCCGCCCTCCGAATCAACTATTCCTTGACCCAACTAGTCCTCAACAAACTAGACCCTACCCAACTCCTCAACTGCTTCCCACCTGATTGAAGTTAAAGTTTATTTACTAGTCACAATTAAGGCTTACATTAACACTGCAATGAAGTTACTGTGAAATTCCACACTCTGGCGTCTATTTGGGTCAATGCACCTAACCAGCATGTCTTTCGGGCTGTGGGAGGAAACCGGAGCACTCAGAGAAAACCCACGCAGACACGGGGAGAACATGCAAACTCCACACAGACAGTGACCCAAGCTGGGATTCGAACCAGGATCCCTGGTGCTGTGAGGCAGCAGTGCTAACCCACTGTGCCACCTGATTACCCCACTACCTGACTACCCCACCCCTGAGTTCACTCTCTATTAGCCATCTGCCCCCACTCAACTATCCCCAACCCTCAACTCCCCAGCTATCCACCCCCAGGATATTTATCCCCTGACCTGAGTAGGACATACTCAGAACATAGTATGAGAACTTAGAAAATATGTTCTACATAGAACATATACAGAACATAGAAAAACTACAGCACAAACAGGCCCTTCGGCCCACAAGTTGCACCAATCGTATCGCTACCTACTAGGCTTACCTATAACCCTCAATCTTATTAAGTCCCACGTACACATCTGAAGTCTCTTAAAAGACCCTATCGAATCCACCTCCACCACTACCGATGGCAGCCGATTCCACTCACTCATTACCAGAGTAATCCCTCCCTTCTGAACTAATCACCCACCCCAACTCCCCAATCCCTTCCCAGCTACCTGCTAAATACCTCCTGACCTGACTTCCCTCCCACCCTTCCCCAGCCTGTCCTATCCCTTCACCCGCCTACCCACCCTCCTGCCACCCTAACCCCTCACCCACTCTCACACACCTTCTCTCTGTAGCTTTGGGCTGGCCGGAACAGAGCAGCCAATGCTGTAAAACGGCGACAGGGAGCTGGGTTGTTTCCCTGTCGCTCCTGCCCCTGTGAGGAAGGGCTCTGAGAACAGGGACTGTCTGAGGAGGCCCAGTCTGAGGGTTGGGGTAAGCCAACTTGTCGACTAAACTTTAACTGATGGCCTCTGAAAACATGGAGGCAGGGGGTTCTGATCTGAAATCGGTCAACGCTGATTCTTACAATCTCTTCACTTGATCTAACCCTTTAATCCCGGGTGAACCTGCACCGAGCTCCCTTTCCCAAGCAAGACATGGAGCTGCGGGTGCTGAACTGGGGTGGGGTGGGCACAGTAAGAAGTCTCACCTGATGAAGGAGAGGCTCGTGATTCCAACTAAACCTACTGGGCTTTAACCTGATGTTGTGAGGCTTCCCTCGGTGTAACAACAGGACACAACGTCCAATTCAGTGACGGTCGAGGCAAAGTTTTCTTCAGCTGGGAGATCACTGTCTGTACTGACAGGAATGGAAAGCAATGGGGAAGGAACTCATTCCCATGTCAGGAGATAGTTAAGTGTGTACAAAACAAGGACGGTGAGGTTGTAACAGCTCCAATGAGACACAAAAACTTGAGCAACAGAAGGGTACTGAAGCAAAGGACCTTGAGGATGATTAGAAACAAGACAAGGAAGAAAACTGTCAGAAAATCATCGCTTATAAAAATCCAGATAAAGACATGTTGCTGTTGGACAAAGGGAACTGATTGCAGGCAAGGAAAATGAAAGATAATAAGGATGAACTTGTATTTATGGAGTGTCCTTCACAATCTCAAGATGGTACAAAAATGTAATTAATGTTGTAATGTTGGAAACGTAGCAGCTGATTTACACACAGCAAGATCCCACAAACAGTAACGTGATCATCTTGGAGTTCAGTTACTAGTGGTGTACCGCAGGGATCTGTTTTGGGGCCACTGCTGTTTGTCATTTTTGTAAATGACCTGGATGAGGGTGTAGAAGGATGGGTTAGTAAATTTGCGGGTGACACTGAAGTTGGTGGAGTTGTGGACAGTGCAGAAGGATGTTGCAGGTGACAGAGGGGCATAGATAAGCTGCAGAGCTGGGCCGAGAGGTGGCAAATGGAGTTTAATGTGAGTTGATTCACTTTGGAAGGAGTAACAGGAATAGAGAGTCCTGGGTTAATGGTAAGGTACTTGGTAGTGTCGATGAGCAGAGAGATCTCAGTGTCCATGTGCATAGATCCCTGAAAGTTGGCGCCCAGGTTGATAGGGTTACATAAGAACATAAGAAATAGGAGCAGGAGTAGGCCATCTAGCCCTTTGAGCCTGCCCCACTATTCAATAAGATCATGGCTGATCTGTCGTGGCTCAGTTCCACTTTCCTGCTTGTTAAGAAGGCGTACGGTGTGTTAGCCTTCATTGGTAGAGGGATTGAATTTCGGAGCTGTGAGGTCACGTTGCAACTGTACAAAACTCTGGTGCGGCCGCACTTGGAGTATTGTGTACAGTTCTGGTCGCCGCATTATAGGAAGGATGTGGAAGCATTGGAAAGGGTGCAGAGGAGGTTTACCAGGATGTTGCCCGGTATGGTGGGAAGGTCTTATGAGGAAAGGCTGAGAAACTTGAGGCTGTTTTCATTAGAGGGAAGAAGGTTAAGAGGTGACTTAATAGAGGCATACAAGATGATCAGATGATTAAATAGGGTGGACAGTGATGGCTAGCACGAGGGGACATAGCTTTAAACTGAGGGGTGATAGATATAGGACAGATATCAGAGGTAGGTTCTTTACTCAGAGGGTAGTAAGGGTGTGGAATGCCCTGCCTGCAGCAGTTGTGGACTCGCCAACTTTAAGGGTGTTCAAATGGTCAGTGGATAGGCATATGGATAACATTGGAATAGTTTAGGTTAGAGGGTCATTAGATTGGTTCCACTGGTCGGTGCAACATCGAGGGCCGAAGGGCCTGTACTGCGCTGGAATGTTCTATGTTCTATCTGTCTTGAATATACTCAATGTGTGAAAATACCCTTCCCTCTAGAATGGAGAATGCTAAATGTTTACAACTCCCTGAGTGAAGGCAGTTCTCAGATCAGTCCCAAATATTCTGACCCCGAGTTTTGGATATTTTCACCCTGGGAATCTCCTCACACAATTTACCTCTCTAAGCCTTAGAGACGTCCCAATGTGGAAATATATCGCTGTAAGATCTCACTAGTGTAAATGCCACCTAATTGTGGTGATCCTTTCTCAATCCTATCCCACAAGAAATGAACTCCAGTGCTGTGTGAAGCTGTGTTGCTGCGTTTAGTGATTTGTGTCCCACACCCTTCACCCCACTGAGACGCTTATTTCCCAAGCTGATCAACGCTTAACGCAAACTTGTGTGGTTCTTGGGAGTGCAACACATTGCACCCAGTCACATCAGTAACACACACAGCAGCCAAGGAGCACATGCAGGTTTAATGCAATATCAGCTCATTCCAAACTGCTGAGATTACTCAGAAATTATTCCAACACCTCTTGCGTCCATGGCGGATGGTTGACACTTTGCTGTGAATTTAAAATAAAAACTTTCAGACATTTGTACACTCACAGGATTAAAAGCAGAACACTGACTAACTGGAATGCTCGGTCTGAGACAGGACCAGAGGAGGAAGTTTGGACTGACATCAATTCAGACAATCCAATCTTTTGGTCTCTATCTGTTTTAGTCATGCTCCCAACGTAATGGTGCAGGAAACTGGAGTTATTGTAGTCTGCGAGGTGGAGGGAGCTGGGTTTGTGTGAATCAGTATCATTTAGCTCTCAGGCTATTGTCATAAACCTGCTGCCCCACAGCGCCAGGGACCCGGGTTCAATTCCGGCCTCGGGTCACTGTCTATGTGGAGTTTGCACATTCTCCCCGTGTCTGCGTGGGTTTCCTCCGGGTGTTCCAGTTTCCTCCAAAGTTGTATTGGTTACATTGATTGACCATGCTGAACTGACCCTACTGTCAGAGGGATTAGCGGGGTAACCATATGGGGCTACAGGGAAAGGGCCTGGATGGGATTGTTGTTGGTGCAGGTCCGATGGGCCAAATGGCCTCCTTCTGCACTGTAGGGATTCTATGATTCTATGACATGTTTACATGGATGATTCACATGTAGAGGAAATGTGCACACATTAACTGTGTGTGACCATACTGGCTCAGATCCTTCAGTCTCTGGGCTGTGACACACGCCCCAAGGTGGATGTTGGGACTCCGCAGAAATCCCACTGGGCTGATCTCAGTGGGAATTTCCCAGGAGGTTTCAACTTCCGAAGGCAATTGTCCTGCTCGCTGGAACTCTCTGGAAATGTCTCCAATTAGGTTTCTGACAGACAGGGGAATTAAGGGTTATGGGGAGAGGGCGGGAATGTGGAACTGAGCCACGACAGATCAGCCATGATCTTATTGAATGGTGGGGCAGGCTCGAAGGGCCAGATGGCCTACTCCTGCTCCTATTTCTTATGTAACACTGAGTTAGACTTCACACAGTTCCAACTCACTGACCTGGATAGTTCCCCAGGGAATGTAAACTGACTCCCTATCCCATCTGTACCCCTCTGCCATTACCCTACTGCACCCCCTTACTGGAGACAACTACCCCTCGACTCACTCACCCACTTACCACTCCACCCCTTAGCACCCTCCTGTAAAACGTAAGATCAACCCCATTGTTTTGAGTCTGTTTGTAATCACGTTGTTAACCGTGTTTTCTTTCAATCTAATTTTCATTAATCCATATCGATGAAGTTGCTCTCGATGCGATACTCTGATTTGGAACAGCATTTGGCAGTCCCGTGTGCAAAGACAGACACAGGGCGGCTGCACAGAGGAAGATTGAAGAAATGTAAACGGACAGAACTCAGTTGGACAACAGCTAAAAAATTGTGGTTCTTCTGCTTGAAGGTCAATGTCACCCATCAACAAATGCCCTGATTTGGATTCACTCGCTTTTCTCAATGAAGATTGGGTAATCTGGGATTGTTCTCCCTGGAAAGGCGGAGAAAGAGGGGAGACCTGATAGAGGCGTATAAAATTATGAAGGGTATGGGTAGGGTGAACAGTGGGGAAACTTTTTCCCAGGTCGGAGGTGACGATCACGAGGGGTCACTAGCTCGAGGTGAGAGGGGCGAGGTATAACTCCGATATCAGGGGGACGTGTTTTACACAGGGGGTGGTGGGGGCCTGGAATGCACTGCCAAGTAGGGTAGTGGAGGCAGACATGTTGGCACCGTTTAAGACTTATCTGGATAGTCACATGAGCAGACTGGGAATGGAGGGATACAAACGAATGGTCTCGTTGGACCAATGACCGGCGCAGGCTCGGAGGGCCGAAGGGCCTGTTTCCTGTTCTTCGTTCTTTGAAGGGACTCAGTTTGTGACAAAAGGACAACTGAGGCTGTTTATCTTTGCTGAATAAACATCATTTTCCTGGCTCAAGGTGGAACTGTTATGAATTTGCCGTTCTGAGCACCTGGTACATCACAATATTCAGGGCAATGGGCCGCACAAGGTGGGGGTCAGGTTTTCCCCACTTGTTGGTGTAGATTCGATGGGCTGAAGGGCCACTTCTGCGCTGTGTGATTCTATGATTCAATGAACTGGCTGGCAACACCATCAGCTGAGAGGGGATTGGACAAATGTATGGCCCACTGCTGCCGGGCATCCTGAACAGGGCACTGGCACTGGCATCAGTGACATTCACATCATAAACATCAGGAGAGATCGAGAGGGTCAGAAAGCTGAGAGTTGGACAGGCACTGAAGATGTGAAGAGGATTTGTTCTGTTCAATGCAGTGACCACCCTGGGAGGGGGTTCCTGCACGCGGGGAAGCCAATGGTCAGTTTGTGAGGATATTTGTAACGTCCTGTCAGCCTCAGTAGAGGAAAGCCTGACGAAGGCAGGTAGTTATTCTGAACTATTGTCACCCAGAGTAAGACAATACCCCAGGCACAATATCACCCCAGCAATAGGAGGGAACTTACACTTCCCAACTACAACCTCATCCACTTATCACCCTGCCCAGTTACCCACTTATCCACCTGACCATTTACCCACCTACCCAGTTACCCATGTACCATCCTGCCCACTTACCCACTTACCCACTTATCCACCTGCCCATTTACCCACCTACCCATTTACCCACCTACCCAGTTACTCATGTACCATCCTGCCCACTTACCCACTGATCCACCTGACCATTTACCCACCTACCCAGTTACCCATGTACCATCCTGCCCATTTACCCACTTACCCACTTATCCACCTGCCCATTTACCCACCTACCCATTTACCCACCTAGCCACCTACCCACTTCCCCACCTCCCACCCTGGCCAATCACTCCTTCGCCTATTCACTCAGTCACATATTGAAAGATATTCAGCAGCCAGGGTGGTAACGAGGGGGGGGGGTGAGCCATGTCCGCACCCCCTCTCCCCCCCCCCCCCCCCCCCACCATTGCTGTGAAGGAGTTCCCAGAGGATGATGGAGTTCTGCCTCTCTGGAGGAGCCGGGCTCGGAAGCCTGGGTGTGGGATGGGGGGGCAGCTTGGAGAGGAACGGGAATGTGTCCGGGATTGATTGCACCTTGGAATATTGGGGCCATTATTGTAAATATAAACAATCTGAAATCCCATGGATTGTTCGACCAGCATGCGGTTTTGATGGTGTGAGATTCTACAAGTAGATTCGACCTATCAGCCGAAACCCCAAACTGAGATTATTAGAACATAGAACATAGAATATTACAGCGCAGAACAGGCCCTTCGGCCCACGATGTTGCGCCGACCAGTTACAAAAACAATGACCCACTAACCTAAACCAATCCCTTTTCGTCCATAAACCTATCCACAGATCTCTTAAACGCCCCCAAACTAGGTGCATTTACAACTGCAGCTGGCAGGGCATTCCAGTCCCTCACCACCCTCTGGGTAAAGAACCTACCCCTGACATCCATCCTATAACTACCACCCCTTAATTTAAAGTCGTGCCCCCTCGTGCTAGCTTTCTCCATCCTAGGAAAAAGGCTATCACTATCTACCCTGTCTAAACCTCTAATCATCTTATATGTTTCAATGAGATCCCCTCTTAGCCGTCTTCTTTCCAGCGAAGAAGGCGCTCCCTGAACACAACTCCTAGACTTTCTGGAAAGATAAAATTCCCGGGACAATTCATCCCATCCTTTTCCTGCTGGATGTATCATTGCGAAAGAGTCACAAAATTAATATCAGATCACACTTTCCGTAAAGAATTAATGACTGTGATATAATCTGAAGTGAGAAGCAGTGTCTAACACAGTAACTATTAACTAGACACACACCATGGTCATGTACTGGCCTCCAGCCCATTAACTTAACATTAACCAGGAATGCCACGGAGACACAGTCAGTCCACGCTGACGCACTGAGACAAAGAATGGATACCAATCTGTGCAACCACATACACGCGCTATTGGAGTACACAAACACTGGAGAATACACACAGTATAGCAACAAGGAAGGATGTTTCGCTTCAGTTACACAGGGAAGGATATAAATACATCGCAGGCGCTCCAGTTTAGATTATTTATTAGTCACAAGCAGGCTGACATTAACACTGCAATGAAGTTAATGTGAAAATCCCCTAGTCGCCACACTCACTGAGGGAGAATTTAGCATGGCCAATACACCTAACCCGCACATCATTTGGACTGTGGGAAAAAAATCGGAGCACCTAGAGGAAACCCACGCAGACACGAGGGCAATGTGCAGACTCTGCATTGACAGTGACCCAAACTGGGAATCGAACCCGGGTTCCTGGCGCCGTGAGGCAGCAGTGCTAACCCACTGTGCCACCCGTGCCCCCGGGAATCGAACCCAGGTCCCTGGCGCCGTGAGGCAGCAGTGCTAACCCACTGTGTCACCCGTGCCCCCGGGAATCGAACCCAGGTCCTGGCGCTGTGAGGCAGCAGTGCTAACCCACTGTGTCACCCGTGCCCCCGGGAATCGAACCCGGGTCCCTGGCGCCGTGAGGCAGCAGTGCTAACCCACTGTGTCACCCGTGCCCCCGGGAATCGAACCCGGGTCCCTGGCGCCGTGAGGCAGCAGTGCTAACCCACTGTGCCACCCGTGCCCCCGGGAATCGAACCCGGGTCCCTGGCGCCGTGAGACAGCAGTGCTAACCCACTGTGCCACCCGTGCCCCGGGAATCGAACCCGGGTCCCTGGCGCCGTGAGGCAGCAGTGCTAACCCACTGTGCCACCCGTGCCCCCGGGAATCGAACCCAGGTCCCTGGCGCGGTGAGGCAGCAGTGCTAACCCACTGTGCCACCCGTGCCCCCGGGAATCGAACCCGGGTCCCTGGCTCTGTGAGACAGCAGTGCTAAACCCACTGTGTCACCCCGTGCTGCCTCAGAGGGTTCTGGACTGATACCTGGAATGACACAGTGAGCACGTGAGGGAAGGTTGGACAGACTGGGCTTGTTTCCACTGGTATTGAGCAGAGTGACGGGGTGACCTGATTGAAGTATCTGAGATCCTGAATGTTATTGACAAGGTGAATGTGGAGAGGAAGTTTCCTCTCGGGCACGGGTTTTACAATCAGGCTTCACCTGACAGGTCGAATTGAGAGGACATCTTTTCCCTCTTGAGGGTTGTGCCATTTTGGCATTGTGGGGATCACTGAATATTTTTAAGGTTGGGGTAGACAGATCCTTGTTAAGTGAGGGAATGAAAGGTTCTCATGGGTAGACGGGAATGTAGAATTCTGTAGAATGTAGAACAAACTGATCAGCTGTGATCCTATCAATTACAGAACAGGCCTGAATGGCCAAATGGCCCATTCCTGCTCCTGTTCCATATGTTGGTGAGTTCACTGGGGGCAGCATGACAGGACCATGTTTAACACTGCTGCCTCACAACTCCAGGGGCCGGCTCAGGTCATTGTCTGGGTGGAGTTTGCACATTCTCCCCGTGTCTGCGTGGGTTTCCTCCGGGTCCTCCGGTTCTTCCCACAGTCCAAAGATGTGCAGGTTAGGCAGATTGTCCAGGATAAGTAGGTTAAAAGGATTAGCGGGGTAAATGTGTGGGGTTGTGGGAATAGGGCGTGGGATGGGAATGTTGTTGGTGCAGATTTGATGGCCGAATGGCCTCTTTCTGCACGGTAGGGTTTCTATGATTCTATATAAGTGTAAAGGGCATCAACTGTGAGTGAAAAGTGCAGAAAGGGAGAAGGGAGTGAGGGGGAGAAATGATAAAATGTTATTTAGAATAGAGGAGGCAAAGCAGTAAGGCTAAAAACAGAGAACAGAACCAGACATCAGTGAAGAGTAAATCTAGAACAGATATCACAGCAAAACTAGAACAGGTAGCAGAATAATCACAGAACAGTTATCAGAATTATCTAAAACACGCAATATAACAATTCTGGAACATGTATCAGGGTGAATGTAGAACAGGGCTAGCAGGAGGGGACAGAGCTTTAAATGAGAGGTGATTGATATAGGATGGATGTCAGAGGGAGGTTCTTTACTCAGAGAGCAGTAAGGGCATGGAATGCCCTGCCTGCAGCAGTAATGGACTTGCCAACATTAGGGCATTCAAATGGTCATTGGATAAAGATATGGATGATATTGGAATAGAGTAGGTTGGAGGGGCTTTAGATTGATTTCACAGATCGGCGCAACATCAAGCCTGTACTGCGCTGTAATGTTCTATGTTCTAGAGATCACAGTGAAACTGAAAAGCAGAATAATATGATTCTAGAACAGAGTTGGAATACATCTAGAACGTGAAACTAAGTCAGTCTCGAACTGGCTTCAGGATAATCTGGCAGAGGCTTTAGAGAGAATCTAGAACACATTTCTGAGCAGATTGAGGATGTGAATCAGAGTAGACAGAACAGGCATTAGAATAAGTTAAAATATACGAGTCATTCTAGAATACAAGTCAGAATTAATCAAGAACGTGTATCAGAGTAAATCTAAACCAGATATCAAAGTAAAGTTAGATCAGGTTTCAGGAGGAAGAGTATTGCTGGAAGGGTGAAGAGTGTTTAGATTGGTTCAATGTGAATATTCATTGCCCTGTTCTGATGTTCACATTCTCCCTATGCTGTACATGCCTTCGCTGTGTTATTGCCTTTGGCAGGGTTAATGATATTACAGGATTGAGGCAGGGGGTAGCAGCAGTAACAGATGGTCCATCATTTGCACTTTCCACACCACATTTCATGTAATCCATTCCCAGTCACCCACTGGAACGTTTTTGGGGGAAATTTTGTTCCAATCAGTTTTGATGCAGCAGAATGGTGACCCACGTCAGGGGTCAGTTATTGTTAACCAGGTTTGTGTGGATTAGAGTCAGATATTTGCCCAGACTGGGACAAGAGTGAAGCAACTGGATTGACCTGAGAACCGCTTTTCATTCTCGTACCCTCATCGTACACTGTTCCCAGGTCAGGCAATTAACAATCTCACACAGCACATCATAAAATCAGGGAGCCTTCCAGCACAGCGGGAGGCCATTCAGCCCATTGTGACTGTGCTGTCTCTAATAACGAGCTATCCAATTAGTCCCACTCCCCCAGCTCCTTCTCTGCATCTCTGCAAACCTTTCCCCTTCAATTATCTCCCCGATTCCTTTGGAAAGTTATTATTGAATCTGCTTCCACCGCCTTTCAGGCAGCACATTCCAGATCACAACAAACTCACTGCGTCAAATAAATTCCCCTCATCTCCCCTCTGGTTCTTTTCCCGATTCTCTGTGTCCCCCTGGTTACCCACCCTCCTGTCACTGGAGACACTTTCTCCTGATTTAGTTGACAAATCCCCTTGTTAAATCTCCTCTGAACCCTCTCTACCCTGAGGAGCTGAAAGCGAGCCTGCAGTGCGGATCAGGGTGAGCGGGGACTTACTTGGCTGCGTCTCGTAGGTCAGTGACATTGCGGGTTTTACCTAGCCCGTCTTTGAAGGTGGTTCTGTTCGCCACCGTCAGAATGCCGTTTTTGGTGGTGAAGTCGGGAAAGCACCGTCGCAGAACTGGGGAGGAAAAGAGAGAGAGGAGGATCAGAGCTGGGGGGGAGAAGACACCTGCCCCTCACTCCAGTGACAAACACAGTGACAAACTCACAGCAAACATCTCCCCCCAACCACCCCCCCACAACCACTCAACCCAATTACAGCACAAACAGACCCTTCCACTCAAACAGACCACACTGGAGTTTAGAGGAGTCCCACATTCTCCCCACTCCCCCGTGGGAGCGAGTCCCACACTCTCCCACTCCCCCGTGGGAGCGAGTCCCACATTCTCCACACTCCCCCGTGGGAGCGAGTCCCACACTCTCCCCACTCCCCGTGGGAGCGAGTCCCACATTCTCCCCACTCCCCGTGGGAGCGAGTCCCACACTCTCCCACTCCCCGTGGGAGCGAGTCCCACATTCTCCCCACTCCCCCGTGGGAGCGAGTCCCACATTCTCCCCACTCCCCGTGGGAGCGAGTCCCACATTCTCCCCACTCCCCGTGGGAGCGAGTCCCACACTCTCCCCACTCCCCGTGGGAGCGAGTCCCACATTCTCCCCACTCCCCCTGGGAGCGAGTCCCACATTCTCCCCACTCCCCGTGGTGAGCGAATCCCACATTCTCCCCTCTCCCCGGTAGGGAGCGTGTCCCACATTTCCCCCCCACTCCCCGTGGGAGCGAGTCCCACATTCCCCCCCACTCCCCGTGGGAGCGAGTCCCACATTCCCCCCCACTCCCCGTGGGGAGCGAGTCCCACATTCCCCCCCACTCCCCGTGGGGAGCGAGTCCCACATTCCCCCCCCACTCCCCGTGGGAGCGAGTCCCACATTCTCTCCCCACGTCCCCGTGGGAGCGAGTCCCACATTCTCCCCACTCCCCGGGGAGCGAGTCCCACATTCTCCCCACTCCCCGTGGGGAGCGAGTCCCACATTCCCCCCCACTCCCCGTGGAACGAGTCCCACATTCTCCCCACTCCCTGTGGGAACGAGTCCACATTCTCCCCACTCCCCGTGGGAACGAGTCCCACATTCTCCCCACTCCCCGTGGGAGCGAGTCCCACATTCCCCCCCACTCCCCGTGGAGCGAGTCCCACATTCTCCCCACTCCCCGTGGGAGTGAGTCCCACATTCTCCCCACTCCCCGTGGGAGCGAGTCCCACATTCCCCCACTCCCCGTGGGAGCGAGTCCCACATTCTCCCCACTCCCCGTGGGAGCGAGTCCCACATTCTCCCCACTCCCTGTGGGACCGAGTCCCACATTCCCCCCCACTCCCCGTGGGGAGCGAGTCCCACATTCTCCCCACTCCCCGTGGGAGCGAGTCCCACATTCTCCCACTCCCCGTGGGAGCGAGTCCCACATTCTCCCCACTCCCCATGGGAGCGAGTCCCACATTCTCCCCACTCCCTGTGGGAGTGAGTCCCACATTCTCCCCACTCCCTGTGGGAGTGAGTCCCACATTCTCCCCACTCCCGTGGGAGCGAGTCCCACAATCTTCCCACTCCCCGTGGGAGCGAGTCCCACAATCTTCCCACTCCCTGGATTGATAGTTTTCTCCTGAATTCTCAATTGGATATTATTTATGACAATTTTCTATTTATCAATCCTTGCTGCAGAAACATTGTTTCTCTGTGTCCTCAATCAAATCACCACAACAAAGTGTGTGTGTGTGTGTGTGTGCAGTAGGGAAATTATTAGAGAGATTCTTAGGGACAGGATGCACTCCCATCTGGAAGAGAATAAGCTTATTAGTGATGGGCAGCATGGTTTTGTGAAGGGGAGGCTGAAATCCCAGGAATCATGGGCAGGAGACAGCCCTCTGACCGATACCCCGTGCGAGCTTGGCCCCCCCGTGTCCAGCAGTGCAGATTATGGATCCTCCCCTTAGATAGTCGGGCCCAATCCCGGGAGAACTGTATCAATAGAAGATTTCACACATACACGGTCGGCTGGGAACAATCATTGACGGACAGTCTTCATCCCGCATCACTTGGGCAGCAGACTGAAATATAGAGGATAACATAATATAGTTAACACAATGTCTAACGCAGAATGTCTAACGCGCAATGTCTAATGCGTTCGGAATGTCTAACGCGGAATATCTAACGCGCAATGTCTAATGCGTTCGGAATGTCTAACGCGGAATATCTAACGCGCAATGTCTAACACGCAATGTCTAACACGCAATGTCTAACACGCAATGTCTAACACGCAATGTCTAACGCGCAATGTCTAACACGCAATGTCTAACACGCAATGTCTAACACGCAATGTCTAACGCGCAATGTCTAACATGGAATTTCTAACGCGGAATTTCTAACACGCAATGTCTAAACGCAATGTCTAACACGCAATGTCTAATGCGTTCGGAATGTCTAACGCGGAATATCTAACGCGCAATGTCTAACACGGAATTTCTACCGCGCAATGTCTAACGTGCAATGTCTAACACGGAATTTCTAACACGGAATTTCTAACGCGCAATGTCTAACGTGCAATGTCTAACACGCAATGTCTAACACGGAATTTCTAACACGGAATTTCTAACGCGCAATGTCTAACGTGCAATGTCTAACACGGAATTTCTAACACGGAATTTCTAACACGCTATGTCTAAACGCAATGTCTAACACGCAATGTCTAACACGCAGTGCCTAACACGCACTGTCTAATGCGTTCGGAATGTCTAACGCGGAATATCTAACGCGCAATGTCTAACACGGCAATGTCTAATGCGCAATGTCTAACATGGAATTTCTAACGCGCAATGTCTAACACGCAATGTCTAACACGCAATGTCTAATGCGCAATGTCTAACGCGGAATATCTAACGCGCAATGTCTAACACGCAATGTCTAACGCGCAATGTCTAACACGCAATGTCTAACACGCAATGTCTAACACGGAATTTCTAACACGGAATTTCTAACGCGCAATGTCTAACACGCAATGCCTAACACGCAATGTCTAACACGGAATTTCTAACACGGAATTTCTAACGCGCAATGTCTAACACGCAATGTCTAACACGCAATGTCTAACACGCAATGTCTAACACGCAATGTCTAATGCGCAATGTCTAACACGGAATTTCTAACGCGCAATGTCTAACACGGAATTTCTAACACAGAATTTCTAACGCGCAATGTCTAACGTGCAATGTCTAACACGGAATTTCTAACACGGAATTTCTAACGCGCAATGTCTAACGTGCAATGTCTGACACGGAATTTCTAACACAGAATTTCTAACGCGCAATGTCTAACACGCAATGTCTAACACGCAATGTCTAACACGGAATTTCTAACACGGAATTTCTAACATGGAATTTCTAACGCGCAATGTCTAATGTGCAATGTCTAACACGGAATTTCTAATACGGAATTTCTAATGTGCAATGTCTAACGCGCAATGTCTAACACGCAATGTCTAACACGGAATTTCTAACACGGAATTTCTAACGCGCAATGTCTAACACGGAATTTCTAACACAGAATTTCTAAAACGCAATGTCTAAACGCAATGTCTAAACGCAATGTCTAACACGCAATGTCTAAAACGCAATGTCTAAACGCAATGTCTAAACGCAATGTCTAACGCGCAATGTCTAACACGCAATGTCTAACACGGAATTTCTAACACAGAATTTCTAACACGCAATGTCTAAACGCAATGTCTAAACGCAATGTCTAACACGCAATGTCTAACACGCAATGTCGAGCACTATACTGGCAGCAGATGACTCAGTTCGAAGCACAGCACGGTTCACAGAGCCAAGAAAGATAACTTAGCCCATCTATTAATAAATATTACAGCAAATCCTTCAACTGTCACATCACCCAACCGTACTTCACAAAACACATTACACTTGGAAAAATTGCTTTGGTTGTTTAGCACCAAAGACAGTCAATTCCCCGATCTTTCTGAAATCAGAGACAGACCGTATCCAAGGTGAGAGAAAACTCAACAAGGATCAATGTCAGGACTGACAGATTGTGACAATGGGGAAAGATTGAGCAGACTGGGATTCTTTCACCTGGAAAGAATAATCTGAGGGTCTGAGCTGATACAGTGTTTAGAAAGCAGATTTATACGGTGAATAGAAAGATATTTCCAACTGTGGAGAATGTTCAAACTCTATAAAAATATAAAACGGCCAGAAATCAAACCCAATTCAGAATTCAGAGGAATGTCATTACCCAAAGAGTGGGGAGAATGTGGGACTCGCTCCCACGGGGAGTGGGGGGGAATATGGGACTCGCTCCCACGGGGAGTGGGGGGGAATGTGGGACTCGCTCCCATGGGGAGTGGGGAGAATGTGGGACTCGCTCCCACGGGGAGTGGGGGGGAATGTGGGACTCGCTCCCATGGGGAGTGGGGAGAATGTGGGACTCGCTCCCACAGGGAGTGGGGAGAATGTGGGACTCACTCCCACGGGGAGTGGGGGGAATGTGGGACTCGCTCCCACTGGGAGTGGGGGGAATGTGGGACTCGCTCCCATGGGGAGTGGGGGGGAATGTGGGACTCGCTCCCATGGGGAGTGGGGAGAATGTGGGACTCGCTCCCACAGGGAGTGGGGAGAATGTGGGACTCACTCCCACGGGGAGTGGGGGGGAATGTGGGACTCGCTCCCATGGGGAGTGGGGAGAATGTGGGACTCGCTCCCACGGGGAGTGGGGGGAATGTGGGACTCGCTCCCACGGGGAGTGGGGAGAATGTGGGACTCGCTCCCACAGGGAGTGGGGAGAATGTGGGACTCACTCCCACGGGGAGTGGGGGGAATGTGGGACTCGCTCCCACTAGGAGTGGGGGGAATGTGGGACTCGCTCCCATGGGGAGTGGGGAGAATGTGGGACTTGCTCCCACGGGGAGTGGGGAGAATGTGGGACTCGCTCCGACAGGGAGTGGGGAGAATGAGGGACTCGCTCCCACAGGGAGTGGGGAGAATGTGGGACTCACTCCCACGGGGAATGGGGGGAATGTGGGACTCGCTCCCATTGGGAGTGGGGGGAATGTGGGACTCGCTCCCATGGGGAGTGGGGAGAATGTGGGACTCGCTCCCACGGGGAGTGGGGAGAATGTGGGACTCGCTCCCACAGGGAGTGGGGGGAATGTGGGACTCGCTCCCACTGGGAGTGGGGGGAATGTGGGACTCGCTCCCACGGGGAGTGGGGAGAATGTGGGACTCGCTCCCACGGGGAGTGGGGAGAATGTGGGACTCGCTCCCACAGGGAGTGGGGAGAATGTGGGACTCGCTCCCATGGGGAGTGGGGGGAATGTGGGACTCGCTCCCACGGGAGTGGGGAGAATGTGGGACTCGCTCCCACGGGGAGTGGGGAGAATGTGGGACTCGCTCCCACGGGGAGTGGGGAGAATGTGGGACTCGCTCCCACGGGGAGTGGGGGGAATGTGGGACTCGCTCCCACGGGGAGTGGGGAGAATGTGGGACTCGCTCCCACGGGGAGTGGGGAGAATGTGGGACTCACTGCCACAGAGAGTGGGGAGAATGTGGGACTCGCTCCCACGGGGAGTGGGGGGAATGTGGGACTCGCTCCCACGGGGAGTGGGGAGAATGTGGGACTCGCTCCCACAGGGAGTGGGGAGAATGTGGGACTCGCTCCCACGGGGAGTGGGGAGAATGTGGGACTCGCTCCCACGGGGAGTGGGGAGAATGTGGGACTCACTGCCACAGAGAGTGGGGAGAATGTGGGACTCGCTCCCACGGGGAGTGGGGAGAATGTGGGACTCGCTCCCACGGGGAGTGGGGAGAATGTGGGACTCGCTCCCACGGGGAGTGGGGAGAATGTGGGACTCACTCCCACAGAGAGTGGGGAGAATGTGGGACTCGCTCCCACGGGGAGTGGGGAGAATGTGGGACTCGCTCCCACGGGGAGTGGGGAGAATGTGGGACTCGCTCCCACGGGGAGTGGGGAGAATGTGGGACTCGCTCCCACAGAGAATGGGGAGAATGTGGGACTCACTGCCACAGAGAGTGGGGAGAATGTGGGACTCGCTCCCAAGGGGAGTCGGGAGAATGTGGGACTTGCTCCCACGGGGAGTGGGGAGAATGTGGGACTCACTCCCACGGGGGAGTGGGGAGAATGTGGGACTCGCTCCCACAGGGAGTGGGGAGAATGTGGGACTCGCTCCCACGGGGGGAGTGGGGAGAATGTGGGACTCGCTCCCACAGGGAGTGGGGAGAATGTGGGACTCGCTCCCACGGGGAGTGGGGAGAATGTGGGTCTCGCTCCCACGGGGAGTGGGGAGAATGTGGGACTCGCTCCCACGGGGAGTGGGGAGAATGTGGGACTCGCTCCCACGGGGAGTGGGGAGAATGTGGGACTCGCTCCCACGGGGAGTGGGGAGAATGTGGGACTCACTCCCACGGGGAGTGGGAAGAATGTGAGTGAGGTGAATAGTATGGATACATTGAAGGGAAGCTGGATAATTCCATGAGGGCGAGAGGAATGGGAGATGTTGATAGTTGAGAGGAAATGGGGGGGGGGGGCGCGTGGAGGCTGGTGTGGAGCAGAATCACCCACTCGGAGCAGCTGGGCCGATGTTTCCGTGAGCGAATCTCTCCCGGGTGAATTCACCCACGACACTCACCTTTCGAGGGGCATTGAAACCAGGCTGGCAAAACTGGCGGTAATACGCCCAGTAGGTTTTGTTCCATCCAAACAGTGACTTCATGTCCATGTAACGGGCAAAGCGATTTGGACATTTCTCAACGCAAACCTGACAAAGACAGAGAGGGAGAAATGAGCCATTCAGTTAGACATGTAAATTCACCACTACTTCTGCACAAAAAGAGATTCGATTGAAGGCTGCAGGAAGGAACTTTGAACCCAGCGAACTGAAAGAGCAATGTTCAACCTCTCAACATCTCCACTTCTGAGGAAGCTGGAAACAAGAAGTGAGGCCATCGCACAACAGGTAAATGTCACACCTCTCCGCAGGAGCCCCGCACTGTCAGAGGGTCAGTGCTGAGGGAGTGCCGCACTGTCAGAGGGTCAGTGCTCAGGGAGTGCCGCACTGTCAGAGGGTCAGTGCTGAGGGAGTGCCGCACTGTCAGAGGGTCAGTGCTGAGGGAGTGCCGCACTGTCAGAGGGTCAGTACTGAGGGAGTGCCGCACTGTCAGAGGGTCAGTGCTGAGGGAGTGCCGCACTGTCAGAGGGTCAGTGCTCAGGGAGTGCCGCACTGTCAGAGGGTCAGTGCTGAGGGAGTGCCGCACTGTCAGAGGGTCAGTACTGAGGGAGTGCCGCACTGTCAGAGGGTCAGTGCTGAGGGAGTGCCGCACTGTCAGAGGGTCAGTACTGAGGGAGTGCCGCACTGTCAGAGAGTCAGTGCTGAGGGAGTGCCGCACTGTCAGAGGGTCAGTGCTGAGGGAGTGCCGCACTGTCAGAGGGTCAGTACTGAGGGAGTGTCACACTGTCAGAGGGTCAGTGCTGAGGGAGTGCCGCACTGTCAGAGGGTCAGTGCTGAGGGAGTGCCGCACTGTCAGACGGTCAGTGCTGAGGGAGTGCCGCACTGTCAGAGGGTCGGTACTGAGGGAGTGCCGCACTGTCAGAGGGTCAGTGCTGAGGGAGTGCCGCACTGTCAGAGGGTCAGTACTGAGGGAGTGCCGCACTGTCAGAGGGTCAGTGCTGAGGGAGTGCCGCACTGTCAGAGGGTCAGTGCTAAGGGAGTGCCGCATGTCAGAGGGTCAGTGCTGAGGGAGTGCCGCACTGTCAGAGGGTCAGTGCTGAGGGAGTGCCGCACTGTCAGAGGGTCAGTACTGAGGGAGTGCCGCACTGTCAGAGAGTCAGTGCTGAGGGAGTGCCGCACTGTCAGAGGGTCAGTGCTGAGGGAGTGCCGCACTGTCAGAGGGTCAGTACTGAGGGAGTGTCACACTGTCAGAGGGTCAGTGCTGAGGGAGTGCCGCACTGTCAGAGGGTCAGTGCTGAGGGAGTGCCGCACTGTCAGACGGTCAGTGCTGAGGGAGTGCCGCACTGTCAGAGGGTCGGTACTGAGGGAGTGCCGCACTGTCAGAGGGTCAGTGCTGAGGGAGTGCCGCACTGTCAGAGGGTCAGTACTGAGGGAGTGCCGCACTGTCAGAGGGTCAGTGCTGAGGGAGTGCCGCACTGTCAGAGGGTCAGTGCTGAGGGAGTGCCGCACTGTCAGAGGGTCAGTACTGAGGGAGTGCCGCACTGTCAGAGGGTCAGTACTGAGGGAGTGCCGCACTGTCAGAGGGTCAGTGCTGAGGGAGTGCCGCACTGTCAGAGGGTCAGTACTGAGGGAGTGCCACACTGTCAGAGGGTCAGTACTGAGGGAGTGCCGCACTGTCAGAGGGTCGGTACTGAGGGAGTGCCGCATTGTCAGAGGGTCAGTACTAAGGGAGTGCCGCACTGTCAGAGGGTCAGTACAGAGGGAGTGCCGCACTGTCAGAGGGTCAGTGCTGAGGGAGTGCCGCACTGTCAGAGGGTCAGTGCTGAGGGAGTGCCGCACTGTCAGAGGGTCAGTACTGAGGGAGTGTCACACTGTCAGAGGGTCAGTGCTGAGGGAGTGCCGCACTGTCAGAGGGTCAGTGCTGAGGGAGTGCCGCACTGTCAGAGGGTCAATGCTGAGGGAGTGCCGCACTGTCAGAGTTCAGTGCTGAGGGAGTGCCGCACTGTCAGAGGGTCAGTGCTGAGGGAGTGCTGCACTGTCAGAGGGTCAGTGCTGAGGGAGTGCCGCACTGTCAGAGGGTCAGTGCTGAGGGAGTGCCGCACTGTCAGAGGGTCAGTACTGAGGGAGTGCCGCACTGTCAGAGGGTCAGTACTGAGGGAGTGCCGCAATGTCAGAGGGTCGGTGCTGAGGGAGTGCCGCACTGTCAGAGGGTCAGTGCTGAGGGAGTGCCGCACTGTCAGAGGGTCAGTGCTGAGGGAGTGCCGCACTGTCAGAGGGTCAGTGCTGAGGGAGTGCCGCACTGTCAGAGGGTCAGTACTGAGGGAGTGCCGCACTGTCAGAGGGTCAGTACTGAGGGAGTGCCGCAATGTCAGAGGGTCGGTGCTGAGGGAGTGCCGCACTGTCAGAGGGTCAGTGCTGAGGGAGTGCCGCACTGTCAGAGAGTCAGTGCTGAGGGAGTGCCGCACTGTCAGAGGGTCAGTGCTGAGGGAGTGCCGCACTGTCAGAGGGTCAGTACTGAGGGAGTGTCACACTGTCAGAGGGTCAGTGCTGAGGGAGTGCCGCACTGTCAGAGGGTCAGTGCTGAGGGAGTGCCGCACTGTCAGACGGTCAGTGCTGAGGGAGTGCCGCACTGTCAGAGGGTCGGTACTGAGGGAGTGCCGCACTGTCAGAGGGTCAGTGCTGAGGGAGTGCCGCACTGTCAGAGGGTCAGTACTGAGGGAGTGCCGCACTGTCAGAGGGTCAGTGCTGAGGGAGTGCCGCACTGTCAGAGGGTCAGTGCTAAGGGAGTGCCGCATGTCAGAGGGTCAGTGCTGAGGGAGTGCCGCACTGTCAGAGGGTCAGTGCTGAGGGAGTGCCGCACTGTCAGAGGGTCAGTACTGAGGGAGTGCCGCACTGTCAGAGAGTCAGTGCTGAGGGAGTGCCGCACTGTCAGAGGGTCAGTGCTGAGGGAGTGCCGCACTGTCAGAGGGTCAGTACTGAGGGAGTGTCACACTGTCAGAGGGTCAGTGCTGAGGGAGTGCCGCACTGTCAGAGGGTCAGTGCTGAGGGAGTGCCGCACTGTCAGACGGTCAGTGCTGAGGGAGTGCCGCACTGTCAGAGGGTCGGTACTGAGGGAGTGCCGCACTGTCAGAGGGTCAGTGCTGAGGGAGTGCCGCACTGTCAGAGGGTCAGTACTGAGGGAGTGCCGCACTGTCAGAGGGTCAGTGCTGAGGGAGTGCCGCACTGTCAGAGGGTCAGTGCTGAGGGAGTGCCGCACTGTCAGAGGGTCAGTACTGAGGGAGTGCCGCACTGTCAGAGGGTCAGTACTGAGGGAGTGCCGCACTGTCAGAGGGTCAGTGCTGAGGGAGTGCCGCACTGTCAGAGGGTCAGTACTGAGGGAGTGCCACACTGTCAGAGGGTCAGTACTGAGGGAGTGCCGCACTGTCAGAGGGTCGGTACTGAGGGAGTGCCGCATTGTCAGAGGGTCAGTACTAAGGGAGTGCCGCACTGTCAGAGGGTCAGTACAGAGGGAGTGCCGCACTGTCAGAGGGTCAGTGCTGAGGGAGTGCCGCACTGTCAGAGGGTCAGTGCTGAGGGAGTGCCGCACTGTCAGAGGGTCAGTACTGAGGGAGTGTCACACTGTCAGAGGGTCAGTGCTGAGGGAGTGCCGCACTGTCAGAGGGTCAGTGCTGAGGGAGTGCCGCACTGTCAGAGGGTCAATGCTGAGGGAGTGCCGCACTGTCAGAGTTCAGTGCTGAGGGAGTGCCGCACTGTCAGAGGGTCAGTGCTGAGGGAGTGCTGCACTGTCAGAGGGTCAGTGCTGAGGGAGTGCCGCACTGTCAGAGGGTCAGTGCTGAGGGAGTGCCGCACTGTCAGAGGGTCAGTACTGAGGGATTGCCGCACTGTCAGAGGGTCAGTACTGAGGGAGTGCCGCACTGTCAGAGGGTCAGTACTGAGGGAGTGCCGCAATGTCAGAGGGTCGGTGCTGAGGGAGTGCCGCACTGTCAGAGGGTCAGTACTGAGGGATTGCCGCACTGTCAGAGGGTCAGTACTGAGGGAGTGCCGCACTGTCAGAGGGTCAGTACTGAGGGATTGCCGCACTGTCAGAGGGTCAGTACTGAGGGAGTGCCGCACTGTCAGAGGGTCAGTACTGAGGGATTGCCGCACTGTCAGAGGGTCAGTACTGAGGGAGTGCCGCACTGTCAGAGGGTCAGTACTGAGGGAGTGCCGCACTGTCAGAGGGTCAGTACTGAGGGATTGCCGCACTGTCAGAGGGTCAGTACTGAGGGATTGCCGCACTGTCAGAGGGTCAGTACTGAGGGAGTGCCGCACTGTCAGAGGGTCAGTACTGAGGGATTGCCGCACTGTCAGAGGGTCAGTACTGAGGGAGTGCCGCACTGTCAGAGGGTCAGTACTGAGGGAGTGCCGCAATGTCAGAGGGTCGGTGCTGAGGGAGTGCCGCACTGTCAGAGGGTCAGTGCTGAGGGAGTGCCGCACTGTCAGAGGGTCAGTACTGAGGGAGTGCCGCACTGTCAGAGGGTCAGTACTGAGGGATTGCCGCACTGTCAGAGGGTCAGTACTGAGGGATTGCCGCACTGTCAGAGGATCAGTACTGAGGGAGTGCCGCACTGTCAGAGGGTCAGTACTGAGGGATTGCCGCACTGTCAGAGGGTCAGTACTGAGGGATTGCCGCACTGTCAGAGGGTCAGTACTGAGGGATTGCCGCACTGTCAGAGGATCAGTACTGAGGGAGTGCCGCACTGTCAGAGGGTCAGTGCTGAGGGATTGCCGCACTGTCAGAGGGTCAGTACTGAGGGAGTGCCGCACTGTCAGAGGGTCAGTACTGAGGGAGTGCCGCACTGTCAGAGGGTCAGTACTGAGGGATTGCCGCACTGTCAGAGGGTCAGTACTGAGGGATTGCCGCACTGTCAGAGGATCAGTACTGAGGGAGTGACGCACTGTCAGAGGGTCAGTACTGAGGGAGTGCCGCACTGTCAGAGGGTCAGTGCTGAGGGATTGCCGCACTGTCAGAGGGTCAGTACTGAGGGAGTGCCGCACTGTCAGAGGGTCAGTACTGAGGGATTGCCGCACTGTCAGAGGGTCAGTACTGAGGGAGTGCCGCACTGTCAGAGGGTCAGTACTGAGGGAGTGCCGCAATGTCAGAGGGTCGGTGCTGAGGGAGTGCCGCACTGTCAGAGGGTCAGTGCTGAGGGAGTGCCGCACTGTCAGAGGGTCAGTACTGAGGGAGTGCCGCACTGTCAGAGGGTCAGTACTGAGGGAGTGCCGCACTGTCAGAGGGTGCAGGTGTTCTTACCTGTTTAGTTGGGCACTGCAGGTTGATGAGGACGGCAGGACTTGCACACTTGAGGATATTGAAATAGAATAAAATGGTCTTGTTCCTGAAAGGGAATGAGATCTATGTTAGCAGCCCCGTTTAACCCGATTATAAAGGATGGAAAGGAATCTGTTCCCCGCGTTAACAACACAATTGAAAAGCTCAAACTGGAGCTGCAAACTCATCCTATCTTTCTCTAAAATTCCAGAGTTGTTCCAGCACAGGAGGCCATTCGTCCCACCGTGCCTCTGCTGACTCTCTGAATGCGCAGTTCCCTCTGTCCACCTTCTCTCTCCACCCCTGGATCCTCTAACCGTTCAGATTATCATTTAATTCCATATTGAAAGCGTTGATCGAATCTGCTGCCAACGCATTCCCAGGCAGCGAGTTTCAGGTTGGAACCGCTCGCTCCCTGAATCTGTTCTCTTCCTGTCTGAGTGGCTTTTTTCACCGATTACATAAGAAATAGGAGCAGGAGTAGGCCATCTGGCCCTTCGAGCCTGCCCCGCCATTCAATAAGATCATGGCTGATCTGAAATGGATCAGTTCCACGTTCCCGCTTTCTCCCCATAACCCTTAATTCCCTTGTCTATCGGAAACCTATCTACCCGTGACTTAAAAATATTTAGCGAGGCAGCCTCCACCACTTCAACGGGCAGAGAATTCCAGAGATTCACCACCCTTTGAGTGAAGAAGTTCCTCCTCAACGCTGATCTAAACCACCTCCCCTTTATCTTGAGGCTGTGCCCCCTAGGCCTACTGTCTTTTTTGAGCGGGAAGAGTCTCTCCACCTCTATCCTATCCATCCCATTCATCATCTTATACGTCTCAATGAGATCTCCCCTCATTCTTCTAAACTCCAACGAGTACAAGCCTAGTTCATTCAGCCTCTCCTCATAGCTCAATCCCCTCAACTCCGGTATCAGCCGAGTAAACCTCCTCTGCACTCCCTCCAAGGCCAAAATATCTTTGCGCAGGTGCGGCGCCCAAAACTGCACACAGTACTCCAGCTGCGGCCTCACCAATGCCCTATACAGCTGCAGCAAGACCTCCCTACTTTTATATTCAATCCCCCTCGCTATGAAGGCCAGCATCCCATTTGCCTTCCTGACCACCTGCTGCACCTGCAAGCTGGGTTTTTGCGAGAATACATTCAGGGGACATTTTCCAGCCTCTCAGCCGCATGGTTCCTGCCAGCTGAAGGTGGCGTGATGTTTGGTAGGGGTGGGATTCTCCAGTCCCGTCACTGGCAATGGGAATTTCCCACGGCGACAGAAATTCCGTGGGCGGGGGACGGCTGCTGGCAGTATCGGAGAATCCCAGCGGAGTGAATGGCTGGAATATCCCAGCCTCAATCTCTGTCCTCTCATTCTCAACCCTTTGATTTATTATTGATTAATTATTAACAAATTTCCTCACGGCTTTCTCTTCGCCAAGGAGGACAGTCCCAGCCTCTCCGATCGGTCCACATAACGGAGGTTCCTCACCCTCACCCCCTACACTCTCACCCCCTCCACCCCCACCCCCTCCACCCCTCTCCAATCCAGCCCCTCCACCCTTCCACACTTCACCCACTCCACCTCACCCACTCCACCCTCACCCCTTCACACTCAACTCCTCCACACTCCACCCCTCCATCCACTCCACCATCACCCCCTCCCACCCCTTCCACCATCACCCCCTCCACCGTCACTCCCTCCACTCTCCACCCTCACCCCTCCACCCTCACGCCTCCCACTCTCTACCCTCACCCCTCCACCCCCACTCCCTCCAACGTCATGCCTCCCACTCTCTACTCTCACCCCTCCACCCTCACGCCTCCCAATCTCTACCCTCACCCCTCCACCCCCACCCCCTCCACCTCTGCACCCTCTCCATAAGAAGCTGGAAATGGGGCGCAGTATTAAATACTGACAGCAGAGGGCAGTTGATCAGATGAATTGGGAATACAAAGAACAAAGAACAATCCAGCACGGGAAACAGGCCCTTCGGCCCAACGAGCCCGCGCCGCCACATCACCCTACACCTATTCTACCCTGCATGGCTACGAATGGAATGGTGTGGGGGTGACCACACAGATCTCCCACTCTGGACAGTTCCAGTCAGACCTTCAGGAAACAGTTAGAGGATTGTGAGAAAGTTTGTCGGACATCCGAATCTCTGGAGAACAGTCGATTGATGGGTGACACAGTGGGTTAGCACTGCTGCCTCAGGGAGCCAGGGACCCGGGTTCAATTCTGGCCCCGGGTCTGTGTGGGGCCTGCACGTTCTCCCCATGTCTGTGTGGGTTTCCTCTGGGTGCTCCAGTTTCCTCCCACTATCTAAAGGTTGTACGGTTTAGGATTGGCCATGTTAAATTCTCCCTTAGTTTTAGGGGGACGAGCTAGGGTAAGTGCATGGGGTTATGGGGTAGGGCCTGGGTGGGATTGTAATCAGTGCAGACTCGATGGGCCGAATGGCCCCATTCTGCACTGTATGGATTCTATGAAGAATGATGCTCACCCAGTTAAAGAAACGATATAAATTCAAATGATAACATTCCTTTACTTCCAAATGTAACTCAAAATAAAATTCTGTTCAATAATCATTGAATTCCCACAGTGCAGAAGGCCATTCAGCCCATCGAGTCTGTGCCAACTCTCCAAAAGTGCATTCCATCCAGGCCAGCCCATTCCCTCAACCCTGCACATTTAGCATGGCCAATCCTGGGAGGAAATCCTAGGGGTAAGTTTTTCACTCAGAGGGTGGTGAGTGAATGGAATCGGCTGCCGTCAGTGGTGGTGGAGGCGAACTCGCTGGGGTCTTTTAAAAGACTTCTGGATGAGTATATGGGGTTTTATGGGATTGGGGGTTATAGATAGGTCTATAGATTGGTGGGGTTGATGTGATCGGCGCAACTCGTGGGCCGAAGGGCCTGTTTGTGCTGTAATGTTCTATGTTCTATGAAACCGGAGCACCCGGAGGAAACCCACGCAGATATGGGGAGAACGTGCAGACTCCACACAGACAGTGACCCGAGCCGGGAATCGAACCCGGGTCCCTGGAGCTGTGAGGCAGCCGTGCTAACCCACTGTGCCACCCTGCCGCCCAACGGCATCACTCCAGTGGATTGCCTTGAGATGGTTTACTATATTGAAGGTGGTGTTTAAATACAAGGTTATTATTCAGATAAGATTAGTTTGTGAATTTGAACGTTGTGTGAAGCCTCTTGCAGGGTGTGCTGTATTCTCAGTTAGAACTGAGGGATTGATGTAATTGAAATTTATAACCGATATTCGACTGCAGGGAGAAAAACACCTTTGCACTTGTGTGTACATATAAAATATTACTTCAATGAAAGCATCATCCTTCCGCAATATGTTAAGCAAAGAGTTTGTGCCAAATTAAATTAGGTTGTAAATTAGATTGGATCAGGGCCACTATGGGTGCTGTACGGTGGAGGCTGTTTCTTAATCAGAAGCAGAATCTGTGAACCCCTTGTACATTATTTGAATGAAATTTTTTCACTGTGTACAAAGTGTTACTCAGTTCACGGCACAGTTCGTTGTCACACAGCCTGACTGCTGAGACTCACAGCACACAGAAAAGTGTGATTCAAACAGAAACATACATTCCTGGTACAGTCAGAGTGATGGCAGGAGGGAGTCAACCATTACAATTAAACCCATACTTTAAATTCTTGCAGGAATATGACCCCAGCTTCTGAGGATCACCTTTTTTCATTCAAACATGTGAATACCTGAGAAGGCCATTCAGCCCCTCGGGCCTGCTCTGCCCTTCGATATGATCATGGCTGCTCGGACTGTGGCCATTGTCCTGTCCATCATTTATTCTTGAACTGTCTCTCCGAGTCCAGTCTTCTCCCACAACAGGAAACAGTCTTTCAGCGTCCACCCAGTCAAGTCCCCTCAAGATCCGATGTTTCAATGAGATACCCTCCCATTCGTCTCAACACCAATGGATACAGGCCTAACCTGTCCAACCTCTCCTCATAAGATAACTCCACCACCCCCCCCCCCCCCACCGTCCCCCCCCCACCCCACCGTCCCCCCCAACCACCCCCCATCCCAGGAATCGGACAAGTGAACCTTCTCTGAACTGCTGTGTTTTTTCATTCATTCACAGCAAGTGGGTATCCCTGACTCGACTCACTCTCTCAAGAACCAACACTCACTCTAGTTACTCTTATTTTTGAATGTTATAAGGAAGGCAAATGGAATCTTGACATTTATTACAAAGGGTCTGGAGTGTGAAAATAGAGAAGTGTCGTTACATTGGTGAGAGCGCACTTGGAGTACTGTGTTCTGTTTTGGTCATCTTTGTTAAGGAAGGATGTGGTGGCACTGGAGGAGGTTTAGAAGAGGATTACTAAATTGATTCTAGGTTTGAAGGGGTTGTTGTATGAGAAATGGCGGAGTAGATTGGGCTTATACTCACTGGAGTGCAGAAGAATGAGGGGTGTGCACATGAGATATATAAAATACTCAACGGGATTGATAAAGTAAACGTTAACCAAGGACAAGAGGTGACAGTTGTAGAGTAAGGGGGCGGGGGGAGTTCAAGACAGAGATAAGGAGAAGCTACTTCTCACAGAGGGTTGTGAATCTATGGAACTCACTGCTCCAAAGTGCAGTGGATGCAGAACCAAATCGATCTGAGGAACTGGACACTCAGTTTGATGCTCTCTTTAACTTCATTTGTTCGTCACGAACGGTATGTCCTGACCCTAGTGTCTTCCCAACAGCAAACTGCTTCTCAATGAATTCTGACTCACAAAGTCCATTACCTCAGTCCCTCAACTGGTAAGGACAGCAGATTTCCTTCCCTAAAGGACATAGTAAACCAGATAAGTTTTTCTGACAATCGACAATGGTTTCAGGGTCATCGGTAGATTCTTAGTCCTAGATATTTTTCATTGAATTCAAATTCCACCATCTGCCGTGGTGGGATTCGAACCCAGGTCCCCGGAACATTCGCTGAGTTTCTGGTTTAACAGTCCAGTGATAATACCACTAGGCCACCGCCTCCCCGCATTGAATTGAAGAGATATTATAGCAGAGAGCGAGAGACAGAGAGAGAGAGAGACAGAGAGAGAGAAGCGATTTCGGGAATGAATTCCGGAGCTGAGGAACCCGGAAGCTGAAGGCACGGCCAATGGGAAGGTGACGGAAACCAGGTTTCAGCAGAGGATGAGTTGGGGGGTGTGAGCAGGGGCGGAGGAGGGGGGTGTGAGCAGGGGCGGAGGTGGGGGGTGTGAGCAGGGGCGGAGGTGGGGGGTGTGAGCAGGGGCGGAGGTGGGGGGTGGGGGGGCTGTGGAGATGAGGTGGAAACAGGAGCTCCTGGTAATGGAGTAGATGTCAGTGGACATCAAACAGACTGGCTCCAGCTGAGACAGTGGGCAGGCAGGGGTTAAAGCTGGTGGGTTGGGAATGGAGTCAGTGACAGGGAATGAAGACAATGCCTCAGTGTCTTCATCAATTAGTTGGAGGGAATCTTCACTCATCCACCCAGGAGGGGATTTTAGTTGGATTGCAGTCTGACCATCTGCTCCAGGGGACTCACCAAGCTTCAATCTGATTAATTTTTTGAGGGGTGACCTCTTTATTAAGACAAATTTCTTTCAGTTCCTTATTTTCTCTTGGTTTTCTGGAATTCCTGGGAGATTTGTTTATTCCTTCGTGAAGACAGACACAAAGTAATCGTTTAGCTTCTGCACCAATTCCTTATTCCCCACTGTAAATTCCCCCGCCCCCAACTGGAACGGACTCACATTTGTCCTCAATCATTCATTTTTATCACATATCTAAAGAAGTTTTAGCAGTCAGGCTTTATGTTTCTCTCTGTTACATTATTACTCACTTTCCTTGTCTTTATCAGGTGCTAGTTTCAAAATTGTTCCCAATCCTTATCACATTTTTTTTTAGGCAATCTTATAAAGGCACTTCCTCTGATTTATTGCAATTTCTAACTCTTCCTGTTTGATGTGGTCGACTTATCTTTCTTGTTGGGTTTGTGTGTCTTTAGAGGAATGTATATTTGTTGTGGAGTGAGACAATGTAGCCAATATCGAGGTCGATGATCCTGAATGTATTAGTGTCCATCCTTTCAGACACAAAGCTGGAATTCTCCGGCTGTTCACTCCCCGTTCCCGCTGCCGGTGTGAATGGAGAACTTGGCACTCAGCCACAACTCCGTTCACTGCAGCGGGACTGGGGAATCCCAGCCACGAGCGGGATTGGAGAATCCGGCTCAAAGCAACCAGTCACGTGTGATGATGAAAGGAAACCAGGACTAGGGGGCACAGCCTCAAAATAGGAGGGTGGGGGAGCGGTTTAGATCGGAGTTGAGGAGGAACTTCTTCTCTCAAAGGGTGGTGAATCTCTGGAATTCTCTGCCCGTTGAAGTGGTGGAGGCTGCCTCGCTAAATATATTTAAGAAGCGGGTTGATGGGTTTTTGATAAGAGAGGGGATTAAGGGTTATGGGGAGAGGGCGGGAAGGTGGAACTGAGCCACGACAGATCAGCCATGATCTTATTGAATGGCGGGGCAGGCTCGAAGGGCCAGATGGCCTACTCCTGCTCCTATTTCTTATGTTCTTATTGGCTGCTCAGACATAGATGGTGTCCTAGACGAGGAAGATCTCTCAGTGTCACAGGAGACAAAACGCCAGCAAGCTTCAGGATCACCACATTCTCTGTAAACCAGGCAATATAAAAATCTTCCTTTATAACACTGACAAACCACCTGAGGTTCCCAGGATATTTGAAAGATCAAACTCATCCAAAGGCACAGGAACAAATGCTGCATTCTCCATCGTACCTGGAGAATGTCACGTGGTTACCAGTTTTCACACAGTAACAGATGTGCACATGGTTGCAGCTACTGATGTGATTCCTACACACACACACACACACCAACAGCATTTTCACATTGTATGATGATCTCTTCATGGTATGGCCAAACTGAGAGTGTGCGGGGAGAATGAAATCGGCACGAACACAGTAAGAAACCTGAGTGTTCGCTTGATGTCAGGAGCTCCTCGACTCAAAGTGGGGGTAAATGGAGGCAAGGTAAGTGGAAGTAGCTGATTGGGTGAGTACTGATGTGGAGATGCCGGCGTTGGACTGGGGTAAACACAGTAAGAAGTCTCACATCACCAGGTTAGAGTCCAACAGGTTTATTTGATAGTAAACTCACAAGCTTTCAGAAACGCTGTTCCTTCGTCAGGTGGAAGGTTTGAACCTTCCACCATTTCCGAAAGCTTGTGGCATTTCTATCAAATAAACCTTTAACCTGGTATTGTGAGACTTCTTACTGGGTGAGTGCAGTCAGGTAAGTATTTACAACAGTCTGTATCTGTTTTATTTCTGTGGCTTATAGTTTGTCAGGGCTAAATTCTGTCATATATTCTGTCATATATTCTATATTATATTCTATATTCTGTATTATACTCTGTATCCTGTATTATATTCTGTATTATACTCAATATTCTGTATTATATTCTATATTCTGTACTATACTCTTTATCCTGTATTATATTCTATATTCTGTATTATACTCTATATCCTGTATTATATTCTATATTCTGTATTATACTCTATATCCTGTATTATATTCTACATTCTGTATTATACTCTATATCCTGTATTATACTCTACATCCTGTATTATATTCTATATTCTGTATTACACTCTATATCCTGTATTATATTCTATATTCTGTATTATACTCTATATCCTGTATTATATTCTATATCCTGTATTATACTCTATAACTTGTATTATACTCTACATTCTGTATTATATTCTGTATTCTGTATCATACTCTATATCCTGTATTATACTCTATATCCTGTATTATACTCTGTATTCTGTATCATGTTCTATATCCTTTATTATACTCTATATCCTGTATTATACTCTGTATTCTGTATCATACTCTATATTCTGTATTATATTCTATATTCTGTATTATACTCTATATTCTGTATTTTATTCTATATTCTGTATTATACTCTATATCCTGTATTATATTCTATATTCTGTATCATACTCTATATTCTGTATTATATTCTATATTCTGTATTATACTTTATATTCTGTATTTTATTCTATATTCTGTATTATACTCTATATCCTGTATTATATTCTATATTCTGTATCATACTCTATATTCTGTATTATATTCTATATTCTGTATTATACTCTATATTCTGTATTTTATTCTATATTCTGTATTATACTCTATATCCTGTATTATATTCTATATTCTGTACTATACTCTATATCCTGTATTATATTCTATATTCTGTATTATACTCTATATTCTGTATTATACTCTTTATCCTGTATTATATTCTATATTCTGTATTATACTCTATATCCTGTATTATATTCTACATTCTGTATTATACTTTATATTCTGTATTATATTCTACATTCTGTATTATATTCTATATTCTGTATTTTATTCTATATTCTGTAGTGTATTCTATATTATGTAATATATTCTATGGCGGAAAGCCATGATATGCTTCTCATGCTCCATGTGGGAAGCTATGAACATTCCAGTGCCCACGGCCAGCATGTGTGCAGGAAGTGTTTGCAGCTGCAGCTCCTGGAAGCTCTGCTTTCGGAGCCAGGAACACGGTGGAGAATCCGCAAGGTGAAGAATATTGTGGATGGCACGTATGGGGAAGTGGTCACACCGCAGGCTCAGACTCCACAGGCTGGAAGGGAATGGGTGACCACCAGACAGAGAAAGAGAGCTAGGCAGGAAGTGCAGGAATCTCCTGTGGCCATTCCCCTGCAAAACAGATATACCGCTTTGGATACTATTAAGGGGAATGGCCTCTTGGGGATAGCAGCAGCAGCAGCCAAACTCGTTGCTCCACAGTTGTTTCTGCTGCAGAGAGGAGGGGTAAAAAGTGTGCCAGAGCAATACTTACAGGAGATTCAACTGTAAGGGGAATAAACAGGCATTTCTGTGGCCGCAAACAAGACCCCAAGATGGTACGACACCTCCCTGGTGCTCGGGTCAGGGATGTCTCGGAGCGAGTACAGGACATTCTGAAGGGGGAGGGAGAACAGCCAGTGCTTGTAGTACACGTTGGTACCAATGACAGAGATAAAAACAGAAATGAGATCAAAAGCAGAATATAAGGAGTTAGGAAGAAAGTTGAAAGTATGACTTCAAAGTAACGATCTCAGGATTACTACCAGTACCACGTGCTGGTCAGAGTAGAAACGTTCCCTTCCTGTTGGCGAACACTTCAGCGGTCACGGGCATTCAGCCTCTGACCTTCGGGTAAGCATTCTCCAAGGCGGCCTTCACGACACACGACAGCGCGGAGTCGCTGAACAGAGACTGATAGCCAAGTTCCGCACACATGAGGACGGTCTCAACAGGGATCTTGGGCATGTCGCACTATCTGTAACCCCCGTGACTTGCCTGGGTTTGCAAAACCTCACTTACTGTACTGTCTGGAGACAATACACATCTCTTTAAACTGTGATCAGTGCTCCTTCCACTCACATTATCAGCCACTTTAAGACTTGAACAGCAGGTTAGGTGTAAGGATTCGCATTCTAATCAGCAATCTCTAAACTGTCTGTGCTTTATATGCTCTGTCTGAGGCCAGAACTCTCCATTCACCTGACGAAGGGGCTAACCCCGAAAGCTTGCTTGCTTGTGAGAATATTATCAAATAAATCGGTTGGACTAAAACCTGGTGTTGTCAGACTTTTTACAGAGTAGAAACAGCAGGATATATCGGATCAATGCAGTACTGAGGGAGAGGTGAGGACCTGAGGGGGGTACCACACTATCAAAGTGAATCACCGTCTGCCTTTTCCAATCCCATGGCACAACTTCTGAAAAATTCAGGAGTGACGTCTTTCATTTCCTCACCAGTAATTAATCCTTAAACAACACTGCTTAAAGAGAGAAGGACGGATCATTTCTATTCGTGGGATCTTGCTGTGTAGAAATTGGCTGCAGTGTTTCCATATTGCAGAGGAGCAGTTTCCAGTGTTTGGGACGCTGTGATTGGCTCTCGCGACTCAGACACTGGGATTTTGAACGTTATGTTAAAGATTGGCCCACATCCTCCAGAACCCCTTCAGGAAGAATCGTTAACCGGCTGGACGGTGTCCCGTGACATGTGCGTAAAAACAACTCTCCCATTCTCAACCAATCTAACTCTCCGATCAAACTCTGCCTTCACACATCACCTTAGGGGGGAAATGCATTGGCTGGTGCCTGACTCACCTCATCCAACACTCTGTCAAAATCAATCATTACAATTCATAACACTATTCAAAAAGGGAGGTACAGACAAAACAGGGAACTATAGACCAGTCAGCCGAGCATTCATACTGGGGAAATTACTCCAGTCCATCATCAAGGATTTCATAATTCAGCATTTAGAATCATAGAGTCACAGAGGTTTACAGCATGGAAACTGGTTCAACTCATCCATGCCTCCCAGTTTTTACCATTAAGCTAGTCTCAATTGCCAGTGTTTGGCCCATTCCCACTCTACCCATCTTACCCATGTAACTGTCTAAACGCTTTTTAAAGGACAAAATACCCATCTCTCCTACTATCTCTGGCAGGCAGAGGTATAATCAAAGTCAGCAAGGATTTACAAAAGTGAAATCATGTTTGACAAATCTATTGGAATTCTTTGAGGATGTAACTCGTAGGGTTGACCGAGGAGAACCAGTGGATGTGGTTTATTTAGACTTCCAGGAGGTTTTTGACAAGATTTCATATAACAGAATACTATGTAAAGTTAAAGCAAATGAGTTTGCAGGTAACGCCTTGAGAAAGATAGAAAGCTGGTTAGCAGATAGGAAGCAAAGAGTTGGCATAAATGGCAGTTTGATTGGCAGTGAGTGACTAGTGGGGGTTCTGCAGGGAGCTGTGCTAGGACCCCAACTGTTCACATTATATATTGATGATCTGGAAGAGGGAACTGAATGTATTGTCTCCAATTTTGCAGATGATACAAAATTGGGTGGGAGGGTGAGCTGTGAGGGGGATGCAGAGATGCTTCAGTGTGACTTGGACAGGTTGAGGGTGTGGGTATTCGAATGGCAGATACAGGATAATGCGGATAAATGTGAGGTTATCCACTTTGGTAGCAATAATAGGAAGACAGACTATTTACTTGAATGAGTGTAAATTGAGAGACACTCAGTGAGACCTTGATATCCTCATGCATCAGTCGGTGAAAGTAACCGCACAGGTACAGCAGGCAGTAAAGAAGGCAAATGGTATGTTGGCCTTCATAGCGAATGGATTTGTGTATAGAGATGGGGATGTTTGGCTGCAATTGTACAGGGTGTTGGTGAGGCCACACCTGGAGTATTGTGTGAGTTTGGTGTCCTTATCTGAGGAAGGATGTCGTTGCTATAAAAGGAATACAGGGAAGGTTTACCAGGCTGATTCCTGGGATTATGGCAGGTTTTTCATATGAGGAGAGACTAAGCTGGTTAGGATTATATTAACTGGCGTTTGGAAGAGTGAGAGGGGGGAACCTCAGAGAAACTTATAAAATTCTAACAGGGTTAGACAGCGTAGATTCAGAAAGAATATTCCCGATGGTGTGGAAGTCCAGAGTATGGATCATAGTTTGAGGATAAGGGGTAAACTTTTTAGGACTGAGGTGAGGAGAAATGTCTTCACCCAGAGGGTGGTGAACGTGTGGAATTCACTCCCACAGAAAGTAGTTGAGGCCAAAATGTGTGATTTCAAGAAGAAATGAGATATAGGTCTTGGGGCTAAAAGGATTGAGGGACATGGGGGGAAAGGGGGGAATCAGGATATGGAATTTTATGATCAGCCATGATCAAAATGAATGGTGGAGCAGGCTGGAAGTTATTAGTTTCTATCTTATTACATTTCCACGCTGTGCCACAATTGGGGGAGTTGGCTTACAGACTAGATCGGTTAACAGCCTGACATAGCCATTCTCACAGAATCATACCTTATGTATAATGTCCCAGATATCTTTACCGTCTCTGGATATATCCTGTCCCATCAGCGGGACAGGCCCAGCCGAGGTGACGGCACAGTGGTATACAGTCGGGAGGGAGCTGCCCTGGGAATACTCAATATCGACTCTGGATCCCATGAAGTCTCACGGCACCAGGTCAAACATGGCCAAGGAAACCTGCCACTGGTTACCACACTCTGTCCCGCCCTGAGATGGTGAATCCGAACTCCTCCATGTTGAACAATACTTGGAGGAAGCACTGAGGGTGGAGGGTGCAGAATGTACTCTGGATGGGGATTTCAATACCCATCACAAAGAGTGGTTCGACAGCACCATCACAGAGGGAGCTCCTAAAGGACATGGTCCTGAACTGGGTCTGCATCAGGGGATGAGGGAACCAACAAGAGGGAAAAACACAGCTGGCCTCATCCTCACCAACCCACCTGCCAATGCCTCTGCCCATGACAGTATCAGTAGAGTGACCACCATATTGTCCTTGTACAGACATTGAGGATAAAAGTAAATAACATTCCTCCCTATCACTCAAAACCCTGGAAATCTATCAACTTGTTTTGGAAATTTTTAACTAATCTCCGGCTTCAACAACATTGCAGGAGAGAATTCCCGATTCCACCCCCCCCTTGTGTGAGGAAATGCTTCCTAATATTCTCCCACCCCCCCGCCCCCCAAATGCCCTAGCTTCCATTTGAAGGTCTATCCATCTCTCTGCTAGATTCCCCTCTAGAGGAAATAGTTTCTCTCTAATGAATCTGCCAAATGATATTAAAGATTTCACAATTAGCTCCCAGATTAATCTCTGAAACTCAAGGGAGTACATTCCTAATCTATACAATCGACCCCCAGATTTGAAATCTGTTAGTACTGGTATTGTTGTGGTGAAACTGTACGGCTCCAAGGCTAACACGTCATCTGTGAACCAGAGGAACACAACTCACAACGCTCCCTTAACATAGAACCCTAACATAGAACCCTACAGTGCAGAAACAGGCCCTTCGGCCCATCGAGTCTGCACCGAACACAATCCCACCCAGACCCTATCCCCATATCCCTACACATTTACCTGCTAATCCCTCTAACCTACACATCCCAGGACACTAAGGGGCAATTTTAGCATAGCCAATGAACCTAACCCGCACATCTTTGGACTGTGGGAGGAAACCGGAGCACCCGGAGAAAACCCACGCAGACACGAGGAGAATGTGCAAACTCCACACAGGCAGTGACCCGAGCCGGGAATCGAACCCAGGACCCTGGAGCTGTGAAGCAGCAGTGCTAACCACTGTGCTACCATGCCGCCCACCACTGTGCTACCGTGCCGCCCTTAGTCCTGACTCAGTCTGACTGGAGCTTTGGTTAACAGTCACATCATTCCCATCCCCGAGATATAGGCCAACATTTTATCAACCTTCTTTCTGTACCTTGCCACCCAGCATTGAATACTCGAGTTAAATCTCTCTGCTCATCCACAGCATCGAACAATAATTCCCAAACAACCCAGTGATGGAATCTTTACTCACTCATTGGCAGTTCCCTTCTGTCCACAGAATTGGCCACGACTGTCTGTCGGATAGACCACTTTCCTGGGATCCCCGTGGACCCAAGCTGTAAACAAGAGACATGCATTTGATTCATCGATACTTCTTGACGATCAGTTAAAACCATCAGACCCTGCAGTGTCCTCTGTGTCAAACAAACCATTCCCAGCAGACCAGAGTCACTCAGCCACACGCACACCACAGCAACCACCTTCCCAACCAATAAAGGAACAAGGAATTCTTTCCATTCTTCCAGCCAGGGGACGGGAATATCTGAATCGGTTTCTGCTTCTATTAGAGAAAGTCTGGGTTGCTGTGGCAACACACGTGCTGTAGTCCTGGAGTTATGGCTAGAATTGGTAGAGATTTCAACTTCTTTCCTTCGCACGATTGGTAATCTCTGCTGCTTTTATCCATAACTCCCCTTCCATATCTCCAACTTCTACTGCAGGACCTCTCTCTGAATCTGTCCCCTTGCTTTGATACAAATTTGACATCAATGTATTTACATTCCCACTAACGGTGCTGGGAAAATCTTCAAATGTACTTTTCCTGCTCCAGCAAAATAGAGAATACTGGAAAACCTCTGCGGGTCTGACAGCATATGTAGAGTCAACCTTGGCTCAAAACATTGGCTCTATAGGGGAGGACCGCAGGAAACATGGGAGGGAGGTTAGACAGGAGGTGGAGAAGGGAAATGCCCAGACTGAGGGGCTGAAGTGTGTATATTTTAATGCAAGGAGTATAGTAAATAAGGTGGATGAGCTCAGGGCGTGGATAGCTGCTTGGGAATGTGATGTAGTGGCCATTACGGAGACTTGGATGTCTCAGGGACAGGACTGGGTACTTCAGGTGCCAGGTTTCAGATGTTTCAGGAAGGACAGGGAGGCTGGCAGAAGAGGTGGTGGAGTGGCACTGTTAATAAGGGACAGTGTCATGGCTGCAGAGAAAGAGGATGCCGTGGAGGGACTTTCTACAGAGTCTCTGTGGGTGGAAGTTACGAACAGCATAGGGTCGAAAACTTTGCTGGGTGTATTCTATAGGCCGCCCAATAGTGACAGGGAAGTTGAAGTGCAGATAGGGAACCAGATTCTGGAGAAATGTATTAAAAACAGAGTGGTCGTGATGGGAGACTTCAATTTCCCAAACATCGACTGGAATATCCCTAGAGTAAGGGGTTCGGCTGGAGAGGAGTTTGTTAGGTGTGTTCAGGAAGGTTTCCTGACACAGTATGTGGACAAGCCTACGAGGGGTGAGGCAGTACTTGACCTGGTACTGGCGAATGAACCAGGGCAGGTGATGGATCTCTCGGTAGGAGAGCATCTTGGGAATGGAGATCATAATTCTATCTCCTTCACAATTGCATTGGAACGAGATAGGATCAGACAGGCTAGGAAGGTGTTTGTCTGGAGTAAGGGGAGATACGAAGAAGTCAGGAAGTTACTTGGACAAATAAACTGGAAGGAGGCATTCTTAGGGAAGAGTACCGAAGGAAGGTGGCGGATATTCAAGGAATGTTTGTCTAGCGCTCTGCATGACAATGTTCCGATAAGGCAAGGGGGTTTTGGTAGGTCGCGGGAACCGTGGTGCACGAAGGCTGTGTTGAACCTAGTCAGGAGGAAAAGGAAGGTATACAAAAGGTTCAGGGAACTAGGAGAGGTTAAGGATCTTGAAGAATATAAGGACTGTAGAAAGGAGGTTAAAAGGGAAATTAGGAGAGCCAGAAGGGGTCATGAGAAGACCTTGGCGGGTAAGATTAAAGAAAATCCCAAGGCCTTCTATAAGTATGTGAAAGGTAAAAGGGTGAGAAGGGAAAGGATAGGACCTATAAAAGATGAAGGGGGAAAGGTCTGTGTAGAACCAGAAGAAATGGCGGAGGTGCTTAATGAGTACTTTGCATCAGTATTCACAGTGGAAGATGATTTGGGAGATCTTGCTATGGACTTGCAGCAGGTGGAAAAGATTGAGTACGTGGACATCAAAGAGGAGGATGTGTTAGAACTTTTGAATTCTATCAAGGTAGATAAGTCGCCGGGACCAGATGGGATGTACCCCAGGATACTGTGGGAGGCCAGGGAAGTGATTGCAGAGCCCTTGGCGATGATCTTTGCGTCGTCAATGGAGACGGGAGAGGTTCCGGAAGATTGGAGGATTGCGGATGTAGTCCCTATTTTCAAGAAAGGGAACAGAGATAGCCCGGGAAATTACCGCCCGGTGAGTCTGACCTCAGTGGTTGGTAAGCTGATGGAGAGGCTTCTGAGGGACAAGATTTACGACCATTTGGAGAGGTTTGACATGATCAGGAATAGTCAGCATGGATTTGTCAAGGGCAGGTCGTGCCTTACGAGCCTAGTTGAGTTCTTCGATAATGTGACTGAACACATTGACGAAGGAAGTGCCGTGGACGTAGTGTACATGGACTTCAGCAAGGCTTTTGATAAGGTCCCCCATGCAAGACTTCTTGAGAAGGTGAGAGGGCATGGGATCCAAGGGCCTTTGGCCTTGTGGATCCAGAACTGGCTTGCCTGCAGAAGGCAGAGAGTGGTTGTGGATGGGTCTTTTTCGGAATGGAGGTCAGTCACCAGTGGGGTGCCCCAGGGATCTGTTCTGGGACCCTTGTTGTTTGTCATTTTCATAAATGACCTGGATGAGGAAGTGGAGGGATGGGTTAGCAAGTTCGCGGATGACACGAAGGTCGGCGGTGTTGTGGATGGTCTGGAAGGATGTCAAAAGTTGCAGCAGGACATAGATAGGATGCAGGATTGGGCGGAGAAGTGGCAGATGGACTTCAACGCGGATAAATGTGTAGTAGTCCATTTCGGCAGAACCAACGGGATGAACGAGTACACTATAAAGGGCAGGGGTCTTAGTAGCGTTGAAGAGCAGAAGGATCTCGGGGTCCGGGTTCACAGGACTCTTAAATCGGCCTCGCAGGTGGAGGAAGTGGTCAAGAAGGCGTATGGTGTACTGGCCTTCATTAATCGAGGGATTGAGTTTAGGAGTCGGGAGGTAATGCTGCAACTTTACAGGACCCTCGTCAGGCCTCATTTGGAGTACTGTGCGCAGTTCTGGTCGCCTCACTATAGGAAAGACGTAGAAGCTATTGAAAGGGTGCAGAGGAGATTTACAAGGATGTTGCCTGGACTGGGAGGCATGCCTTATGAAGATAGGTTGAGGGAGCTGGGACTCTTTTCCCTGGAGAGGCGAAGGTTGAGAGGCGACCTGATAGAAGTTTATAAAATGTTGAGAGGAATAGATAGGGTGGACTCTCAGAGGCTATTTCCCCGGGTTGAAATGGTCGCTACGAGAGGACACAGATTTAAGGTGCGGGGAGGGAAGTACAGAGGTGATGTTAGGGGTAAGTTTTTCACTCAGAGGGTAGTGAGTGATTGGAATCGGCTGCCGTCGTCGGTGGTGGAGGCGAACTCGCTGGGGTCTTTTAAAAGACTTCTGGATGAGTATATGGGGTTTAATGGGATTGGGGGTTAAAGATAGGTCTATAGATTGGTGGGGTTGATGCGATCGGCGCAACTCGAGGGCCGAAGGGCCTGTTTGTGCTGTAATGTTCTATGTTCTATGTTCTATTCTCTCTCCACAGACGCTGTCAGACCTGGTGAGATTTTCCAGCATTTTCTGCTTTTGTTTCAGATTCCAGCATCCGCAGTATTTTGCCTTTCACAGTCCGGCTGCTGGAGAGTTCATGCTAACTTCCAAAGGAAGGAGGAAGTGTTGAGTATCCTAAATTGCATTAAGGTAGACAAGTCCCCGGGGCCGGATGGGATCGATCCCAGGTTACTGCGGGAGGCAAGGGGAGAAAAGCTGGACCTTAACAGATATCTTCACATCCTCATTGACCACAGGTGAGATTCCAGAGGAGTGGAGAATAGCCAGTGGTGTTCCCTTGTTTAAGAAAGGAAGCAGGGATAATCCAAGGAGCCTGATGTCAGTGCTGAGGAAGTCTTTGGCGAAGATACTGAGGGACAGGATGTCTGCACATTTGGAAGAAAAAGAACTAGATAGTGATAGGCAGCAAGGTTTTGTACGGGAAAGGTAAGTCTCACCCATTTGATTAAATTTCATGGTAAAGATAATTGATGAGGGAACATAGAACATAGAACATTACAGCGCAGAATAGGCCCTTCGGCCCACGATGTTGCGCCGACCAGTTACAAAACAATGACCCTCTATCCTAAACCAATCCCTTTTCGTCCATAAACCTATCCACGGATCTCTTAAACGCCCCCAAACTAGGCGCATCTACAACTGCAGCAGGCCGGGCATTCCAATCCCTCACCACCCTCTGGGTAAAGAACCTACCCCTGACATCCGTCCTATAACTACCACCCCTTAATTTAAAGCCATGCCCCCTCGTGCTAGATTTCTCCATCAGAGGAAAAAGGCTATCACTATCCACCCTATCTAAACCTCTAATCATCTTGTATGTTTCAATAAGATCCCCTCTTAGCCGCCTTCTTTCCAGCGAAAACAACCCCAAATCCCTCAGCCTCTCCTCATAGGACCTCCCTTCCATACCAGGCAACATCCTGGTAAACCTCCTCTGCACCCTCTCCAAAGCCTCCACATCCTTCCTGTAATGTGGGGACCAGAACTGCACACAGTACTCCAAGTGCGGCCGCACCAGAGTAGTGTACAGTTGCAACATAATGCTGCGACTCCTAAATTCAATCCCCCTACCAGTAAACGCCAAGACACCGTATGCCTTCTTAACAACCTTATCTACTTGATTCCCAACTTTCAGGGATCTATGTACACATACACCTAGATCCCTCTGCTCATCCACACTATTCAAAGTCCTCCTGTTAGACCTATACTCGACAGATCTGTTATTCCTACCAAAGTGAATTACCTCACACTTCTCCGCATTAAACTCCATCCGCCACCTCTCGGCCCAGCTCTGCAACCTGTCTAAGTCTTCCTGCAAAATATGACACCCTTCCTCACTATCTACCACACCTCCGACTTTGGTGTCATCAACAAATTTACTAATCCACCCAACTATACCCTCATCCAGATCATTAATAAAAATTACAAACAGCAGTGGCCCCAAAACAAATCCCTGAGGCACACCACTCGTAACCGAACTCCATGATGAATATTTACCATCAACCACCACCCTCTGTCTCCTATCCGCTAGCCAATTCCTGATCCAATTACCTAAATCACCCCCAATCCCATACATCTGCATTTTCTGCAGAAGCCTACCATGGTGAACCTTATCAAACACCTTACTAAAATCCATATACACCATGTCCACTGCCTTACCCCCATCCACCTCTTTGGTGTGGATGTAGTTTATATGGACTTATAAGGGCTGTGGATGTAGTTTATATGGACTTCAGTAACGCGTTTGACAAGATCCCACATAGCAGACTGGTACAAAAACTAAAATCACATGAAATTTGGGGTGGGCTAGCTAGTTGGGTACAGAATTAGGTTGGTTATAGATGATATAGATTAGCAGTGGTAGGGTGTTTTTCAGAATGGAGACCTGTAACTAGTGGTGTTCCCCAGGGATCAGTGCTGGGACCTCAGTTTGTTTGCAGTATATATAAATGATCTGGAGGAAAATGTAAAGGGTCTGATTAGTAAGTTTGCAGATAGGTATCCAGATGGGTACATGGATAGGGAGGGAATCGAGGGATACGGACCAAGTGAGGGCAGAAAGTTATCTTTAGTTTAGTTAAAGCATCATGTTTGGCACAGGTTTGGAGGGCCCATTCCTGTGCTGTACTTTCCCTTATTCTTTGCTCCTGGTTCCACAAATCCCCAGGCTGTAGGCCTGTTTTTAACACCACTTGCACCACAGGGAAGTCCTTTCTCTGTCCATGCTAGTTACTCTTTATCTGGAACCTCCTCCATGTAAACATCAAACTCTATCACTGCTAAATTCTTTTTGTTTTGCCTCCTTTACCAATTTATCACTAGAATTGTTTGCTGCCATTCGAGCTTTTCTATCCTTGAGGCTCTTAACCTTTCAGTTGCTCCTCACTCATCCTTTGTTTCTTGCCCTTGTTAAACTACATCCAACTAGATCTCCTCTTTCTATCCGGACTCCACTCCTCAACATGTCCTTCCCGTGATTAGATTTATCTTCACAAGATCCTGACCTTTCCCTTGGGCTGTGATTACCGTGAGGCTCACTGCCTGTACCAAGTCTACGTTTCCTGGGATTTTCACATTTTTACTTCTGTCGACCATTCCACGGATCTGCTCGTCTGCCCCCTGTACATTCCACCAGTTTCTTTCCTACTTTGCTGTGGTCTTTCCAGCCCTTCCCTCTCTTCCTTCCGCTCACTTGCCTCTTCTGGAATGTCTGCCACCTTGTACCAGTTTTTGATGAATGGCCCTAGCCTGGGGTTTGCTATCACTTGGTCTGGCCTCAGTAAGCCTATTTGTCTCTGTCACAATCGATTGCTTGTACAAGTCTGGAACATTCGTGACAAATGTGTTGGTGCATTCTTGGCTTCCATCATCCGTTCAGGATTCGGCAATGTGTAACCAATGGCAGGGAGCCATGTGGAACGTTCCCGTTTTGTGAGATTATCATTTTGCCAACCGTGCCAATTCCTTCTGCTTTTCTCTTTTCTAACTCACCATGTCAGTGGTGGTGGAGGCGAACTGGCTGGGGTCTTTTAAGAGACTTCTGGATGAGTATATGGGGTTTTATGGGATTGGGGGTTATAGATAGGTGCTGATGTGATCGGCGCAACTCGTGGGCCGAAGGGCCTGTTTGTGCTGTAGTGTTCTATGTTCTATGTCCCTGGGCTAAATCTATTTCTCATGGTCTGATTCAATCCTCAATAGCTCTGCTGATTATATCTGAAACATTGTTCTCTCCAACTGCCCAGCAATAAAACGTTCTGCAAAAAGTAATAAAAACATAGAAACTAGAAGCAGGAGGCCATTCAGCCCATCGAGACTGCTCTGCCATTCATTTTGATCACAGCTGATCTACGAATTCAACATCCCTATCCCTCCACTTGCTCCCTTATCCCTCCATCCCTTTAGGCCCAAGAGCTCTATCCAATTTCTTCTTGAAATCACACAGAGTCTATTCCAAAGTCAGGGGATGGCCCCACGTCATTGAAAGTATTTTCAGATTCCTGCGATGGGTGAATTGTCTCTCACCCCAACCATCTGAAATGAGAAGATCGCATTTTGCAGATCGCAGCGAGATGGCTCCAAATGCGCCTAGTTTGGGGGCATTTAAGAGATCTGTGGATAGGTTTATGGACGAAAAGGGATTGGTTTAGGTTAGTGGGTCATTGTTTTTGTAACTGGTCGGTGCAACATCGTGGGCCGAAGGGCCTGTTCTGCGCTGTAATGTTCTATGTTCTATGTTCTAATATCTCTCGCCGGAAAGACTTTCTGCTGTCTTCGTGACAATATTCAAATTTTCACACACAATCCGGAATTCATCAGTGGCAAATTCTTCCCCACTGTCTGTGGCTGGCAATCTCAGCCCTGTCTCTGTCCCTGTCTCTGTTATTTGACCGATAATTACTTTGTTACCTTTATTATAACCAAAGGCAGCTTACTGCATGTGTGGAATTCAAATATTTGCTTTGTAGAAGAAAATCCCAGACTTTGGTTCATTAAAGTTCCTCGCCAGTGGAAGATTCACTAATTATCCCACTGTGGCATTCTCTCTACTTTTACAAATATTACATTTATACCTTGCAGCAATAATTCCCCATCAGTCCCCTCTATCCATGATCAAAATCCTCAACCTATAGCCAGAGGGATGTGCAAATTGTTACTGCAGTTGGTAATGATTGCCTCTCTTCTCCTTTCCATCCCTATCCCTCGCATTAACACCTCTTTAACATTCTGTGTAAAGATGATAGATTTGAAAATAATACAATAATGGCCTGACTGTGTAAATTACTAATCTACAGATCTCCCATTTATCACACTTCACACCATTTGGCCTTTTTCACTGAAGCCTTACCTCAGAGTAAAGATGTTTCAGTCAATGTCACATCAGTGCTGAGACAGACAGAGATTCACCCGGCTACTTTACACCAAATTACTATCCCTTTTAATGATTTCAACACGTTACCATCACCAAACCTGCGACAAACAGCACGGTCACCTTCTCTGACTTTACTTCAGCCTTCCTTACTTAAAGGATCCAGTTTAGCCAGTCCACTCACACACTGTGGACGCACACTGGATGTAATCGGGTTGTTAAGACGACAGACGGGACCCTTGTCTTTATCAGTCGTGGTATAGAGTGTAAGAGCAGGGAGGTTATGTGGGATAAAAGCAAATTACTGCGGATGCTGGAATCTGAAACCAAAAGAGAAAACGCTGGAAAATCTCAGCAGGTCTGGCAGCGTCTGTAAGGAGAGAAAACAGAGAGTTCAGATGACTGGATTCGAAACATCAGCTCTTTTCTCTTCTTACTGAGGTTATGTTGGAGCTGGAACAGTGTGTGCAGCTCTGGTCATCTCACTATAGGAAGGATGAAGATGAGGGGAGATCTCATTGAGACGTATAAGATGATGAATGGGATGGATAGGATAGAGGTGGAGAGACTCTTCCCGCTCAAAAAAGACAGTAGGACTAGGGGGCATAGCCTCAAGATAAAGGGGAGGCGGTTTAGAACGGAGTTGAGGAGGAACTTCTTCACTCAAAGGGTGGTGAATCTCTGGAATTCTCTGCCCGTTGAAGTGGTGGAGGCTGCCTCGCTAAATATTTTTAAGAAGCGGGTTGATGGGTTTTTGATAAGAGAGGGGATTAAGGGTTATGGGGAGAGGGCGGGAAGGTGGAACTGAGCCACGACAGATCAGCCATGATCTTATTGAATGGCGGGGCAGGCTCGAAGGGCTAGATGGCCTACTCCTGCTCCTATTTCTTATGTTCTTATATGATCGCACAATGAGATGACAAAGAGCGAATGTTTCACACCATCAATCTCGGGGGAAACTCAGATGCCGGCAGCTGTATCCCGGTCGTCTGACCCACTCTACTCCCTTAGAAACTAGACTGCAACGTTTAAAATTGCAAGATAAGGTGATGAATGTGAGTGATAAAATGCAGATGTGGAATTCCCAAGTTTACAGTTGGGATCCCACGGAAAATCCCCGGCGACCAGTGTGGAGATGACGAGGATTCATTCAGAAGGAAGCTCCTGTGATGTCATCACACACAATGGTGAGGCGGCACTGAGGACAAGTCAGGTCCACTCAGTCTCCATCCAGTCTCATTGCATCGAGAACAAAATCCCCATTAAACCAGGAATAACATCCAAGAAAGACAACCACACAGGATACTGTGAACAATTAATGCCTCAGACAAGGGCCTATTACAGCTCTGTGTGTAACAGCAGGTTATCCCAACACACTGGAAACTCTTTAGCTTTATTAGTGCTCCAAACTTATGTATTATTAACTAAACATGAATATAGATTGAAAATTGTTATTTTTTATTGCAATGGCGGGGGGTGGTGGGGAAGTATCTTTGAGAAGAAAGGGGAATGCTGTAAGATCTCTTTACAGGTTAGCAGAATGAGATAAGAACTGAAGAACATAAGAATTAGGAGCCTGCTCCGCCATTCAATAAGATCTTTTCATGGACTCAGCTCCACTTACCCGCTTTCTCACCATAACCCTTAATTCCTTTATTGTTCAAAAATTTATCTATCCTCGCCTTAAAAACATTCAATGAGGGAGCCTCAACTGGGCAGGGAATTCCACAGATTCACAACCCTTTGTGTGAAGAAGTTCCTCCTCAACTCAGTCCTAAATCTGCTCCCCTTATTTTGAGGCCATGCCCCCGAGTTCTAGTTTCACCCACCAGTGGAAACAACTTCCCTGCTTCTATCTTATCTATTCCCTTCATAATCTTATATGTTTCTATAAGATCTCCCCTCATTCTTCTGAATTCCAATGAGTATAGCCCCAGTCTACTCAGTCTCTTCTCATAAACCAACCCTCTCAACTCATGAATCAACCGAGTGATTCATGAGTTGAATCCAACCTCTGCACCCCCTCCAGTGCCAGTATATCCTTTCTCAAGTAAGGAGACTAAAACTGTACACAGTAACTCCAGGTGTGGCCTCACCAGCACCTTATACAGCTGCAACATAACCTCGCTGTTTTTAAACTCCATCCCTCTGGCAATGAAGGACAAAATTCCATTTGCCTTCTTAATTACCCGCTGCACCTGCAAACCAACTTTTTGATTTGATTTGATTTGATTTATTATTGTCACATGGATGAGTATATTGTGAAAAGTGCTGCTTCTTGACGTGCTATACAGACAAAGCATACCTTTTATAGAGAAGGAAAGGAGTGCAGAATGTAGGGTTACAGTCATACCTAGGGTGTAGAGAAAGATCAACTTAATGCGAGGTAGGTCCACTCAAAAGTCTGACGGCAGCAGGGAAGAAGCTGTTCTTGAGTCGGTCGGTACGTGATCTCAGACTTTTGTATCTTTTTCCAGCCGGAAGAAGGTGGAAGAGAGAATGTCCGGGGTGCATGGGGTCCTTAATTACACTGGCTGCTTTGCCGAGGCAGTGGGAAGTGTAGACAGAGTCAATGGATGGGAGGCTGGTTTGTGTGATGGATTGGGCTACATTCACAACCCTTTTGTAGTTCCTTGTGGTCTTGGGCAGAGCAGGAGCCCATTCCGAGCTGTGATACAACCAGAAAGAATGCTTTCTATGGGGCATCTGTAAAAGTTGGTGAGAGTTGTAGCTGACATGCCAAATTTCCTTAGTGTTCTGAGAAAGTAGAGGCATTGGTGGGGCTTCCTTAACTATAGTGTCAGCATGGGGGGGACCAGGACAGGTTGTTGGTGATCTGGACACCTAAAAACTTGAAGCTTTTGGCCATTTCTACTTTGTCCCCGTTGATGTAGACACCTGCGCAAGGATATTTTGGCCCTGGAGGGAGTGCAGAGGAGGTTTACTAGGCTGATACCGGAGTTGAGGGGGTTGAGCTATGAGGAGAGGCTGAATAAACTGGGCTTGTACTCGTTAGAGTTTAGAAGAATGAGGGGGGATCTCATTGAGACGTATAAGATGATGAATGGGATGGATAGGATAGAGGTGGAGAGACTGTTCCCGCTCAAAAAAGACAGTAGGACTAGGGGGCACAGCCTCAAGATAAAGGGGGGGCGGTTTAGAACAGAGTTGAGGAGGAACTTCTTCACTCAAAGGGTGGTGAATCTCTGGAATTCTCTGCCCGTTGAAGTGGTGGAGGCTGCCTCGCTAAATATTTTTAAGAAACAGGTTGATGGGTTTTTGATAAGAGAAGGGATTAAGGGTTATGGGGAGAGGGCGGGAAGGTGGAACTGAGCCACGACAGATCAGCCATGATCTTATTGAATGGCGGGGCAGGCTCGAGGGGCCAGATGGCCTACTCCTGCTCCTATTTCTTATGTTCTCCTTCGATTTATCAACATCGAGGATTTGAGATTCCTGCACAAGGATACCCAGGTCCCTCTGTACAGCAGCATGCTGTAACATTTTAACATTTAAATAATAGTCCATTTTGCTGTTATTCCTATCAAAATGGCTGACCTCACGTTTACCAACATTGTACTCCATCTGCCAGACCCTCGCCCACTCATTTAGACTATCTATATCCCTTTGTAGGCATTCAGTGTCCTCTGCCACTCATCTTAATGTCATCTGCAAACTTTGACACACTACACTTGGTCCCCAATTCCAAATTATACGTGTAAATTGTAAATAATTGCGGTCTCAACACTGATCCCTGAGGCACATCACCAGTCACTGATCACCAACCAGAAAAACACCCATTTACCCCCACTCTTTGCTTTTGTGACATCACTAGAAGGGGAATTACAGAATCACACGGGGCAGAAGAGGCCCTTTGGCCCATCAAGTCTACACAGAAACGTGAGAAACATCTAACTTACCGAATCCCATTCACCAGCACTTGGTCCAAAGCCCTGAATGTTACGAGGTGCCAAGTTCTCATCCAGGGACTTTTTAAAGGATGTGAGGCATCTCGTCTCTACCACCCTCCCAGGCAGCGCATTCCAGACCCTCACCACCCCCTGGGGAAAGAAGGTTTTCTTCATATCCCCCCCTCACCTCCTGCCCCTCAGCTTGAACCAATCTCCCCTTGTCTGATCCAGCCTAGTTTTGTTTTGAGTGGAGCACACAGATGTCTTCAATCTTTATATTTATATATAATTATTCTCACGCGCCTTGTTTTAAAAAAAACTACATGGAATGTGGATTTTGCTGTCAATCCCTGAGCGACCTTGAACTGAGTGTCTCACTCAGCCAGTTCAGAGTTAGTAACATTGCTGTGGTTCTGGAGTCACATGTAGGCCAGGCTGGGTAAGGACAGCAGATTCCCTTCCCCAGAGAACATCAGTGAACCAGATGGGTTTTTCCAACAATTGATGATAAGTTTCATGGTTGTCATTACTCAGATCGGCTTCATATTCCAGATTTATTAACGCAACTTAAATTCCACCAGTTGCCACGGTGGGATTTGAACCTGTGACTCCCAGAGCATTAGCGTGAGCCTGTGGATTACTAGTCCAGTGACCTCACCACTGTGCCACCATCTTAGTCTTAATAAATGAACCAACAAAGCATTAACCAAATCCCTTACAAACAACTGAGTTAAATCTGTGACAGTGACGTGCAGGACACTCTGTGCAAACACACTGTGCCTCATCGCACCTCCAGGAGACAGCCCGAAACACTTTGCAACGGAAGACTTCATTCATCTATCTGTTGGAGTCCAGTCACGGCTAGCGATCATGGCAGCCATTTTACACACAGCAAGATCCCACGCAGCAGCTTTTGCAGATGCACCATAGAAAGCCATTCTTCCTGGTTGTGTCACAGCTACTGCTCTGCCCAAGAGCGCAAGAAACTTGAATGCAACCCAGTCCATCACACAAACCAGCCTCACATCCGCTGGCTCTGTCTACGCTTCTCACTGCCTTGGAAAAGGCATAATTAAGGACCCCACACACTCAGGGCTTTCTCTCTCCCACCTTCTTCCTTCGGGAAAAAGATACAAAAGTCTGAGGTCCCGTACCAATCGATTCAGGAACAGCTTCTTCCCTGCTGCTGTCAGACTTTTGAATGGACCTACCTTGCACTAAGTTGATCTTTCTCTACACTCTCGCTGTGACTGTAACACTACATTCTGCACTCTCTCCTTTCCTTCTCAATGAACGGTATGCTTTGTCTGTATAGTGCGCAAGAAACAATACTTTTCACTGGATATTAATACATGTGACAATAATAAATCAAATCAGATTCTGATGGAAGGTGATTTTGGGCTGAGATGTTCACTCAGTTTCTCTCTTGCTGTCTGGCTTGCAGAGTATTGTAAAAAGTCTGACAACACAAGGTTTTAGTCCAACCGATTTATTTGATAATATTCTCACAAGCAAGCAAGCTTTCGGGGTTAGCCCCTTCGTCAGGTGAATGGAGAGTTCTGGCCTCAGACAGAGCATATAAAGCACAGACAGTTTAGAGATTGCTGATTAGAATGCGAATCCTTACACCTAACCTGCTGTTCAAGTCTTAAAGTGGCTGATAATGTGAGTGGAAGGAGCACTGATCACAGTTTAAAGAGATGTGTATTGTCTCCAGACAGTACAGTAAGTGAGGTTTTGCAAACCCAGGCAACTTGGCTATCAGTTCCGCACACATGAGGACGGTCTCAACTGGGATCTTGGGTTCATGTCGCACTATCTGTAACCCCCGTGACTTGCCTGGGTTTGCAAAACCTCACTTACTGTACTGTCTGGAGACAATACACATCTCTTTAAACTGTGATCAGTGCTCCTTCCACTCACATTATCAGCCACTTCAGGTCTTGAACAGCAGGTTAGGTGTAAGGATTCGCATTCTAATCAGTAATCTCTAAACTGTCTGTGCTTTATATGCTCTGTCTGAGGCCAGAACTCTCCATTCACCTGATGAAGGGGCAGCCCCCTCGAAAGCTTGTGAGAATATTATCAAATAAATCGGTTGGACTAAAACCTGGTGTTGTCAGACTTTTTACTGTGTTTACGCCAGTCCAATGCCGGCATACCCACATCATTGCAGAGTATTTCCAGGATGTTTCAGATTTCCAGTATTTGCCGTGTTTTGGTTTTGGGAATGTCTGTGTGGACACGGACAGATGAGGCTGTGATCTGACCTATCTGCAGTGGGCCCTGTGATACCTCCGATGTTGCAGCATTGGATATCTGAGATTGAAGGAGTCAGAGTGAGGGTTGGATCCACTCAATCCCAGAGCTGACTCACTATTTCGCTGTTTGAAGGCCCTATCACACAGCTCTCTGCTAACTTCCAGCTCGGAGTCAGAGGGTACAGCCCTGCAATTCCAGACCTGGGGATATATCCCGGGGGAACACTGCACTGACAGGCTGCTGCGTGGGCTGACCTGAGGATCCCCTCAGGATCACTAAGGTGCCACACAGGGGATTTCTCTCTCACTGTCCTGGGTCCAATACCTATCCCTCATCCAATAGCACTCAAACAGGCGTACCTGCTCATTAACCCATTGCCCTGCGTGGACACGGAATTCTCCAGAAAGTCATCACTGTAATTCCCACAGAACGGCAATCTTTCAAAAGTATCTCATTGACTATGATGCACCTTGGGCATTCTAAACTTGTAAATAGTCTTCTGCCCCCTCCTCTCTCACTCTTTCTCTCTCCCCTCCTGTCTCTCTTTCTCTCTCTCCTTCCCTCTCTCTCTTTCTCTCTCTTCCTCGCTCTCTCTCTCTCTCCTTCTCGCTCTCTCTTTCTCTCACTCTCCCCTCCTCTCACTCTCTCTCCTTTCCCCTCTTCCTCTCTCTTTCACTTCCCCTCTCTTCTCCTTTCCTCTCTCTCGCCCCCTCTCTTTACCTTCCTCTCTCTCTTTCTCTCTCTTCTCCCCTCTTTCTCTTGCCTCCTCTCTCACTCTTTCTCTCTCTCTCTTTCCTCCTTCCTCTCTCTTTTTCTCGCTGTCTCTCTCTCTCCACTCCTCTCTTTCTCTCCCTCTCTTTCTCTCTCTGTCTCTCTCCTCTCTTCTTTCTCCTTCCCTCTCTCTCTCCCTCCTCCCCCGTACTGCGCTCAGTGGGAATGAGCTTTAAGAACATAAGAACATAAGAAATAGGAGCAGGAGTAGGCCATCTGGCCCTTCGAGCCTGCCCCGCCATTCAATAAGATCATGGCTGATCTGTCGTGACTCAGCTCCACCTTCCCGCCCTCTCCCTATAACCCTTAATCCCTTCTCTTATCAAAAACCCATCAACCCGTTTCTTAAAAATATTTAGCGAGGCAGCCTCCACCACTTCAACGGGTAAAGAATTCCAGAGATTCACCACCCTTTGAGTGAAGAAGTTCCTCCTCAACTCTGTTCTAAACCGCACCCCCCTTTATCTTGAGGCTGTTGCTGGGTTTTTATTTATCGCTCTTTCAGCCTCAGTAATCACCGAGTTGATTGAGGAGAAATGAGGCTGGGATTAAGGCGCTTGTTTAAATCTGGTTTTTGCAGAGAGTTCTCTCTCTGGCCAATCTTTATCTCCCAGTGAACATCGGGAAGAGTTAACTATCTGATCATTAAGGCACGGCTATTAGTGGAATCTTGCTGTGCATAAATTGGCCACTGTCTTTCCTACATTACAGCAGTGAGTATTCTCCAGTAAGTATCTCATTGGCTGCAAAACACTTGGGGACAGCCAGAGGCTGTGAAAGGTGCTGAGAAAGCTCTCTTTCTGTCCAGATCCTGGTATCTAGCCGTGTCTCCTTCACCCTCAGCAGGACGATGGGATGAGGAACAGAAGCTGGTCTGAGGGAGAGACGGGAGAGTTATTACCCGACAAGCTGTGAAACGATGATTGCTGCATTGGGCAGATAGTCTCTAATGAGAACACACTCCCAGTGTAAAAACCATTACAGCGTGTCAGAGATTATTAACAGTGCTTTTTAGGCAATGTGTCTGATGTGCATCCACTGGACAGAATGTTCCAAATACCACAGGAATATTACTTAGCTGATTACAAAGGACTGCAAGCATCATTATCCGACTTAAAGCAGCTCCTTCCATTCCTGTCCACCCGCCTGGATTACTGCAGTCAGATTTTGTGAGGTGTTTGCTCTCAGAGACTGGGGCTCACGCTGCACTGCACGGTTACAGGCCTGTGTTGCATTGTCCGGTTACAGGCCTGTGCTGCACTGTGCAGTTACGGGTCTGTGCTGCACTGCACGGTTACGGGCCTGTGTTGCATTGTCCGGTTACAGGCCTGTGCTGCACTGTGCAGTTACGGGTCTGTGCTGCATTGTCTGATTACAGGCCTGTGCTGCACTGTGCAGTTACGGGTCTGTGCTGCATTGTCTGATTACAGGCCTGTGCTGCACTGTGCAGTTACGGGTCTGTGCTGCACTGTGCAGTTACGGGTCTGTGCTGCATTGTCTGATTACAGGCCTGTGCTGCACTGTACTGTTACGTGTCTGTGCTGCACTGTGCAGTTACGGGTCTGTGCTGCATTGTCTGATTACAGGTCTGTGCTGCACTGCACGGTTACAGGTCTGTGCTGCACTGTGCAGTTACGGGTCTGTGCTGCACTGTGCAGTTACGGGTCTGTGCTGCATTGTCTGATTACAGGTCTGTGCTGCACTGCACGGTTACAGGTCTGTGCTGCACTGTGCAGTTACGGGTCTGTGCTGCACTGTGCAGTTACGGGTCTGTGCTGCATTGTCTGATTACAGGCCTGTGCTGCACTGTGCAGTTACGGGTCTGTGCTGCACTGTGCAGTTACGGGTCTGTGCTGCACTGTGCAGTTATGGGTCTGTGCTGCACTGTGCAGTTACGGGTCTGTGCTGCACTGTGCAGTTACGGGTCTGTGCTGCACTGTGCAGTTACGGGTCTGTGCTGCACTGTGCAGTTACAGGTCTGTGCTGCATTGTCTGATTACAGGCCTGTGCTGCACTGTGCAGTTACGGGTCTGTGCTGCACTGTGCAGTTATGGGTCTGTGCTGCACTGTGCAGTTACGGGTCTGTGCTGCACTGTGCAGTTACGGGTCTGTGCTGCATTGTCTGATTACAGGCCTGTGCTGCACTGTGCAGTTACGGGTCTGTGCTGAGAGGTTCACTTCAATCACATTTGGCCTTGGTTGTGGATTCACTCATTGCATTCTGACCTTGATGATTTGATTTGATTTATTATTGTCACATATATTAACATAGAGTAAAGAGTATTGTTTCTTGCGCAGACAAAGCATACAGTTCAGAGAGAAGGAAACGAGAGGGTGCAGAGTGTAGTGTTACAGTCAGAGCTAGGGTGTAGAGAAAGATCAACTTAATGCGAGGTAGGTCCATTTAAAAGTCTGACGGCAGCAGGGAAGAAGCTGTTCTTGAGTCGGTCGGTACGGGACCTCAGACTTTTGTATCTTTTTCCCGACGGAAGAAGGTGGGAGAATGTCCGGGGTGCGTGGGGGTCCTTAATGACGCTGGCTGCTTTGCCGAGGCAGCGGGAAGTGTTGACGGAGTCAGTGGTTAATCCTGTTGGTTTTTCTAATTATCCTCCTGTGTTTAATTCCAGAGATCCTCGGTTGCCTCAAACACAGCGACGGGGACCCGGTTAAAAATACAACCTCCGAGGATATTACCAGAAGCTTTGAACTGAGCCACAAACAGTTCGGATGGAATGTGCTCTCGGCTGGGGGCCGAGTGTGTGACGACTGAACTTGTTCCTCAGTTTATCTGCAACATCTAACAGTCACGAGTAACCTTCTGGTGATCAGTGGACAGTTCCACTTGTGTTTTTAATGCTTTGGCGCATATTCAAAGAGAATGTATTGGGCTGAGAACAGACTGCTTTGCTTCAACTCATCTTTAAATGTCAAGTGACTGGATGTCAAATCCACAAGCTGCTCAACATGATTCAAACTGGCATCAGCATCACATTCTTCATAGGAGTGTGAAATACGTGATTAGGACTTGTCTCATTTGTAATTCATGTGGGGTGACTCCGCTACAGACAGACACACACAAAAAAAAATCACCATAAAAAAAGGAACTGTTTAAAGCCGATGTTATTTAAACGATAATTTATCAGAAAAGAGCGTTCAAATGAAGGGGCTTTCTGATGTAGCAATACACCCGAGGAACAAAAACACTCCGACAGATAATTTCTTCAGTTAGTTTTCAAAGCACAATAATAATTTAAAAAGAAAATTTCAGTAAAATATTTAGTTATCTTCCCTATGTTTAAGTGACAGAAAGAGCAGGGAACTGAGTCGCTGGGATGTCATCTATTTATTCTTCAGCGCAGTCAGAAGTCTCACGACACCAGGTTAAAGTCCAACAGGTTTATTTGGAGTCACGAGCTTTTGGAACGCAGCCCCTTCATCAGGGAGTGGTGAGCTGCACTCCGAAAGCTCGCGATTCCACATAAATCTGGTGGACTTTAACCTGGTGTTGTAAGACTTTTTAACCGTGCCCACCCCAGTCTAACACCTCATCTCCAAATCATGTTTTCCAGTAGAAAAGTTTTTATTGCGTTAATAAAGTTGATTATTCGGTGGAGGAAATGTTCTGGCTGCTCTGACCCCTACAGTGCACATCCTGTGCCATGTGGGAACTCCAGGATACACACATATCCTAACTAACCACATGTCCAGGAAGTGCCATCAGTTGCAGAAGCTTGAGCTCTGGATATTGAAGCTTCGTCAACACAGTAAAAAGTCTGACAACACCAGGTTTTAGTCCAATCTATTTATTTGATAATATACTCACAAGCTTTCGGGGTTAGCCCCTTCGTCAGGTGAATGGAGAGTTCTGGCCTCAAACAGAGCATATAAAGCACAGACAGTTTAGAGATTGCTGATTAGAATGCGAATCCTTACACCTAACCTGCTGTTCAAGACCTAAAGTGGCTGATAATGTGAGTGGAAGGAGCACTGATCACAGTTTAAAGAGATGTGTATTGTCTCCAGACAGTACAGTAAGTGAGGTTTTGCAAACCCAGGCAAGTCACGGGGGTTACAGATAGTGCGACATGAACCCAAGATCCCTGTTGAGACCGTCCTCATGTGTGCGGAACTTGGCTATCAGTCTCTGTTCAGCGACTCTGCGCTATCGTGTGTCATGAAGGCCGCCTTGGAGAATGCTTACCCGAAGGTCAGAGGCTGAATGCCCGTGACCGCTGAAGTGTTCGCCAACAGGAAGGGAACAGTCTTGCCTGGTGACTGTCGAGCGATGTTCATTCATCCGTTGTCATAGCGTCTGCATGGTCTCCCCAATGTACCATGCTTCGGGACATCCTTTCTTGCAACGTATCAGGTAGACAATGTTGGCCGAGTTGCAAGAGTATTTACCATGTACCTGGTGGATGGTATTCTCACGTGTGATGATGGTATCCGTGTCGATGATCCGGCATGTCTTGCAGAGGTTGCTGTGACAGGGTTGTGTGGTATTGTGGTCACTGTTCTCCTGAAGGCTGGGTAGTTTGCTGCGAACAATGGTCTGTTTGAGGTTGTGTGGTTGTCTGAAAGCAAGAAGTGGGGTCTGGGGATGGCCCTGATGAGATGTTCGTCTTCATCAATGATATGTTGAAGACTCCGGAGAAGATGTCGTAGCTTCTCCGCTCCGGGGAAGTACTGGACGACGAAGGGTACTCTGTCCACTGTGCCCCATGTTTGCCTTCTGAGGAGATCGGTGCGGTTTTTCGTTGTGGCACATCGGAACTGCCGATCTATGAGTCGAGCACCATATCCTGTTCTTATGAGGGCATCTTTCAGGGTCTGGAGGTGTCTGTCACGATCCTGACGAAGGGGCTAACCCTGAAAGCTTGTGAGAATATTATCAAATAAATAGGTTGGACTAAAACCTGGGGTTGTCAGACTTTTTACTGTGTTTACACCACTCCAACGCCGACATACCCACATATTGAAGCTTCAAGCAGCTGGGGTCACTGCACGCCACCCATGAAGCTGAGAGCCCAATAATAAGACTTTCATAGTTGTTATCATTCCACAGTTTAGGAATATGCAGGGAGAGAGAAAACAGGTGACCATCACACAAACAGGCAGGTAGTGACCATTTACTCTATGACATGCGTTTAGGTGAATTTTTGGGAATTGTTTCACATCTCAAAGGAACGCTGCTTGAGTCCTCGGTCTGTTTAACCACAGCTGTTTAGTTACAGCAAATATTCACACATTTGGGCCTCCACGTGAGGTTAGAGCTTCCCCTCGTTCCAGATCTCCCTTATTTCTTGGTCACGTGATCTGACATGTTGCTGTTGTTGTTGTACCTATTATTATATTTACATCCTTCTGTATCTATCCTCATGGTCTCCAACCCCAAAGGGTTAGTCTCGGAGAGCCTTGGCCAATCTCCCAAACCTTGTGCTGATCTCCGATTCAGGTTGAGAATATTCATAAGAACATAAGAAATAGGAGCAGGAGTAGGCCATCTAGCCCTTCGAGCCTGCCCCGCCATTCAATAAGATCATGGCTGATCTGTCGTGGCTCAGTTCCACATTCTGGCCCTCTCCCCATAACCCTTAATCCCCTCTCTTATCAAAAACCCATCAACCCGCGTCTTAAAAATATTTAGCGAGGCAGCCTCCACCACTTCAACGGGCAGAGAATTCCAGAGATTCACCACCCTTTGAGTGAAGAAGTTCCTCCTCAACTCCGTTCTAAACCGCATCCCCTTTATCTTGAGGCTGTGCCCCCTAGTCCTACTGTCTTTTTTGTGCGGGAAGAGTCTCTCCACCTCTATCCTATCCATCCCATTCATCATCTTATACGTCTCAATGAGATCTCCCCTCATTCTTCTAAACTCTAACGAGTACAAGCCTAGTTTATTCAGCCTCTCCTCATAGCTTAACCCCCTCAACTCCGGTATCAGCCTAGTAAACCTCCTCTGCACTCCCTCCAAGCCAAAATATCTTTGCGCAGGTGCGGCGCCCAAAACTGCACACAGTACTCCAGCTGCGGCCTCACCAATGCCCTATACAGCTGCAGCAAGACCTCCCTACTTTTATATTCAATCCCCTTCGCTATGAAGGCCAGCATCCCATTCGCCTTCCTGACCACCTGCTGCACCTGCAAGCTGGATTTTTGCGACTCATGCACAAGGACCCCGAGGTCCCTCTGCACCGTCACCTGCTGCAGTTTTTCGCCACGTAAGTAATAGTCCTTCCTACCATTATTCCTACCAAAGTGGACCACCTCACACTTGCCAACATTAAATTCCATTTGCCATTTCCTGGCCCATTCGCCCAGCCTATCTAGATCCTTCTGCAGACTCTCCACCCCTCCGCACAATTTGCCTTTCCCCCAATCTTGGTGTCATCAGCAAATTTCGACACCCTACACTCGGTTACCTCCTCCAGATCATCTATATAAATGGTAAATAGCTGAGGCCCCAGCACCGACCCCTGGGGCACTCCACTAGTCACCATCCGCCAATCCGAATAGCACCCATTGACCCCCACTCTCTGCCTCCTATTTGACAACCAATTCTCTATCCACGCTAACACCCTACCCCCAACTCCATGTCCCCTGACCTTCTGCAATAACCTCTTGTGAGGTACCTTGTCAAACGCCTTCTGAAAATCCAGAAAGACCACATCCACCGGCTCTCCTCTATCCACTGCCCTAGACACATCCTCATAGAACTCCAGTAAATTTGTCAGACACAACTTCCCTTTAATGAAACCGTGTTGCGTCCGCCCTATCAAGCAATTCCCGTCAAGATGCCTCGCTATTTCCTCCTTAATGACGAATTCTATCATTTTACCTACCACAGACGTTAAACTAACCGGCCTATAATTCCCCGCCTTTTGCCTGGCACCCTTCTTAAACAACGGCGTAACATTAGCCGTTTTCCAATCTTCCGGCACTTCCCCGGCATCCAGCGACGTCTGGAAAATAACCACCAAGGCATTCACTATCACCTCCGCCATTTCTTTCAGAACCCTCGGATGCATTCCATCCGGTCCTGGGGACTTGTCCACAATCAGCCCCTCCAGTCTGTCGAGCACCACCTCTCTAGTAACAGTAATGTCATTAAGACCCTCCATTCCTACCACCTTTCCATCGCTAACACCCGGCAAATTATTCACGTCCTCCTCCATGGAGACAGAAACAAAAAAGTTAGAACATAGAACACTACAGCGCAGAACAGGCCCTTCGACCCACGATGTTGCGCCGACCAGTTACAAAAACAATGACCCATTAACCTAAACCAATCCCTTTTTGTCCATAAACCTATCCACGGATCTCTTAAATGCCCCCAAACTAGGCGCATTTACAACTGCAGCAGGCAGGGCATTCCAATCCCTCACCACCCTCTGGGTAAAGAACCTACCCCTGACATCCGTCCTATAACTACCCCCCCTTAATTTAAAGCCATGCCCCCTCGTGCTAGATTTCTCCATCAGAGGAAAAAGGCTATTACTATCCACCCTATCTAAACCTCTAATCATCTTATATGTTTCAATAAGATCCTCTCTTAGCCTCTTTCTTTCCAGCGAAAACAACCCCAAATCCCTCAGCCTCTCCTCATAGGACCTCCCCTCCATACCAGGCAACATCGTGGTAAACCTCCTCTGCACCTTCTCCAAAGCCTCCACATCTTTCCTGTAATGTGGGGACCAGAACTGCACACAGTACTCCAAGTGCGGCCGCACCAGAGATGTATACAGTTGCAACATGACGCTGCGACTCCTAAATTCAATCCCCCTACCAATAAACGCCAAGACACAGTATGCCTTCTTAACAACCTTATCTACTTGACTCCCAAGTTATTCAAGACCTTAGCCATATCCCCATCCCCTACCACTAGGTCCCCTTTCTCATCCTCTAAAGGACCAATGTTCACCCTAGCCAGCCTCTTCCTTTTTATATATTTATAAAAACTCTTGCTATCCTTTTTTATGTTAAGTGCTAGCCCAGCTTCATAGCTTCTCCTACTCTCCTTTATCAACTTCTTTGTCAATCTTTGTTGACATTTAAACCTTTCCCAATCCTCTTCTCGCCCACTCCTCTTAGCTACTCTAAATTCCTCCGCTTTTAATTTAACACTTTCCTTCACCTCCTTCGTTATCCACGGCTTATTACCTCTCCTCCTACGGTCCTTTTTGACCATCGGAATAAATTTCTGCTGAGCACCAAGAAAGATCTCCTTAAAGATCCTCCACTGCTCCTCAGCAGACCTACCTTCCAACGCACTCCCCCAGTCCACATTCGCCAATTCTTCTCTCATCCTACCATACTCCCCTCTATTCAAACAAAGGACACGTGTCCAGGAACCCACTTTCTCCTCCTCCATCTGCACCAGAAACTCCACCATACAATGATCACTCTCTCCAAGAGGATCCTTCACCGCAAGATCCCTAATTCTACCCGCCTCATTACATAGCACCAGATCCAAGATAGCTCGCTCCCTCGTCGGCTCCAACACACACTGTTCAAGGAAACTATCCCGGCAGCATTCCAAGAACTCCTCCTCGAGCCCACCGTGTCCAACATGGGTCGACCAATCAATATGCAGATTGAAATCTCCCATAACTACTGCCGTCCCATTCCTACATGCTGCACTTATTTGCGCGTTAACAGCCCGCCCCACCTCCAGATCATTATTCGGGGGCCTATAGACGACACCCACCAGCATCTTCCTCCCTTTGCTGTTCCTAATCTCCACCCACAACGATTCCACTTTCTGCTCCTTGGCTCCGATATCATCCCTTGCTACCACCTTGATACTATCCTTAATCAGCAGAGCTACGCCACCCCCTCTTTCCTCCTGCATATCCTTCCTAAACACTTGATAGCCCTGTACATTCAGCTCCCAGTCCCTGTCACCTTGCAGCCACGTCTCTGTAATGGCCACCAGATCGTATCCATTTGTGTCGATCTGCGCCACCAGCTCATCCACTTTATTCCGAATGCTTCGTGCATTCAGATACAGCGCTTTCATCCCAGCCTTCACCTGGACCCTACTTGCCGTAACGCCACCAATTGGGACATCCTCGGCCTCTTCCCTTCCCTGTACCCTCTCCTTAACTTTAGACCTCGTAACGTCACCTAGCCTCACACCCTCCCCCCCCTAATTAGTTTAAAGCCCTGTCTACAGTCCTCTTTACTCGATTCGCCAGCACTCTGGTCCCAGCATGATTCAGACCAACCCCATCCTGCCCGAACAGGTCCCACCTACCCCAATACTGGTGCCAATGCCCCATAAATTCGAACCCATTCCTCCCACACCAATCCCTGAGCCACTCATTCACTTCCTTTATCCTGTCAACCCTACGCCCTTTTGCCCTCGGTTCAGGCAGTAGCCCAGAGATAACCACCTTGTCGGTTCTACTTTTTAATTCATTCCACTCCCTTCTGTCCATGTGAATGGTCTTCTCCTGATTGGCTGTAGAGCTTGTTGAAAGTCTTTCTTACTCATTGGGATTTGAATATTAAACCAAAGTTTCGAGTGGCTTTCACTCCAGTGAAATTAAGGTGCCGTGGTTTCAAAGAACAAAGAAAATTCCAGCACAGGAACAGGCCCTTCGGCCCCTCCAAGCCTGCACTGACCATGCTGCCCGACTCAACTAAAACCCCCTATCCTTCCGGGGATCATATCTCTCTATTCCCATCCTATTCGTGTATTTGTCAAGACGCCCCTTAAGTCACTACAGTATCTGCTTCCACTCCCTCCCCCGACAATGAGTTCCAGGCACCCACCATCCTCTGTGTAAAAAATCTGCCTCATACATTTCTTAAACCTTGTCCCTCACACCTTAAACCTGTGTCCCCTAGTAATTGACTCTTCCAATCTGGGAAAAAGCTTCTGACTATCCATTCTGTCCATACCTCTCAATCTTGTAGACTTCTACCAGGTCTCCCCTCAACCTCCGTCGCTCCGTTTCCCCTTCTGATACTTTGTTCTGTCTGAATTCTCTGCATTCCTTGTTGTGGAGTTTGTTAAATAGTTCATCTTATTGGTCTCGGATCCAGACTCTCTCTCTGGGCTTCAGCATTGGTAACACAATGTGTTCCTTGCCTTTGATTAAAGCTCTGAGCCGAGTTCTTTCCCTGTTCTTTCTCTCATTGCCTTACCCTCTCCTGGTCATTGCGGTGATGTGGATGTGAGTTTCTGTGTTTCTCAATCTCCTCCCCATTCTGTCCTGGCAGGAACGGATAAAGATTCAGGTCTTTGTTGTTCTTGGATAAATTCTAAATGTTTTGCTCCGCTATGTCTGCCTCTCCTCTCTACTTTGAGGAGAACGAGGTGAACTGATCACATAGACAAAGCCATATTCGTTTGTGAAACTTTCGAATTGCTCATTTGCAAGTTGTATCCCCTTGTCAGACATTAGAATGTCCACTCTGACAAAGGCTCATCTGGACTCAAAACGTCAGCTCTTCTCTCTCCTGCTGCCAGAACCGCTGAGATTTTCCAGCATTTTCTCTTTTGGTATTTGCGCAAATATATTTTGGCCTTGGAGGGAGTGCAGAGGAGGTTTACTAGGCTGATACCGGAGTTGAGGGGGTTGAGCTATGAGGAGAGACTGAATAAACTAGGCTTGTACTCGTTGGAGTTTTAGAAGAATGAGGGGAGATCTCATTGAGACGTATAAGATGATGAATGGGATGGATAGGATAGAGGTGGAGAGACTCTACCCGCTCAAAAAAGACAGTAGGACTAGGGGGCACAGCCTCAAGATAAAGGGGGGGCCTTTTAGAACGGAGTTGAGGAGGAACTTCTTCACTCAAAGGGTGGTGAATCTCTGGAATTCTCTGCCTGTTGAAGTGGTGGAGGCTGCCTCGCTAAATATTTTTAAGACGCGGGTTGATGGGTGTTTGATAAGAGAGGGGATTAAGGGTTATGGGGAGAAAGCGGGAATGTGGAACTGAGCAGCAACAGATCAGCCATGATCTTATTGAATGGCGGGGCAGGCTCGAGGGGCTGGATGGCCTACTCCTGCTCCTATTTCTTATGTTCTTATGTATTAGAATGTTCAGAATGTCACACGTTGAATAAATCCTGGAGGATTTGAACAATTGAATACTTTGCGATCTGTACTTCAATCCACCGAGAGCTGTCATTATTGATAACAAAGACAGTTTTCCCCGAAATTCAATCAAGTCCATTCCCAGATGTTCCCACAGCCTTGGTGGAAACGGTGATTCTTTCATTCACAGTCTCACAACACCAAAACTGGAATCACGAGCTTTTGGTCTTTCATTCATGGCTGTCTATAACACAAGACAGTTAGTAATGATATCTTCTGTAGAAAGATTAATGCTTGGCCATCAGACTAATTGTTACATCCACGTATGACACAATTTATAATTCCCAGATGGCCTCGGTTTTTTGAACCAAAGTGTTCTTGGTTTGACTATTCTCTTGCTGAATTCTAGTAATTAGCCAACGCCAGTGAAGTATTTGGTGCTGTTTGAAGTATTGCCGCAGTATTGAATTAGCGGGGAAATAATCTGCTCAACCCTTCCATACAACATTCTTGGATTTGAAAACATTCTTCATCTCACTGCTGGGCTTGTTTTATTTCCTGCAGCTTTCCTGCACCAGCTGGTAAATGCTGAGCGGTTAAGGATGTATCTTCTTCAACCTCTTCAATGAAACATAAATCCTCTTGTTCGGTTCTTTCCAATGTTATTCGTGACGGTTGTCTGCTGCTGTTTGCGTTTGCCTAGCACATTCTCGGTGATGGAGTCGTATCTCATTAATCTTAATCAGAATCTAAATCACTGGATTCTGGGCTGCATTTTCTCAATTTCTGCCATGCTTCGCAAGGTAGCTGGAGGTGTCGAGCCTGGTTTGGTTTTGAAGCTTAATCCCATGACATTTTTTTGCATGCCTATGTGACTGCTGATGTATCTTTTTCTATCCTGGTGTTGGTGACTTAGAGACACGTAGACCAGTCGATGATTGCAATCTGTCTGTAAAACTACCCCGTGACCTATTGAGGATGCGTCTGCTGCCATTAGAGCAAAATAATTCTGGGTCATAGCCTACCATCTTTCAGAAGAAATTAAAAGTTGGGTAATCCTTTCAAATGAGCTTTTCTGGTTCACACACCAGGGCCACTTCTGACCCTGTCTCGAGGGTACTTTGACCTCCTGAATTTGTCTACTGGATTGACAATCCCAGGGAATTTTCGGTGTTCAGTTATGATCCCGACTGGGATTCCAATGGTTTGTACCGAGAAACTTCTGAAGTTTGACCTGCAGGTGCAGCAGGTGGTCAGGAAGGCGAATGGGATGCTGGCCTTCATAGCGAGGGGGATTGAATATAAAAGTAGGGTGGTCTTGCTACAGCTGTATAGGGCATTGGTGAGGCCGCAGCTGGAGTACTGTGTGCAGTTTTGGGCGCCGCACCTGCGCAAGGATATTTTGGCCCTGGAGGGAGTGCAGAGGAGGTTTACTAGGCTGATACCGGAGTTGAGGGGATTGAGCTATGAGGAGAGGCTGAATAAACTAGGCTTGTACTCGTTAGAGTTTAGAAGAATGAGGGGAGATCTCATTGAGACGTATAAGATGATGAATGGGATGGATAGGATAGAGGTGGAGAGACTCTTCCCGCTCAAAAAAGACAGTAGGACTAGGGGGCACAGCCTCAAGATAAAGGGGGGGCAGTTTAGAACAGAGTTGAGGAGGAACTTCTTCACTCAAAGGGTGGTGAATCTCTGGAATTCTCTGCCCGTTGAAGTGGTGGAGGCTGCCTCGCTAAATATTTTTAAGAAACGGGTTGATGGGTTTTTGATAAGAGAGGGGATTAAGGGTTATGGGGAGAGGGCGGGAATGTGGAACTGAGACACGACAGATCAGCCATGATCTTATTGAATGGCGGGGCAGGCTCGAAGGGCCAGAAGGCCTACTCCTGCTCCTATTTCTTATGTTCTTATGTTCACCTTGAGAGATTCTGGGGATTAATCTGACCCAGTGATCCTGCCCCACCCTCCTGGGTCGATTGCATCATAAGGTTTAAGTGATCCATAGGAAAGGACGGGGAACAATCAGAATAAGAAGAATTGACTGGGGAAAGCCAGCTTCACTGGGGTAAGAATGGTACAAGGCCAGATAAATTAGTATCAAAGATTAGCACGCAAAACGGTAATTAAACAATGGCAGCCTTTAGGGAAGAGCTAATTCAGGTACAGGAAACATATATTCCAATGTATAAATATATGGATTAGGAACAGAGGACACCATTCATTCCCCACCCCAGCCTCTGAGGTCAGTGTTGGGATCTTGCTCTTCCTGGCTAACTCTAACCCTAACCTCCACTTTGCTGTACAGGGTCTCATTTCAAAATCTGCAGATGATACAAACCTTGTGAACAGTGAGGAGGATTGAGTGGACCTTCAAATCGACATAGCTAGGATTTAACTTAGTTTATTTATTAGTCATTAGTTACATTAACAATGCAAAGAAGCTACTGTGAAAATCCCCTAGTCGCCACATTCCAATGCCTGTTCGGGTCAATGAACCTAACCAGCACGTCTTTCAGACTGTGGGAGGAAACTGGAGCATCCAGAGGAAACCCACGCAGACATGGGGAGAACGTGCAAACTCCACATGTGACCCAAGCCGGGAATCGATCCCAGGTCCCTGGAGCTGGGAGGCAGCACTGCTAACCACTGTATCACCGTGATGGAATGGATGGATGGGTGGAGATGAAGTTCAATGCAGAGAAATATGAAGTGATCATTTTTGGTAGCAAGCATGGAGAGAGACAATACACTATAAAGGGTGCAGGAGCAGAGGGTCATGCCTGAATATATGTATAATTCATTAAAGGCAGCAGGACAGATTGAGAGTTGAGAGGTTTGTTATAATTCTGGTCAGAAGCTCCAAAGGGTTTTATAAAGTCTGCCTTAAGAAAAAAATGAATCATTAACATTCAAAGATAGAACATAGAACATTACAGCGCAGAACAGGCCCTTCGGCCCACGATGTTGCGCCGACCAGTTACAAAAACAATGACCCACTAGCCTAAACCAATCCCTTTTCGTCCATAAACCTATCCACAGATCTCTTAAACGCCCCCAAACTAGGCGCATTTACAACTGCAGCAGGCAGGGCATTCCAGTCCCTCACCACCCTCTGGGTAAAGAACCTACCCCTGACATCCGTCCTATAACTACCCCCCCTTAATTTAAAGCCATGCCCCCTCGTGCTAGCTTTCTCCATCCGAGGAAAAAGGCTATCACTGTCCACCCTATCTGAACCTCTAATCATCTTATATGTTTCAATAAGATCCCCTCTTAGCCGCCTTCTTTCCAACGAAAACAACCCCAAATCCCTCAGTCTCTCCTCATAGGATCTCCCCACCATACCAGGCAACATCCTAATAAACCTCCTCTGCACCCTCTCCAAAGCCTCCACATCCTTCCTGTAATGTGGGGACCAGAACTGCACACAGTACTCCAAGTGCGGCTGTACCAGAGTAGTGTACAGTTGCAACATGACGCTGCGACTCTTAAATTCAATCCCCCTACCAATAAACGCCAAGACACCGTATGCCTTCTTAACAACCTTATCTACTTGATTCCCAACTTTCAGGGATCTATGTACACATACACCTAGATCCTTCTTTTCATCCACACTATTCAAAGTCCTCCCATTAGCCCTATACGCGATACATCTGTTATTCCTACCGAAGTGAATTACCTCACACTTCTCCGCATTAAATTCCATCCGCCACCTCTCGGCCCAGCTCTGCAACCTATCTAAGTCTCCCTGCAGACTATGACACATAAGAACATAAGAACATAAGAAATAGGAGCAGGAGTAGGCCATCTGGCCCTTCGAGCCTGCCCCGCCATTCAATAAGATCATGGCTGATCTGTCGTGACTCAGCTCCACCTTCCCGCCCTCTCCCCATAACCCTTAATCCCTTCTCTTATCAAAAACCCATCAACCCGTTTCTTAAAAATATTTAACGAGGCAGCCTCCACCACTTCAATGGGCAAAGAATTCCAGAGATTCACCACCCTTTGAGTGAAGAAGTTCCTCCTCAACTCCCTTCCTCACAATCTACCACACCTCCGACTTTGGTGTCATTAGCAAATTTACTAATCCACCCAACTATACCCTCATCCAGATCATTAATAAAGATTACAAACAGCAGTGGCCCCAAAACAGATCCCTGAGGCACTCCACTCGTAACCGAACTCCATGATGAATATTTACCATCAACCACCACCCTCTGTCTCCTATCTGATAGCCAATTTCTGATCCAATTTCCTAGATTACCCACAATCTCATACATCTGCATTTTCTGCAGAAGCCTACCATGGTGAACCTTATCAAACGCCTTGAAACGATGGTTTCATTTTGCAAGCCCTTTCAGTTTCACACTACTAGTCAACTACAAGAGCATCATCTACGACTACCTCTACAATATGCCAAAGGTAGTAGCAGAGGTGGATACAATTTTGTTTTTTAAAAAGCATTTAGACAGTTACAGGGGTAAGATGGCTTCAGAGGGATATGGGCCAAATGTAGGCAATTGGGATGTGCTTAGTGGTAAAAACTGGGCGGCACGGGTAAGTTGGGCCGAAAGGCCTGATTCCATGCTGTAAATCTCTAAGACGCTATGAATATTCAGACATTTTACAAAACCAAACATGCAACCGGAACAGTAACAGAGCCCAAATCAGTCCTCGTCTTCCACTATCGAATACTCCTTCCTGTGTCACCCTCATGACAACTGCTTCATCTCCAAGACTCTCCTTCAACCCTTAATCCTGCTTTGATTGCAAATCCGATCATAGTTTTGTCATTATGATGATAAATTAACTCTGCTAATGTCCTCACAGAACTAGGCAGCAGCAGGAGAACACGTAACACGTGTGTAATCAGGGCCATTCAGAAAGATTTTTCCGTCTCTGTTCTTGTTCATTGGCCTTAGCTCTTCCTCTGCCAATTTGTCTGCTCTGATCTGCACCATCACTTTCCGCACACTCTTTGGCAAAGACACAGAGCAGATTGTCTTCCTTGATGCCAGAACTCATTTTGACCATGGTTCTGCAGATCACTGTAGCAGGTTAACTGTTGTGAAAAGCTCCATAATTGATTCAAAGACCCAGCTATGTACAGAGCTGTTTGACTGCACATCCATGTCTGTGCTGCCTGTGTGGATTCATTATCACAGCAGTTCATTTTAGATGATGGTACAATTTTGGCAAATAGTCTGATTTCACATTGCTGCCCTTTCCTTCGGTCCACATTAGTAACGAGACCTCCACTCCTCAATCACCTTTCTGAGATTACACGTGACTGTAGATTCATCCACACTTCTCTTTGCACAGAGAATGAGCTGTTTTTGACAGTCCTGCAATTTACATTCAGGCAACTTGAACAACTCAAGAACACGTTCCACATCAGTCAGTTTGTCTTGTATTCGTCTCCTGCTCAATTTCTTTACTCACATTGTTCTGTAGTAACTGGTTCTCCTTTTCCATCTCCACCAGTTTTATATGACTGGGTGAGGCATTTAGCTGCTGCATCTCAGACTGAGTAAACATCAACTTTTCCCTCCTAACCCTGTGCCAACTTTGCAAGGGTTTTGTTTGCAAGGATGTTGTTTAATTGGAACAGCATGTCTGCATCTACATCATGTACAACCATTCTAGTGCTTCCAATTATTCCCATAGACTTGTCCACGTGATATTAATAACTCTTTCAGGTTAGTTTGATTTTCCTCTGGAAGATAACTCAATAATTTATTCCAATTTCTAACTTCCTCATTATCCAATTTAATTTGAAGAATGCCACCTGGATTTGGTTCTTCACTAAAACATCCTTCTTCTGCTTTCCTTTCCCATCAAAATACCCCTTAAGCAGATTCACATTGCACACCCTGTGAGTCTTCCTTCTATCTGGCATTTTTATCACCAACTCAATTCCTATCAGTTTGGTAAGGCTCGCTAAACTTTGCTCTTAAAGGTCCACCTGCCACCTGGAGCACTAAGACTTTATAGCCACTGACAAAACTTGGTTTCTTATCCACTTCTTGTTTCATCATCACATTTAAATGTTCTCTAGCCAATTCACCTGCTCGATTCAATCTTTCCCGAAAATGTGAGACATAGTCCAAAAATATAGTCTCAGAATGCTGACTCACCAATCTCCTCTTAATTAATTAAAGTGGTCCCCTTACCTCGTGACAAAAATCAATTTAAATGGAGTGAATTTGGTTGACTCATTCGGTGCATCCCTGATTGCAAAAGAGCACAAATGGAATTCCTTTATCCCAATCCTCCGGGTAATTATGACAATAATTCCTCAACATTGTCTTCAAAGTTTGATGCCATGGCTCTAACTCTCCCTGCGATTCTGGATGGTACCAAGTTGAACATAAAACATAGAACATTACAGCACGGTACAGGCCCTTCAGCCCTCAATGTTGTGCCCAGCTATGTCCAAGCCCAAGATCATGCTATCCCACTCCCTACAATTCTCCATGTGCCTATCCAATAACCGCTTGAAAGTTCCTAAAGTATCGGACTCCACTATCACAGCAGGCAGTGTATTCCACACCCCAACCACTCTCTGAGTGAAGAATCTACCTCGGACATCCCTCCTATATCTCCCACCATCAACCTTGATTTTAAATTGTTTCATTCCTAAGCTATCCATAACCTCCTTGACATAAATTTGATGTAAAATTTGATCCTTGATTGGATTGTATTTCTGTGGGTAAAAAATCTCAAGTAAAAAATTGAAGTAACTTCTCTACAATCCTTTTAGCTGTGATACAGCGTGATGGAATGGCCTCTGGAAACTGAGCAAACACATCCAATTGTAGTCAATACATACTGATTCCCACTGTCGGTTTTGGGAGGCGGGATGGGGGAGTGGGGTCCAATGCAATCAGTTAAGCTCCAGGTAGAAGGTTCCTCAAATCCTGGAATGGGTGTTAAGGGTGCTGGTTTTATCACTGCTTCAGGTTTCCCAATGAGCTGACATGTGACATAAACGGCAAAAATTTAACGCATCTTTACACAGTCCAGGACAATAAAACTGTTTACATATTTTTAGCTTGAGTTTTTTTTACCCCTAAATTGGCAGATTAACAAGATCTGTGTGTGGATCCACAGGAGATGGGTGAGTTCCTAAATTAATATTTCTCATCAGTGTTTACTGTTGAAAAAAAGCATGGATGTTAGGGAACTTGGGCAAATAAATATTGATATCTTGAGGAGTGTACATATTACAGAGAAGGAGGAGGAGGTGCTGGAAGTCCTAAAGTGCATCAAGGTAGATAAATCCCTGGTTCCTGATGAAGTGTATCCCAGGATATTGGGAGGAAATTGCGGGTCCCCTAGCCGAGATATCTGAATCATCGGTAGTCATCAATAGCCTGAAGACTGGAGAGTGGCAAATGTTGTGTCTTTGTTTAAAAAGGGCTGCAGGGAAAAGCCTGGGAACTACAGACCAGTTAGCCTCATATCTGTGGTGGGTAAATTGTTGGAAGGTATTTTGAGAGACAGGATCTACAGGCATTTAGAGATGCAAGAACTGATTAGGGACAGTCAGCATGGCTTTGTGAGTGGAAAATCATATCTCACAAATTTAATTGAGTGTTTTGAAGGGGTAACCAAGAAGGTAGATGAGGGCAGTGCAGTTGATGTTGTCTACATGGACTTTAGCAAAGCCTTTGACAAAGTACCGCATGGTAGGTTGTTGCATAAGGTTAAATCTCACGGGATCCAGGGTGAGGTATCTAAATGGATACAAAATTGGTTTTTTGTAGAAGATTGTTTTTCAAACTGGAGGCCTGTGACCAGCGGTGTGCCTCAGGGATCAGTGTTGGGTCCACTGTTATTTGTCATTTGTATTAATGATTTGGATGGGAATAAAGGAGACGTGGTTAGTAAGTTTGCAGATGACGCTAAGATTGTTGGCATAGTGGACAGTGAAGAAAGTTATCTCCAGTTGCAACGGGATCTTGATCAATTGGGCCTGTGGACTGACAAATGGCAGATGGAATTTAATTTAGATAAATGCGAGGTGATGTATTTTGGTAGATTGAACCAGGGCAGGACTTACTCAGTTAATGGTAGGGCGTTGGGGAGAGTTACAGAACAAAGAGATCTAGGGGTACATGTTCATAGCTCCTTGAAAGTGGAGTCACAGGTGGACAGAGTGGTGAAGAAGGCATTCAGCATGCTTGGTTTCATTGGTCAGAACATAGAATACGGGAGTTGGGATGTCTTGTTGAAGTTGTACAAGACATTGGTAAGGCCACACTTGGAATACTGTGTGCAATTCTGGTCACCCTATTATAGAAAGGATATTATTAAACTAGAAACAATGCAGGAAAGATTTACTAGGATGCTACCGGGACTTGATGGTTTGAGTTAGAAGGAGAGGCTGGATAGACTGACTTTTTTCTCTGCGTGTAAGAGGCTGAGGAGTGACCTTATAGAGGTCTATAAAATAATGTGGGGCACAGATCAGCTAGATAGTCAATATGTTTTTCCAAAGGTAGGGAAGCCTAAAACTAGAGGGCATAGGTTTAAGACTTTTCATCCACCTGAATATGTAAAGATTTCTATTTCTTCATTATGATATCATTTTTAAAGTAATAACATTCTGGTATACACTCAGGTTCCTCTTCCATGTACTCCTTCTGATACAACTGTTTTATTTCCATATCATTCTGTTGTAACTCTGCCAACTTTCCCAAAGTAAAAATATCCAGCTCATCCTCTATCTGTTCTTGTTCTTTTCCAATCATCTGATCAAAAATAGTTTCTGATAACTATATGGTAACTGATAATAGCTTCTGATAATTGATAACTTCAACTTTCCTATCTTCACTCTTTGATTTCTCCCTGTGTCTTAACCTGTGACTTTGTGACCATTTTACTGCACAATCAGAAAAAAATCCCAGGATATGCATGCTTCAACAACTCAACTGTTTGATTTTCTACTGGCTTTTCAACCACAGGAGGCATCACCTCCACCTGTGATCCAGTTATATCATTACCCAAGATGAACTGTATTCCAGGACAAGACAACTTCTCCTTTACTCCTACTACCACTTCACCCTCTTCACTGGACTCTCCAACCTCACCTTATATAATGGAACACTCCCCTTCTCACCCTGAATTCCACACCCTGAATTCTACCTTTTCTGGCAATACTCCTTCCATACTAAATAACTCCCCACTTCTTACCATCAAAGATTGACCTGCCCCCGCACCTCTTAAAATTTTAAGTTCTTCACCTACTCCTCCTGGTACATGAGTAAACGTTACCCTTCTTTAAACTTCTTAAAAGAGATCTGGCACTTTCTTATCAATCAACCCCTGACCAAGCTGTATATTCTTTTGCACCCCTTTTGCTTCAACTGGGCTTCCCTTTACCAGTTTAACAAATCCCAATGACTTATCCTGTTTTACTGCGTCTGTCTTCCTGTGCTTTTCTTAAATCACCAACACTGCGTCTTTACACAGCCTAATTTATTACAGTGAAAACATCTGAGCTTTTCATTTCTCTTCCACCCTCCCGTATTTCTTTTTTAACCTGAGGTGCACTGTCTTTATCTCCCACAAGATCTCCTCCACCTGAGGATTTCTCCTTTCCCCAGTTTTGTATCCAAAACAGGCTAAAACTGACGTCTGAAACCAAACTTTGATTTATGATTACTTCAAAATCATCTGCCATTTCTACTGCTCACCTCGCAGTTTTAACCCTCTAGTCTTCCACATGAGTTCTCACTACATCAGGAAGTGAATTTTTAAACTCCTCCAAAATAATAATTTCTCTAAGAGTTTCATATGTCTGGTCTATTTTCAAAGCCCTGATCCACCTATCAAAATTACTCCTTTCAAGTTCTATATACATTTGATCAGGGGCTTTCCTTAGATTCTAAGTCGATCTTTGTTGGCTTCTAGTTCATGTGCATCTAAGGTAGAGTTTTTCACTTTATCGTACTTCCCAGATATCTCCCCTGACAGTGATGTAAACACCTACTCTGTTTGAGTCAGTAATACCCACACGGTCTGGACCATTTTGTGTGTTTCACCACATTGGCAAATGAAATGAAAAAGGCTTCTCTATCCTTCTCATCAAACCCTGGCAACGCTAGGACATATTTAAACAGATCCCCGCCAAGCCTTTGGCAGCGATGCTGTTGCTTTTTCTCACTACTCTCATCATCACTCTCAGCCTGTACCGTTCGCTCCAACAATTTAAACTGATTTACACTTTTTACGGACGGTTCCCAAAGTTCAAATTCTCCCTCTTTTCCTTTTCCTCTTGCTGCAATTCAAGCAATCTCATTTCTTCTTTTTCTGTAATTCAAACTCTTTGTTGTTTGCTGCTCCTCCTTTTCTCTGGTTTCTTCTGTACCAATGGCCTTCCTTTCTTTTATTTTGAATTCATACTGCTTTAATTCTTTCTCATGTTCAAGCTGTTTCATTTGTAATGGAATTCTAGCCATTTCCAATAATTCCAACTGTGTTTCTGGCAGTTTTAAATGTTGGGCTATTAGCACAATTATCTCCTTACTCTCTCAGGCAATATCAACTGCAATGCTTTTTGCCAGTTCCAAAAGCTTTGTTTTAGTAAACCACCCTGAGTAATACCTTCCACTCCCAGGAACTTCTTAGCCTCTGAATGAGCCATTATTCCCCAAGGCACTCCCTATTTAAACCTGAATACAACAGCTGAAAAGAAACCACAAATTCACTCACCATTCACCGCCCTTGAGTCTAATTATCCCAGACACAAGAACATAAGAAATAGGAGCAGGAGTAGGCCATCCAGCCCCTTAAGCCTGCCCCACCATTCAATAAGATCATGGCTGATTTGAAGTGGCTCAGTTCCACTTTCCCACTTTCTCCCCATAACCCTTAATTCCCTTGCCTACCAAAAACCTATCTACCCGTGTCTTAAATATATTTAGCGAGGCAGCCTCCACCACTTCAATGGGCAGAGAATTCCAGAGATTCACCACCCTTTGAGTGAAGAAGTTCCTCCTCAACGCTGATCTAAACTGCGCCCCCCCCCTTATCTTGAGGCTGTGCCCTCTAGTCCTGCTGTCCTTTCTGAGTGGGAAGAATCTCTCTCCCTCTCCCCTATCCATCCCCTTCATTATCTTATACGTCTCTATAAGATCCCCCCTCATCCTTCTAAACAATGAATATCGGTTTTAATTCCAGATGAGCTCCCAGTTGTTATAATGCAGGTCAGAAACTCCAAAGTGTTTTATGAAGTATGCCTGGGTCATAATTTTACAGTTTGAATTTGGCAATTCAAACGAACATGAGATGTTTCACTTCAGGTATGATTCCAATGACCCACTAGGGGGCTTTTATCAAACAAAGTTTATTTCATATAAGAACATAAGAAATAGGAGCAGGAGTAGGCCATCTAGCCCTTCGAGCCTGCCCCGCCATTCAATAAGATCATGGCTGATCTGTCGTGGCTCAGCTCCACCTTCCCGCCCTCTCCCCATAACCCTTAATCCCTTCTCTTATCAAAAACCCAACAACCCGCGTCTTAAAAATATTTAGCGAGGCAGCCTCCACCACTTCAATGGGCAGAGAATTCCAGAGATTCACCACCCTTTGAGTGAAGAAGTTCCTCCTCAACTCCGTTCTAAAACGCTCCCCCTTTATCTTGAGGCTGTGCCCCCTAGTCCTGCTGTCCTTTCTGAGCAGGAAGAGTCTCTCCACCTCTATCCTATCCATCCCCTTCATCATCTTATACGCCTCAATGAGATCTCCCCTCATTCTTCTAAACTCTAACGAGTACAAGCCTAATTTATTCAGCCTCTCCTCATAGCTCAACCCCCTCAACTCCGGCATCAGCCTAGTAAACCTCCAGTTCCACTTTCCCGCTTTCTCCCCATAACCCTTAATTCCCTTGTCTGTCAAAAACCTATCTACCTGTGACTTAAATATATTTAGCGAGGCAGCCTCCACCACTTCAATGGGCAGAGAATTCCAGAGATTCACCACCCTTTGAGTGAAGAAGTTCCTCCTCAACTCTGTTGTAAACTGCGCCCCCCCCCCCCTTATCTTGAGGCTGTGCCCCCTAGTCCTGAGAGGACACAGCCTCAACTGTATTTCAGAATATAGTTACAGCAATAACTTTTACCAAAACAACAACCACAATACTGTATCACCCTTAACAACTATATGAAGTGTTCCAACCAAACAAACTTCCTTACAACATTCCCTTGCTACAGGTTTAGCACAGAAAATACGAATGCTCACGTGGTGATGGAACTTTGGCCTTTGTTTGGAGAATTGAAACTCTGGCTTCCCAGCCTTGTAACTTCCAGCAGCCCTCAAGGGAGAGATATTGCCACTCTGCCCTCTAACTGACCTGATGTTGTGAGACTTGTTACTGTCTCTAGCTTTTAGCCAGCAAACCACTGCGAGAGACAAAATTCCCACAGCAGGAAGGCAAGAAGACCTGCTTCCAGTGAGGTAGCAGAATTTACAATAGCAGAGAGAGAGAGAGAGAAACACTGCTTTTCAGTCTGGTGTCTCAACACCTTCTAAACTAAAACTGCAGCCAGCAGCCCAAAAATGAAAATGGAAGACTCCTTGACACCTGACCTGTCAACCATTCTTTCCCAAACAATGCAAAGGGTCATAAAACCCCAGACACGGCATGAAGCCCAGAGTACAAATAAACAAAATCCAATTTAAACCATTGAAGCAGAAATAAGTGGACTTCGAAGCAGACAGCACAATAACAAAACCTGCTTACACTTTCGAATATAACTGGCGACAACTTTGGATGTAATATGACCAATAGGAACGAGATGTAAGGGTCATCTTTAAATCATGGAACGAATTACAGGGTGATGTAATAGTCAGCTGACCAGCTGATTCACTATAAATAAGGAACTGTATAGAATTGTGGAGAGCTTGGATTGGCTCAGGGTGAGGCCCAAGTTTGGAGTAATGATGTTTCTTTATTAAACCTTTTCTTTGATTTATAAGTTGGAATAAGTTTTGTTGTATTTTCATTACCCGCAGTTTGAAGAGTTCCTTCTGAAGAAACATTACAAACTGCAGAGAACATGATTTAAAAAGTACATTTCTTAAAGGCACACTGATGTCACAGGTTTATAAAGCCGACAGTATCATGGGCTTTACTACCGGGATCATAAAGTACAAGAGCAAGGATGTTACATTGAACTTGTGTAAAGACCTGGTGTAGCCTCAACTGGAGTACTGTGTACAGTTCTGGAACTTTAGGAAGGATGTGTAAAGGCATTGGAAAGAGAGTGGGAAAGATTCCCAAGAATGGTTCCTGGGATGTGAAACGTCAGTTATGAAGGTAAATTGAAGAGGTTGCAATTGTTCTCCTTGGTTGACTGAGGATGTTTTTGCTCTCGAGGTAGTGCAGCGAAGGCTTAACAGGCTGGTCCCGGGGAAGGCGGGACTGATGTATGAGGAGAGATGGACCAGATAAGGATTGTTTTCGCTGGAGTTTAGACGGATGAGGTGGGGGGAATCTCATAGAGATTTATAAAATTCTAATAGGACTAGACAGGGTAGATGCACCATATTCCCGATGGTGGGGGGAGTCCCCACCAGGGTTCACAATCTGAAGATTCAGGATAGACCATTTAGGACGGAGGTGAGGAAGACATTTGTTCAGTCAAAGGGAGGTGAGCCTGTGGAATTCATGTTGATGCCAAAACATTGAATGTATTCAAGAGGATACAGCACTTGGAGTGAATGGAATCGAAGGTTATGGGGAGAAAGCAGGATTAGGCTATTGGGTTGGATGATCAGCCATGATCATAATGAACGGCAGAGCAGGCTTGAAGGGCCAAATGGCCTCCTCGTGCTCCTATCCTCGATGTTTCTATGTTTTTTTTCTGTGTAAAAAGATGGGAGGAGATTTAATCGAGGTTCTCAAAATCATGAGAGAGCTGACCAGAGACGATAGGGAGAAACCGTTCCCATTGGTGGAAGGACCAAGATGAACGGGTTTTATGGAAATTGGCACAGGAAGCAATGGAGACACGAGGGGAATCTTCCTCACACAGCGAGTGGTTCAAATCTGGGGTGTGTTCCCGAGAGTGCGTGGATTTAACTGAGGCTTTTAAGAGGGAATTGGATTAATATCTGAAGAGGAAGAATGGGCAGGGTCACAGGAGAGGACAGGCCGATGGGTAAATGACTCCATGGAAACGGCAGCACAGGCTCGATAAGAAGCGGGTTGATGGGTTTTTGATAAGAGAAGGGATTAAGGGTTATGGGGAGAGGGCGGGAGAGTGGAACTGAGCCACGACAGATCAGCCATGATCTTATTGAATGGCGGGGCAGGCTCGAAGGGCCAGATGGCCTACTCCTGCTCCTATTTCTTATGTTCTTATGTTCTTATGTCCTCCTCCTGTTGCTGCAATAGGCCTTGCTCATCTTTCTCAGTTCAATATTTCCCTCACAAATTTAGGAAACACGTTGAGATATTTCTGTGAAAGCTGTTTTTAAAAGCAAGTTCCAGCTGTTATTGTTGATGAGCTGGTTTCACACATTCTCAGAGTTCAGCTTTCATTAGGCACCGAATACAAACCCTCCACCCCAGCCAGACAACACCAGCATGAGCGCTGTGTTATTACTGCGCGTCTGACCATTCTTAATTCTCACACAGAATTACATGAAATCCAGAGCAGAGGAGTGGGCCACTCAGCCCATCCACTCTGTGCCAATCCCTCCCCTTCCACCCCTGCATCACATGACCCCAGTCACATAGCAACTCGTTCCTGATCATTGAGAAACCAGCAATGTTTCATTCCGAAAGGTTATTCCAAAAACATCTGCCGGCTGCTCCCAGCACCAGAGTGAGTTCAATACCAGACAGATAGTGAGGGGAACGGGGAGGGGGAAGAGAAGGGGAGGGGAGGAGGAGGAGGGGGAGAGGTGGGGAGAGGGGGAGATGGGAGGAGAGGGGAGGGAAGGAGGAGGAGGGGGAGAGGTGGGTTGGGGAGGGGTAGGGAGGGAAGAGGGGGAGAGGTGGGGAGGGAGGGAGGGGGGAGAGGGGAGGGGAGAGGGAGAGAGGTTGAGAAGGGAGATGAGGCAAATGGGAAGAGAGGGGAGTGAAGGATGGAGGAGGTAAGATAGTGTCGGACAGAGGCAGAGGAAGGAGAGAAGCTGGGAGATGTTGGAGAGGGGGGCAGGAGCGTGTGGAAAGGGGGAGGGGGGATAGTAGGAGCAGTGAGGAATATCCATTCGCAGAACATCTGGACGAGAATAGAATGAAAAGTTGAAGCAGAAATCCATTCGCATTTCTTGAGCTTTCAGGTAACAAAGAGGCAAATGTTTTTTCCAAAAATTCCTTTTCCTGAAAGTGAGGACCAACGGAAATCCATCTTAATGAAACTGAACATTAAGAGCTGAAATGTTAGCAATCGTCTGGCCTTCGATCTTTCTATCCAATTTGATTCATTGGAGCTTTGCGGACCGGAATGTCGCTCTAGTTTTCTCCCTATACAACTCATATTTCTTGGAACCAATAACAATCGGTAAATATCGACTCGGGATAAAAGTCTGGGACAGTTCAGCAAGCGATAAAGCTGCTTTTCATTAACTTTTACCCAATGTCAGGATGTGTTTGTCAATATACATTTTAGCAAGTCGTCTCCAAGAGAAAAATCAAAGCCGGCCAGTTAGTTACAAAGCTTGGCAAAACCAGCTCTTCCTTCATTGCAAGTCATTAATAGATCAATGTTAACAACAGAACCTGTCAGACTCAATCTCATCCCCAGGTGTCTGTGTACAGGGCAGGTCTATTACTTAACAACGACACTCACCAAGCCACTAGCAAGGCCTTTAATCTTATTTCCTTTGGATTTTTACACATAGTGACAAGACATGCCCGTACAGATTGGTTTCGTCTGCGCAGTCTCTCAACAATCAACGTGCTTTAAGCAGAGAATGAGCATTTGGGTTTGAGTGATTGCAATGTACTCACCGATAACTCCCAGAGCAATGTAACCAAGGATTATTGCAATAAATAACACACAGCACAGGACGTCTGTACAATGCCTAAAGTAAACAGGACAGAAACAGAATATATTGTCAAAATAGCAACAACAGAGCAACAGGATAAGGCCATTCAGCCCCTTAACCCTCCTCCTCTCCCCATTCGATTAGATCATAACTGAATAGTCTTTGAGTCACATTTACCCTTCGTTCTATCTGTCTCAATAACCTTACCCACAATCTCAGAGGAACAGGAGATCTCCACTTAGTGCCTTCAGCTTGTTCTGTTGCTCAGTTAGATCAGTGCCCATCAGTAACTAAGACCCATTTACCTCCAAAGATGTGCAGGGTAGGTGGATTGACCTTACTAAATTATCCCTTAGTGCCTCAAGCTGTGTAGTTAGTGGGGAAAGTACGTGAGGTTATGGGGGTAGGACCTGGGCAAGATGCTATTCCAGAGTCTGTGCAGGCTCGATGGGCCAAATGGTCTCCTTCTTCGCTGTAGGGATTCGTTGGCTCCAGTCACCAGTCAGTGAAAATCACCTTCCCCAGTAAAAACCTGTCAGTCTCGGTAATGAAAATACCAAACTGACCCCCAGGATTCGCAGCCTCTCGGGGGGAAGAGTTCCAGACTCTCACTTCCCTTTCCTCAATCATCTTAAACCCCTCCATCAGCCACGCCCCCACTCTATAAACACAAGGAAATATTAACGAGATTATACAGCTTGTCCTTGAAATGTAATCCTATAATCGCTGTTATGTTGTAATGTTATTCCAATATGATTTAGGAACTATATCTTCATGCGTGTGTACACATTGGTATTTGAGTGTTTCCTCACTCACTACTAGAGAAATCTGTGACCCGAGACGTGCAGGGTGTAAACTGCCAACCTTTCACATTCAAACTCTGATTATTTTCTGGAGAGAACGCAGCATCGCAATCGGACTTGTGTCATCACCAGAACACTGATTCCCATCAATGTCACATCCCCCAGTTCCAGCCCTGTGTCAGCTCATCAGCTACTGGAACCTTCACACAGAAAATTACAGCTCAGAAACAGGCCTTTTGGCCCTTCTTGTCTGTGCTGAACCATTTTTTCCTAGTCCCACTGACCTACACCTGGACCGTATCCCTCCACACCCCTCTCATCCATGAACCCGTCCAAGTTTTTCTCAAATGTTAAAAGTGACCCCACATTTACCACTTTATCCGGCAGCTCATTCCACACTCCCACCACTCTCTGCATGAAGAAGCCCCTCTAATATTCCCTTTAAACTTTTCCCCCTTCACCCTTAACCCATGCCCTCTGGTTTTTTTCTCCCCTAGCCTCAGTGGAAAAAGCCTGCTTGCATTCACTCTATCGATACCCATCAAAATCTTATACACCTCTATCAAATCTCCCCTCATTCTTCTACGCTCCAGGGAATAAAGTCCTAACCTATTCAATCTCTCTCTGTAACTCAGCTTCTCAAGTCCCGGCAACATCCTTGTGAACCTTCTCTGCACTCTTTCAAACTTATTTGCATACTTCCTGTAACTAGGTGACCAGGTGGTCAGGAAGGCGAATGGGATGCTGGCCTTCATAGCGAGGGGGATTGAATATAAAAGTAGGGAGGTCTTGCTGCAGCTGTATAGGGCATTGGTGCGGCCGCAGCTGGAGTACTGTGTGCAGTTTTGGGCGCCGCACCTGCGCAAAGATATTTTGGCCTTGGAGGGAGTGCAGAGGAGGTTTACTCGGCTGATACCGGAGTTGAGGGGGTTGAGCTATGAGGAGAGGCTGAATGAACTAGGCTTGTACTCGTTAGAGTTTAGAAGAATGAGGGGAGATCTCATTGAGACGTATAAGATGATGAATGGGATGGATAGGATAGAGGTGGAGAGACTCTTCCCGCTCAAAAAAGACAGTAGGGCTAGGGGGCACAGCCTCAAGATGAAGGGGAGGCGGTTTAGAACAGAGTTGAGGAGGAACTTCTTCACTCAAAGGGTGGTGAATCTCTGAAATTCTCTGCCCGTTGAAGTGGTGGAGGCTGCCTCGCTAAATATTTTTAAGAAGCGGGTTGATGGGTTTTTGATAAGAGAAGGGATTAAGGGTTATGGGGAGAGGGCGGGAAGGTGGAACTGAGTCACGACAGATCAGCCATGATCTTATTGAATGGCGGGACAGGCTCGAAGGGCCAGATGGCCTACTCCTGCTCCTATTTCTTATGTTCTTATGTTCTTATGTAAAACTCAATACAATACTCTAAATTCAGCCTCACCAATGCCTTATATAACCTTACCATAACACTCCAACTTTTATACTCGATACTCCGATTTATATTCCTTCTGCCTTAACCATTCCATCACACACCTACTACACTCCCAAATTATGCTCCGTGGAAACTTTTTAAAATTCCTCTATGGGATGTGAATGCTGCTGGATAGACCAGCATTTATTGCCCACCCCTAATTGTCCCTGAACCACCGCAGTCCATGTGTAACTGGTGTAGGTACATCCACCGTGCTGTCAGACAGAGGGAATTCCAGGATTTTGACCCAGCGACAGTGAATGAACGGTGAGATATTTCCAAATCAGGATGGTAAGTGACTTGGAGGGGAATCTCCTGTTGGGGATGTGCCCAGGTATCTGCTGCTCTTGTCCTTCTGGATGGAAGTGGTCATGGGTTTGGAAGGTGCTGCCTAAGGAACGTTGGCGAACTGCTGCAGTGCGTCTTATACACGGCTGAGACTGAGCACCGGTGGTGGAGGGGGTGAATGTTTGTCAAGCGGGGCTGCTTGGACACTGTCGAGCTTTTAGAGTGTTGTTGGAGGGGCACTCAGCCAGGCAAGTGGAGAGTATTCCATCACATCCCTGGCTTGTGTCCTTGTGGATGGCGGACGGGCTTTGGGGAGTCAGGGGGTGAGTTACTCGCTGCATGATTCCCAGTTTCTGACACGTTCTGGTAGCCACAACATTTACATGGGTAACCTAGTCGAGGTTTTTGGTCAACAGTAACTCCCAGGATGTGGATGCTGAAGAAGTCATCGAATGTCAAGGATAGATTGTTAGATCCTCTCTGGTTGGTGATGGGCATTGCCTGGCATCTGTGTGGCATGAATGTTATTTACCAATTGTCAGCCCAAGCCTGGATATTGTCCACATCTTGCTGCATTTGAACATGAACTGCTTCAGTATCTGAGGAGTCATGAATGGAGCTGAACATTGTGCAATCATCAGCGAACATCCCCACTTCTGATCTTATGACGGAGGGAAGGTCATTGATGAAGCAGCTGAAGGTTGTTGGGCCGAGGACACTCACCCTGAGGGACTCCTGCTGAGATGTCCTGGAACTGAGAGGGCATGGGATCCAAGGGCCTTTGGCCTTGTGGATCCAGAACTGGCTTGCCTGCAGAAGGCAGAGAGTGGTTGTGGATGGGGCTTTTTCGGAATGGAGGTCAGTCACCAGTGGGGTGCCCCAGGGATCTGTTCTGGGACCCTTGCTGTTTGTCATTTTCATAAATGACCTGGATGAGGAAGTGGAGGGATGGGTTAGCAAGTTCGCTGATGACACGAAGGTCGGTGGTGTTGTGGATGGTCTGGAAGGATGTCAAAAGTTGCAGCAGGACATAGTTAGGATGCAGGAATGGGCGGAGAAGTGGCAGATGGACTTCAATGCGGATAAATGTGTAGTCGTCCATTTCGGCAGAACCAACGGGATGAACGAGTACACTATCAAGGGCAGGAGTCTTAGTAGCATTGAAGAGCAGAAGGATCTCGGGGTCCGGGTCCACAGGACTCTTAAATCGGCCTCGCAGGTGGAGGAGGTGGTCAAGAAGGCGTATGGTTTACTGGCCTTCATTAATCGAGGGATTGAGTTTAGGAGTCGGGAGGTAATGCTGCAACTTTACAGGACCCTTGTCAGGCCTCATTTGGAGTACTGTGCGCAGTTCTGGTCGCCTCACTATAGGAAAGACGTAGAAGCTATTGAAAGGGTGCAGAGGAGATTTACAAGGATGTTGCCTGGACTGGGAGGCATGCCTTATGAAGATAGGTTGAGGGAGCTGGGACTCTTTTCCCTGGAGAGACGAAGGTTGAGAGGCGACCTGATAGAGGTTTATAAAATGTTGAGAGGAATAGATAGGGTGGACTCTCAGAGGCTATTTCCCTGGGTTGAAATGGTCGCTACGAGAGGACACAGATTTAAGGTGCGGGGAGGGAAGTACAGAGGTGATGTTAGGGGTACGTTTTTCACTCAGAGGGTGGTGAGTAAATGGAATCGGCTGCCGTCATCGGTGGTGGAGGCGAACTCGCTGGGGTCTTTTAAAAGACTTCTGGATGAGTATATGGGGTTTAATGGGATTGGGGGTTATAGATAGGTCTATAGATTGGTGGGGTTGATGTGATCGGCGCAACTCGAGGGCCGAAGGGCCTGTTTGTGCTGTAATGTTCTATGTTCTATAACTGGGATGACTGACCCTCCACAACCAAAATCATCTTCCCTAATTACCAGGTCAGGCTCCAACTAGCGGACAATTTACCCCTGATTCCCAATGATTCCAGTTTCTGGGGCTCCTTGATGCCACCCTTGGCCGAATGCAGCCTCGATGTCGAGGGGCTGTCACTCTCGCCTCCCCTCTGGAATTCAGCTCTTTTCCCCATGTTTGAACCAAGGCTGTGATGAGGTCAGGAGCTGAGTGACCCCCTGGAGAAACCCAAACTGGGCGTCACTGAGCAGGTTATTGCTGAGCAGGTGCTGCTCGATGACCCCTTCCATCACTTCACTGATGATCGAGAGTAGACTGAAGGGTGGTAATTGGTCAGATTAAATTTATCCCGTTTCTTGTCCACTGGAATACCTGGCATCTACTCCACATCGTGTTGTAACTGAACTGGGAGAGCTTGGCTGGGGGAGCAGCAAGTTCTGGAACACAAACCTTCAGTCCAGGTGGCTGGAATATTGTCAGAGCCCACAGTCTTTGCAATGTCGGCGCAACATCGTGGGCCGAAGGGCCTGTTCTGCGCTGTAATGTTCTATGTTCTATGCCCAGTGCCTTCAGCTGGTTTTTGATATCACACGGGGAAGGCAGGTTATAGAGGTGGGCAGTAGGTTGGGGTCTCCCTATGGCAGCCCAAAGCTGCCCTGGTGAAGCCGGCCAGGAGAAGGGACTGAGGTGGGCTTCCCACCGACCAGTGGGACATCATTTAGGCTCGATAATGAACCGTTATCCTTGAGGGTGTCACACATTAGTGGCAGCTGGGGAGTTAGGGCAGCACGGTAGCACAGTGGGTTAGCACTGCAGCTTCATAGCTCCAGGGACCTGGGTTCGATTCCCGGCTCGGGTCACTGCCTGTGTGGAGTTGGCAAATTCTCCCCGTGTCTGCGTGGGTTTCCTCCGGGTGCTCCGGTTTCCTCCCGCAGTCCAGAGATGTGTGGGTCAGGTTGATTGGCCATGCTAAAATTGCACCTTGGTGTCCTGAGATGCGTAGTTTGGAGGAATTAGTGAGTAAATATGAAGGGATATGGGGGAAGGGCCTGGGTGGGATTGTGGTCGAAGTAGACTCGATGGGCCGAATGGCCTCTTTCTGTGCTGCAGGGTTTCTCCGATTCCTGTGATTTCTAGGATAAATGTCCGAATGCCCTTGAGGGAAGGAAATCTGCCGTCCTCACCCAGTCTGACCTACGTCTGACACCAGAGCCACAACCATGTGGTTGACTATTAACCGCACTCAGGGAACTAGGGACGGGCAATAAATGCCGACCAGCCAGCGACAACCCCATGTCCCCCAAATTAATCAAACAAAAGAGGGAGCCAAAGGCACAGCAAACCCTGCACGGAGAAGGGGGGGGGTTGCGGGGGCGAGGGGTGGGGGTGGAAGGGTGTGCCCTCACAATTAGGCTTTTGAAAGCCACCCTATTACCCTTGCCTCCAACCCCTCCCCCCTGCCCCCCCCAGCGCCTATTTAAACACTGACTGAGGAAGATGGTATCATTAATAAGCTCTACATTATTTAACAGCTTAATAGTCCAAGCATATTATTAAATTGCACTTCCTTTTGATAGAATGTGTTGAAGATAATTGGAATGAATTAGTCATATTTTTGCATGTGGAAGTGTGGACTGTTCTTTAATTTATGTTACGTTAATCGTCTCCGCGAGCCGAGGCCACAGCAGAAACTTCCCATTCCCTGTGTGTGGCTTCATTGAGACAAATCTGGGAGAGAACGAGCGAAAAGAGCGGCTCAAAGGTCTACCCTGAGCTCGGGCACATTCCAAGGGTCATGTTTTGAGTCAAGGGTTTCATAACCGATTGCAGCACTGAGTCACCAGGTAATCACTAACGCTCCTGGTCAAAGGCTAACACTGGTTGACCAATAAACACTCTGGCCTGGATTTTCCATCTCCAGCCGCAAATCCCAGGTCAGCCCATTTCCCAAGGCCATGATCCCTCCCTCCTGCCTGGCAGTGCCAACCCAAGCTGGCAGGGAAGCAGGGACAAGCTGGAATCCGGGCTGCCGTCTCGGGAAGCAGAGACAGGAAGCAAAATGGGCAGTGCCACACTGTCAGAGGGTCAGTGCTGAGGGAGTGCCACACTGTCAGAGGGTCAGTGCTGAGGGAGTGCCGCACTGTCAGAGGGTCAGTGCTGAGGGAGTGCCGCACTGTCAGAGGGTCAGTGCTGAGGGAGTGCCACACTGTCAGAGGGTCAGTGCTGAGGGAGTGCCGCAGTGTCAGAGGGTCAGTGCTGAGGGAGTGCCGCACTGTCAGAGGGTCAGTGCTGAGGGAGTGCCGCACTGTCAGAGGGTCAGTACTGAGGGAGTGCCGCACTGTCAGAGGGTCAGTACTGAGGGAGTGCCGCAGTGTCAGAGGGTCAGTGCTGAGGGAGTGCCGCACTGTCAGAGGGTCAGTGCTGAGGGAGTGCCGCACTGTCAGAGGGTCAGTGCTGAGGGAGTGCCGCACTGTCAGAGGGTCAGTGCTGAGGGAGTGCCGCACTGTCAGAGGGTCAGTACTGAGGGAGTGCCGCACTGTCAGAGGGTCAGTGCTGAGGGAGTGCCACACTGTCAGAGGGTCAGTGCTGAGGGAGTGCCGCACTGTCAGAGGGTCAGTACTGAGGGAGTGCCGCACTGTCAGAGGGTCAGTACTGAGGGAGTGCCGCAGTGTCAGAGGGTCAGTGCTGAGGGAGCGCCGCACTGTCAGAGGGTCAGTGCTGAGGGAGTGCCGCACTGTCAGAGGGTCAGTGCTGAGGGAGTGCCGCACTGTCAGAGGGTCAGTGCTGAGGGAGTGCCGCACTGTCAGAGGGTCAGTGGTGAGGGAGTGCCGCACTGTCAGAGGGTCAGTGCTGAAGGGGATGTTTTGCAAACACTACTTTACAAACATTACATTTCTTCCTGTGCCTGTATTTAACAAAAGCATCAACAGGGAGAATGAAGTGTTTCACGTGGCCATTTCTCTGATTTCATTCACACGAGGAAGAGTATTAAGCGGGGAGAATGACCGGCTATGAAATGTGAAGGTGTGTCAGTGTCATCTCCATTCACTCTGCAGCCAGATTGTCCTGTAAGATTATTCTATTTGTATTAACACTGTGCTAGCAACTGTCTCATTACTGATGGCAGTGAGGATCTATCACCCCCCCCCGGCTTCACTCCAAACAGTGTCCTGGAAATAAACTGTCTCCTGCCTCAGGGTAACAACATTAAACACCTGATGATATTCCCACAGAATTCCGCCTGATTCAGGTACAGCCTCTCACCTTCCCGTTCCTTTGGGAAGGCTACCAGTTCCTGCTGGGCATAAATCTCAAATCACCAAATGCGCGTCCGATGAGATTGGCACAAAAGACAGAGCAACTTAAGAACATAAGAAATAGGAGCAGGAGGAGGCCATCTGGCCCTTCGAGCCTGCCCCGCCATTCAATAAGATCATGGCTGATCTGTCGTGGCTCAGCTCCACCTTCCCGCCCTCTCCCCATAACCCTTAATCCCCTCTCTTATCAAAAACCCATCAACCCGCTTCTTAAAAATATTTAGCGAGGCAGCCTCCACCACTTCAACGGGCAGAGAATTCCAGAGATTCACCACCCTTTGAGTGAAGAAGTTCGTCCTCAACTCCGTTCTAAACCGCCCCCCCTTTACCTTGAGGCTGTGCCCCCTAGTCCTACTGTCTTTTTTGTCCCAGTTCCCCAGCCACAGATTTGGAGGCGGGGGGGGGGGAGTGGGTGGGGTGGTACCCCAGTAATGCACTGTGGAATCCTGCATGAAGTTCCCAAGTAAGGGTTTACTTGGCAACTGTCCAGACGGATGAACTTCCTCTGGGCTGGGAATTGTCCCACAAGGTGTTGTACGCACACCACTGTCCAGCCTGGGTCAGGAAGGGCAGGCGGGACAGATACCGGGCAGCTTTCAGATAGATAGGCAGTGAGCACGGATTGGAAATCCAAGGCTGATTGCCACTTCGAGGAGGTTACGCCCCAGGATCAAGAAATTCCCTCCCAAAAATCAGGCAAATCCCAGCTTTTCTAATAAATGTGTAAATGTTAGTTACTAAGGTGCTGATTGGCTCCATTGTGTCCACTCACTGGAGTGAGAGTGTGGGCAATACAACTGGCCTGACTGAACACTGGCCCTCTCCCTCAGCCAGCACTCTGTAAATAACAGGAAATTCTACCCTCTATCCCTGACACCGAAAACCAGCCTCAGGAACGGTGACCATGAAACACTGAATAGAACATAGAACATAGAACATTACAGCACAAACAGGCCCTTCGGCCCTCGAGTTGCGCCGATCACATCAGCCCCACCAATCTATAGACCTATCTATAACCCCCAATCCCATTAAACCCCATATACTCATCCAGAAGTCTTTTAAAAGACCCCAGCGAGTTCGCCTCCACCACCGATGACGGCAGCCGATTCCATTCACTCACCACCCTCTGAGTGAAAAACTTACCCCTAACATCACCTCTGTACCTCCCTCCCCGCACCTTAAATCTGTGTCCTCTCGTAGCGACCATTTCAACCCGGGGAAATAGCCTCTGAGAATCCACCCTATCTATTCCTCTCAACATTTTATAAACTTCTATCAGGTCGCCTCTCAACCTTCGTCTCTCCAGGGAAAAGAGACCCAGCTCCCTCAACCTATCTTCATAAGGCATGCCTCCCAGTCCAGGCAACATCCTTGTAAATTTCCTCTGCACCCTTTCAATAGCTTCTACGTCTTTCCTATAGTGAGGCGACCAGAACTGCGCACAGTACTCCAAATGAGGCCTGACAAGGGTCCTGTAAAGTTGCAGCATTACCTCCCGACTCCTAAACTCAATCCCTCGATTAATGAAGGCCAATAACCATCAAAAAAATCTCATCTGTTTCACTAATTCCTGTGAGGGAAGGAAATCTGCCATCTTTACCCTGTCTGGCCTACAAAGAGCAAAAAAAACAAAGAAAATTACAGCACAGGAACAGGCCCCTCATCCCTGGCTTCCTGAAGTGGTGCTCAAGGCAGAAACTTGGATAAATATTCAAACTCGGTAACCGACAGGTTTATGAGCTGGAAAGTGAGATTGGAATGGATAGTTCTTTCTCAGCCATGACTGACACAATGGGCTGAATGGCCTCTTTCAGTAACATGGGTTCCATCGACAGAAGACAATGGGAAATTTAGGAGAAACCTCTTTACTGAGGGAATGCGGAGAATGTGGAACTCACACTTACCCCAAAATCCTCCACCCTCAATGTCAACGGACCTGAATGGTCCCCCCCCCTCCCCCCACCACTCCACACCCCCCCCCCCCCCCCCCCCCCGCCTGCTCCAATTCCTATGGAAGACAGGACAAGAAAACTCCCCCCCCAGGGAATGGATGAAGGGAATTGCTGAATATTTCATGTATTTATAGATGTTTGGTAATTGTGTTCCATTTATGGGCGGCACGGTAGCACAGTGGTTAGCACTGCTGCTTCACAGCTCCAGGGTCCTGGGTTCAATTCCCGGCTCGGGTCACTGCCTGTGTGGAGTTTGCACATTCTCCTCGTGTCTGCGTGGGTTTTCTCCGGGTGCTCCGGTTTCCTCCCACAGTCCAAAGATGTGCGGGTTAGGTTCATTGGCGATGCTAAAATTGCCCCTTAGTGTCCTGGGATGTGTAGGTTAGAGGGATTAGCAGGTAAAATGTGTAGGGATATGGGGATAGGGTCTGGGTGGGATTGTGTTCGGTGCAGACTCGATGGGCCGAAGGGCCTGTTTCTGCACTGTAGGGTTCTATGCTGGTTCTATATGCAGGGTAGAATAGGTGTGGGGTGATGTGGTGGCGTGGGCTCGTTGGGCCGAAGGGCCTGTTTCCCGTGCTGGGTTGTTCTTTGTTCTTTTATTTTTCTACAGCTGGGACAGGCAATGAGTAAATTGGAATCACGGCGAAGAGCTGTGAAAGTGTTTATTAAACCTTCGCAACGTGTCACCGAGAAACAAAAAAATTTCCAGTTTTCACCGACCCACCCACTCACTGAGAATCATTGGCCGAGTGCAGAGAGGATGAGGTAACCGAGAAGTAATTTTTCACGATAAACTTTAATGAAGGTACCACATCTGCCATTGAATTAAATAATTGCTATAAAAAAAACCCCAGAACGGCAGTGAAATGAGATCTTGAATCTTCACGTCCATCACAGCTGCGGGGAGATTTGTTTGAAAGCTGAATAGTAACATGAGGGGAATTTATTTGACGCAGTGAGTTGTTGTGATCTGGAATGTGCTGCCTGAAAGGCCGGTGGAAGCAGATTCAATAATAACTTTCAAAAGGGAATTGGGGAGAGAGTTGAAGGGGATTGGACTTGCAGAGGTGCCGGGAAGGAGCCGGGGATTGGGGACTAATCGGCTCGTTCGCTGAGCCAGCACCGGCAAGATGGGCCAAACAGCCTCCCAGTGTGCTAGAAAGTTCTCTGATTCTAAGAACACGAGAGCGGTGTGAAGCGTTTTTATTCTCCTGCAGTGGTTGTTGATGGCAGGTTTGGCATTAGTTGTTGGGTCACATCCTGAACAACATTGCTGGGGGGGGGGGGGGCAGGTGTCAGGTATCGGCCAAGATTGGGTAAGGATCCAACAGACGGGTTGCACAATTCACGGTCACAGATTTCTTGGGACCTGTTTTTAAATTTCCAAATTCTCTTCAAGATTGAATTTAAATTCCTTGTCTTCTTGTGTTGGGTTTTGAACTCACAGACACACCAACACAAGAATGAGGACCATTCAGCCCCTCGAGCCTGCTCCACCTTTCAATAAGATTCTGGCTGATCTGATTGTGATCTCAACTTCGCATTCTCGCCAATCCTGACACTGACCCCCTCGTCCACCTGGAATCAATCCCATTCCAGTTTAAAATCGGCACTGGCCACGTCTCCAACATTCTCCGGGGAAGAATTCCTCAGGGAGGGAAGAACTCCTCACTGTGTCTTACATGGGAGAGCCCTGATTTGTGAACTGCATCCCCTGGTTCCAGTCTCTCCCCAGCTGGGGGTCACACATCCCAGGACTCGACCCTGTCAAGTCCCCTCAGGGTCTTACATGTTTCACTACAATCACCTCTCACTCTGGTAAACTCCAACAGATACAAGCCCAACCTGTTCAAACTTTCCTTACACTTTCTTTTAATAGTTCACAAGTCAGCTTACATTAACACTTCAATGAGGTTAGAACATAGAACATAGAACATTACAGCGCAGAACAGGCCCTTCGGCCCACGATGTTGCGCCGACCAGTTACAAAACAATGACCCACTAGCCTAAACCAATCCCTTTTCGTCCATAAACCTATCTAAAGATCTCTTAAACGCCCCCAAACTAGGCGCATTTACAACTGCAGCTGGCAGGGCATTCCAATCCCTCACCACCCTCTGGGTAAAGAACCTACCCCTGACATCCGTCCTGTAGCTACCCCCCCTTAATTTAAAGCCATGCCCCCTCGTGCTAGCTTTCTCCATCCGAGGAAAAAGGCTATCACTGTCCACCCTATCTAAACTTCTAATCATCTTATATGTTTCAATAAGATCCCCTCTTAGCCGCCTTCTTTCCAACGAAAACAACACCAAATCCCTCAGTCTCTCCTCATAGGAACTCCCCACCATACCAGGCAACATCCTAGTAAACCTCCTCTGCACCCTCTCCAAAGCCTCCACATCCTTCCTGTAATGTGGGGACCAGAACTGCACACAAAACTCCAAGTGCGGCCGCACCAGAGATGTGTACAGTTGCAACATGACGCTGCAACTCCTAAATTCAATCCCCCTACCAATAAACGCCAAGACACCGTACGCCTTCTTAACAACCTTATCTACTTGATTCCCAACTTTCAGGGATCTATGTACACATACACCTAGATCCCTCTATTCATCCACACTATTCAAAGTCCTCCCGTTAGCCCTATACTCGACACATCTGTTGCTCCTACCGAAGTGAATTACCTCACACTTCTCCGCATTAAATTCCATCCGCCACCTCTCGGCCCAGCTCTGCAACCTATCTAAGTCTCCCTGCAGACTATGACACCCTTCCTCACAATCTACCACACCTCCGACTTTGGTGTCATCAGCAAATTTACTAATCCACCCAACTATACCCTCATCCAGATCATTAATAAAGATTACAAACAGCAGTGGCCCCAAAACAGATCCCTGAGGCACACCACTCTTAACCGAACTCCATGATGAATATTTACCATCAACCACCACCCTCTGTCTCCTATCTGATAGCCAATTTCTGATCCAATTTCCTAGATTACCCTCAATCCCATACATCTGCATTTTCTGCAGAAGCCTACCATGGTGAACCTTATCGAACGCCTTACTAAAATCCATATATACCACATCAACTGCCTTTCCCCCATCCACCTCTTTGGTCACCTTATCAAAAAACTCAATAAGGTTAGTAAGGCACGACCTACCCGCTACAAAACCATGCTGAATATTTCTAATCAATTCATTACACTCCAAATAACTATAAATCCTATCCCTAATAATTTTTTCTAAAACCTTGCCCACAACAGAAGTAAGACTCACCGGTCTATAATTCCCGGCAAAGTCTCTGTTCCCCTTCTTAAACAATGGGACAACATTCGCTATCCTCCAATCCTCCGGGACTACACCAGAGACCAATGACGACCTGAAGATCAGAGCCAGAGGCTCTGCAATCACCTCTCTTGCCTCCCAGAGAATCCTAGGGTAGATCCCATCCGGACCAGGGGCCTTATCTATTTTCAACCCCTCAAGAATATCCAGCACATCCCCCTTATCAACCATAATACTGTCTATTTTACACCCCTGTACCCCAGTGTCCTCCTCAGCTATATTCATGTCCCCCTGCGTGAACACTGAAGAAAAATATTGGTTCAATGCTTCTCCAATCTCCTCCGGTTCCACACACTACTTTCCTCTGCTGTCTGTAACTGGCCCTAATCTTGCCCTGACCAACCTTCTATTCTTGACATACCTATAGAACGCCTTAGGATTCTCCTTAACCCTATCAGCCAAAGTCTTCTCATGTCCTCTTTTAGCCCTTCTTAACTCACTCTTCAACTCCCTCCTAGCCAATCTAAAGTTTTCTAGTGCACTACCCGAGCCCTCAGATCTCATCCGAACATAAGCCTCCTTTTTCTTTTTAACCATCGACTCAACTCTTTTAGTGCACCACGGTTCCCTAGATCTACCAATTCCTCCATGCCTGACAGGGACATACCTATCAAGGACTCGCAATAGCTGCTCCTTGAAAAAACTCCATATTTCGGACGTTCCCAGTCCCTGTAATCTCCTAGTCCAATCTATGAATTGGTCAAGGACTGTATCACAGTGTCAGAGAGGAACTTTGATGAGGACTTGTCTGTTGAGGTAGTATGGGTGGAGATTAGAAATAGGAGAGGAGAGGTCACCCTGTTGGGAGTCTTTTATAGACCTCCTAAAAGTTCTAGAGAGGTTGAGAAAAGGATTGCGGAGACGATCCTTGTTAGGAGTGAAAGTAATAGGGTAATTGTTATGGGGGACTTTAACTTTACTCATGTTGATTGGAATTGCTATAGCTCTAGCTCGTTAGCGGGGTCAGTTTTTGTTCAAAGTGTGCAGGAAGGTTTTTTGACTCAGTATGTAGATAGGCCGACTAGAGGTGAGGCTATATTGGATTTGGTGCTGGGTAATGAGCCAGACCAGGTGCTAGACTTGGAAGTTGGTGTGCATTTTGGGGATAGTGACCACAATTTGATTACGTTCACCTTAGTGATGGAAAGGGATAGGCATGAACCTCGGGTCAGTAGTTTCAGCTGGGGGAAGGGTAATTATGAGGCTATTAGGAGAGAATTAGGAAGCATTGGTTGGACTAGGAGATTACAGGGACTGGGAACATCCGAGATGTGGAGATTTTTCAAGGAGCAGCTATTGCGGGTCTGTGATAGGTATATCCCTGTCAGGCAAGGAGGATTTGGTAGTCCCAGGGAACCGTGGTGCACTAAAAAAGTTGATTCATTGGTTAGGAAGAAAAAGGAGGCTTATGTTCGGATGAGGCTTGAGGGCTCAGGTAGTGCATTAGAAAGTTTTAGATTGGCTAGGAGGGAGTTGAAGAGGGAGTTAAGAAGGGCTAAAAGAGGACATGAGATGACTTTGGCTGATAGGATTAAGGAGAACCCTAAGGCGTTTTACAGGTATGTCAAGAACAGAAGGTTGGATAGGGCCAGTTACAGACAGTAGAGGGAAGTTGTGTGTGGAACCGAAGGAGATTGGAGAGGCGTTGAACCAATATTTCTCTTCGGTGTTCACGCAAGGGGACATAAATGTAGCTAAGGAGGACACTGGGGTGCAGGGATGTAAAATAGATAGTATTGCTGTTGATACGGGGGATGTGCTGGATATTTTAGAGGGTTTGAAAATAGATAAGTCCCCTGGCCCAGATGGGATTTACCCTAGGATTCTTTGGGAGGCAAGAGAGGTGATTGCGAAGCCTCTGGCTCTGATCTTCAGGTCGTCGTTGGTCTCTGGTATAGTACCGGAAGATTGGAGGACAGCAAATGTTGTCCCATTGTTTAAGAAGGGGAGAAGA
>CM075729.1:4382484-4587484 GCA_037974335.1 Prionace glauca
CTCGCATTAAGTTGATCTTTCTCTACACCCTAGCTATGTCTAACACTACATTCTGCACTCCCTTCCTTCTCTATGAACGGTATGCTCTGTCTGTGCAGCACGCGAGAAAGAATACTTATCTTTGTATGTTAATACATGTGACAATAATAAATCAAATCAAATCCAGATCCTGAAGGAATTCAGCTTTCCTCTCCCAATCCTCCTCGCTCCTCATAACTCTCAAGTGAAAGAAAATTTCCACAAAGTCAATGTGAGGAGGATGCTGAATCCAATAGGCTGCATAGAGCGATCCTGCTGTCAGAATGAGGTCAATCGGTAATTGGATAAGTTAATATTGTATGGTATAGTATTTCTGAATGACTTGTACAGAATACAACAGTGTGCAATACACTCAGAATCATTTTCTGTTTTTTAATTCATTCTCACAATTTGAGGGTCATTGGCTAGGCCAGCATTTATTACCCATCTCTAATTGTCCTTCAGAAGGTGATGATGAGCTGCCTTCTTGAACCATTATAATCCAGGCAGTGTAGGTACACCCACAGTGCTGTTAGGGAGAGAGTTCCAGGATTTTGACCCAGCGGCAGTGAAGAAACGGCGATATATTCCCAAGCCAGGACTTGGAGGGGGATTTGCAGGTGGGGGTGTTCATAAGAACATAAGAAATAGGAGCAGGAGTAGGCCATCTAGCCCTTCGAGCCTGCCCCGCCATTCAATAAGATCATGGCTGATCTGACGTGACTCAGCTCCACCTTCCCGCCCTCTCCCCATAACCCTTAATCCCCTCTCTTATCAAAAACCCATCAACCCGTTTCTTAAATATATTTAGCGAGGCAGCCTCCACCACTTCAACGGGCAGAGAATTCCAGAGATTCACCACCCTTTGAGCGAAGAAGTTCCTCCTCATATAGGGGGATATAGCAGGCCTTATTAAGCATTGTAGGCTTGGGGTCAGTTTTAGTCTCAGGGATATAGAGTCTTTAATAATGAAATTTTTATCCACAGGCACTTACCATCTCGAGGGCATCATGGCAGCACAGAGGCTATCTCTGTTGCTGTGCGGACACATGGAGTTGGGCCTGTGTCCGTGGGAGTTTGCGCATTCTCCCCGTGGTTGCGTGGGTTTCCTCCGGGTGCTCCGGTTTCCTCCCACATCCCAAAAATGTGCTTTTAGGCTGATTGATTGGGTAACAAATTGTCCCTATATTGGAACTCCTTGATCCTCACACATTAAGCATAGACTAGAGTCATGAATAGGTCACTGACCATGGGACGGCGGCGCGGGCTCGTTGGGCCGAAGGGCCTGTTTCCCGTGCTGTTTTGTTCTTTGTTCTTTGTTCTTTGTTCTCAACTCTGTTCTAAACTGCCCCCCCCCCTTTATCTTGAGGCTGTGCCCCCTAGTCCTACTGTCTTTTTTGAGCGGGAAGAGTCTCTCCACCTCTATCCTATCCATCCCATTCATCATCTTATACGTCCCATGTATCTCCTGTCCTTGTTCTAGATGGTAGAGGTTGTGGGCCTAAAAGGTGTTGTCTAAAGCCTTGGCGAGATGCTATAGTGCATCTTGTCGATGGTACACGTGGCTACCACAGTATGTCGGTGGTGGGGAGAGTGGATGTTGAAAGTGCCCAATGGGGTCAGTTCAGACGGTGTCGAGTTCCTTGAATGTTGTTGGAGCTGCACCTATCCAGAAAAGTGGGGAGTATTCCATTACCTTCCTGACTTGTGCCTTGTTGGTGGTGGACAGGTCCTGGGCAGTCAGGAGGTGAGTTACTCACTACAGAATCCCTAGCCTTTGACCTGCTCAGGTAGCCACAGTATTTAAATGGCTCGACCAGTTCTGTTTCTGGTCAATGGTGACCCCAGGATGTTGATAGTGGGCGGACTCAGTTCATGTTCATGCCATTGAATGTTAAGGGGTGATGGTTAGATCCTGCCTTGTTGGAGATGGTCATTGCCTGGGATATGAGTGGCATGAATGGGCGTTTAGAAGGATGAGGGGGGATCAAATAGAGACGTATAAAATAATGAAAGGGATGGATAGGGTTGAGGTAGAGAGATTCTTCCTGCTTAGAAAGGATAGCAGAACTAGAGGGCACAGCCTCAAGATAAGGTGGGGGGGGGAGTTTAGATCGGAGTTGAGGAGGAACTTCTTCACTCAAAGGGTGGTGAATCTCTGGAATTCTCTGCCTATTGAAGTGGTGGAGGCTACCTCGCTAAATATATTTAAGTCACGGGTAGATAGGTTTTTGATAGACAAGGGGATTAAGGGTTATGGGGAGAAAGCGGGTAAGTGGAACTGATCCACTTCAGATCAGCTATGATCTTATTGAATGGCAGGGCAGGCTCGAGGGGCTAGATGGCCGACTCCTGCTCCTATTTCTGATGAATGAGGATAGGTTGAGGGAGCTTGGTCTTTTCTCTCTGGAGAGACGAAGGTTGAGAGGCGACCTGATAGAGGTTTATAAAATGTTGAGAGGTATAGATAGGGTGGATTCTCAGAGGCTATTTCCCAGGGCTGAAATGGTCGCTACGAGAGGACACAGGTTTAAGATGCTGGGAAGCAAGTACAGAGGAGATGTCAGGGGTAAGTTTTTCACTCAGAGGGTGGTGAGTGAGTGGAATCGGCTGCCATCGGTGGTGGTGGAGGCAAACTCGCTGGGGTCTTTTAAGAGATTTCTGGATGAGTACATGGGATTTAATGAGATTGGGAGTTACAGATAGTTCTATGGCCTGGTGGGTATGGATATGATCGGCGCAACTTGTGGGCTGAAGGGCCTGTTTGTTCTGTAGTGTTCTATGTTCTATTTTCAATGAATGTTCCTTTATAATCTTACAGTGATGGAGCACATGAGGATTTTGGATTAAGTTAAGTACATGCAATCTCTGCAGAATTATGTTAGTGTAGTTGTTATGTGTCACTGGACAACTAATATCTCATGGTTCTTATAAGAAAGAAACCTGTTGCCCTTAGCTAGTCTAGGCTGTAAGTTACTCCAGACACCCCAGTCTGAATGAACTCTCACTGCTCCCTGAGACATCCCAACAAACCATCAAATTGTTACGTGTGGTTTCAGAAGTCATCCCATTACCACCTTCTCAGGAATGTTAATAACTGCTGGCCTTGCCAGGCGTGCCACATCTTCAGAATACAGTCCACAAAAATACCACTTAGAGGAAAGGAGGGGGAAGCAGCGAAATTGGATCCGATAAAAATAGCTTCAGAGGCTGGCAGCGCTCAGTGTGGAAAAGTTAGCCAGTCCAGACGGAAACAGTAGAACTCTGGCCATAGCTCCTGACTGTGCCTCGCTAGGGGAATGGTGCTGGGGGAGTGTGGGGGCTGTGGGGGGGGGGGGGGGGTAGGAGAATTATAAACATCAACAAGCCTGTTCAAAAAAACAAAGGGAAAGGGGTAACTGCAGGCTAATCAGATCTGAAACTATTTAAAATAGTCAGTTAGCAGTGTGTTCAGTGGGGTTCAGATGAATTGTGGAGGGGGGGGGGTGTCCCACAGAAACGGATAAAATTCTAACATGACTAGACAGGGTAGCTGCAAGGAAGATATTCCTGATGGTGGGGGGAGCCCAGAACCAGGCGTCACAGTCTGAGGATTTGGGTAGACCGTTTGGGACCAATGTGAGGAGAGTGGTGAACCTGTAGAATTCATTACCACAGGGAAGAGTTGATGCCAAAACATTGAATGTATTCAAGAGGCGGCTGGATAGAGCACTCGGGCAAAATGGGGTCAAAGATTACGGGGAAAAAGCAGAATCAGGCTATTGAGTTGGATGATTGGCCATGATCGTAATGAATGTGGAACAGGCTCGAAGGGCCAAATGGCCTCCTCCTGCTCCTATCTTCTTTGTTTCTATTGTATGCGTTCAAGAAGCAGTTAGATATTGCTCTTGGGGCGAAGGAGATTAAAAGATATGGTGGGGGGAGGCAGTATCGGGATATTGAGTTGGATTATCAGCCATGATCATAATGATGGGAGAGCATGTTCAAAGGGCTGAATGGTCTCCTCCTATTCCTATCTTCTATGCTTCTATTGTATGTTTTCAAGAAGCAGTTAGATGTAGATCTATAGCCATCTGTTCACTTGTTCCAAAAACCAATTCATATTGAATCCAGTTCAAGGTCCCCACAAGAGAGATATACAAGAACCAAGCTGACAAGATAAAACATTGCCCCCAGTCCCCCAATCCCTTTTGATCTGACAAGTGTACCCCTGCCAGGTGATCAGTGGCTCTCCCCTTCCAGGTAAGTATTTCATCAGATGGTTTTTAGTGATGCTGCTTGAAGGATAAATATTGGCCAGATGTTGTGACTCAAGGAGGGAAATTGTAACTCCTAAAAAAAGGGATGGGTTTACACGAAATGAGACGTGAAAATTGTAAAATCTTTCCCCAGCCTATCTCCAAATGATCCACTTTGGTGTTTAACGGAGGCAGGAACTAGTGTGGATAGCCAATCCATTCTTAGAAGGTGGGCTAGATATTTAAATACCGTAACTGGGCTGGGAACTTCACATTTATCCCACCCTCAGGGGTTTAACCTTGGCCAGCCATGTTACCAAGTCCTCGGGAAGCACAGCAGCCCATGGGAGGTGGAGGACAGTTTTGGGAGAGATCCTGCTTGTGGGTCAGGAGGAGCAGTAATGCTTGTCCCAATATTCCTCAGCTCCCCTCTCTACCAAACCCTTAAAACACACTCACCCACACCGCCATCAGATCATCCCCCAAAACTGCTGGATGCATGGCGTTATTGGAGCTCATTGGAAACCTGCCCCTATCATTAGGCACCTCCCTCCATTAGAACTCCCCTCTGTCAGACACGCTACTCCATGGGACACTTTGGGTCTTTGTCCTACCTCCACCAGACCCGCAAGTTGGCAGGTGTGGAATGAGGTCTTGGGACTGGCTGCTTGCAATAGATATCCAATTAATCCCACTCACCCTTTCCCACAACTCTGACATTATTACCTTTCACTATCTCTCCAATTCCCTTTTGAAAGTTATTATTGAATCTGCTTCCACCGCCCTTTCAGGCAGCACATTCCAGATCACAACAAACTCACTGTGTCAAATAAATTCCCCTCATCTCCCCCCCTGGTTCTTTTCCCGATTCTCTGTGTCCCTCTGGTTACCCGCCCTCCTTTCTCCTTCCTTATTGAATCGAAATTCATCCTGATTTTGAACATCACTGTTAAATCTCCTCTTAACCTTCTCCGTTTGGAGAGCAATGATCCCAACTTCTCCAGTCTCTCATCCCTGATCCCATCCTAGTGAATCTCCTCGGTCTACACTCCAAGAATTCGACATCCTTCCCGGATTCCAGAGTTAGACAAAACATTGGCTGGATCACCGCTGCAGTAAAGATCATTTCCATGATTTTGGATTTGATGCCTTTATTTATGAAGCCAAAGGTCCTGCCCGATTTCTGAAGCTTCCTAAGCATCAATGCCCTTTTACCTGTGCACCTTAACAATCTAATAACATACTGTTCACACTCTCTGCTTTCAGCCCATTGGCCAACATTATATCCATTCTGTTCCGTTAATCATAGAATCCTACAGTGCGGAAGGAGGCCATTTGGCCCATTGAGTCTGTACTGACAACAATCCCACCCAGGCCCTATACCTGTAATCCTACGTATTTACCCCACTAATCCCTCTAACCGAGGCATCCCAGGACACCAAGGGGCAATTTAGTACGGCTAATGCACCTAACCCGGACTCCTTTGGAACGTGGGAGGAAACCGGATCCAGGGAAAAAGAGTCAGCATGAACAAGTTGGGCTGAAGAGCCTGTTTCCATGCTGTAATTCTCTATGACTCTGTGAGCTGGAAGGAACCCACGCAGGCACAGGAGGACCCCACACAGACAATGACCCAAGCCGGGAATCGAACCCTGGTCTGTGGAGCTGTGAGGTAACAGTGTTAACCACTGTGCCACCATGCTGCCCAATGGGTTTTAATATTTCATTGATTAATAAATATATATTACTGATATTAATTATGAATGATCAAATCCCTCTGAAAGTTAATGAATACAACATCAACTGAATTACAGCGAGAAATCTTCTCCATTATCTTATCAATTGGTTCAATCAAGTCAGGCGTGATTTCCCTTTAACAAAATCCACTTAACTTTGTTTCATTCACCATTGTTTTTGTAAATGCCAATGGATTTTATCCAGATTATTACCTCAGTCGTTGCCTCAGTATTGGCTTTACGCTGACTGGCTGACGATTGTTCTTTTTAATCCCCTTCCCTCTTTTAATTGGAGATTTTACATTTGGAATCCTTGGCTCCAATTAACAAAGAACAAAGAAAATTCCAGCACAGGAACAGGCCCTTCGCCCCCACCCCCCACCCCCCAACCCTGCATCGACCATGCTGCCCAACTGAACTAAAACCCCCCACCCTTCCAGGGACCGCATCCCTCTATTCATAACAACATAAGAAATAGGAGCAGGAGTAGGCCATCTAGCCCCTCGAGCCTGCCCCGCCATTCAATAAGATCATGGCTGATCTGAAGTGGATCAGTTCCACTTTCCCACTTTCTCCCCATAACCCTTAATTCCCCTGTCTGTCAAAAACCTATCTACCCATGACTTAAATATATTTAGCAAGGTAGCCTCCACCACTTCAACGGGCAGAGAGTTCCAGAGATTCACCACCCTTTGAGTGAAGAAGTTCCTCCTCAACTCTGTTCTAAACCTCCCCCCCCCACTTATCTTGAGGCTGTGCCCTCTAGTCCTGTTGTCCTTTCTGAGCGGGATGAATCTCTCTACCTCTACCCTATCCATCCCCTTCAAAATCTTATACGTCTCTATAAGATCCCCCCTCAGCCTCCTAAACTCCAACGAGTACAGACCCAGTCTATTTACTTTCTCTTCATAGGCCATACTCCCATCCTATTCATGTATTTGTCAAGACACCCCTTAAAAGTCACTACCATATCCGCTTCCACTCCCTCCCCCGGCAACGAGTTCCAGGCACCCACTACTCTCTGTATAAAAAATCTGCCTCGTACATTTCCTTTAAACCTTGCCCCAAAATTGGATCATAAGTAGTGTACCTGGTCTTTTAACCATCTGATTCATCATCAAATTCTTTGAAAAAGTTCCAGTGAGGCCCATTAGAATTGGTAAACAAAATGGAATAATATTTACTGTGATATAATAATATTTACAACTTAGCACTGGCCAGTAATGATCAAGATACCAATCCAAGCTTAGCAATAGGAATTTTTTTGATTTGATTTGGATTTATTATTGCCACATGTATTAACATACAGTAAAAAGTATTGTTTCTTGTGTGCTATACAGACAAAATATTCTGTTGATAGAAAAGGAAACATAGAACATAGAACCCTACAGTGCAGAAACAGGCCCTTCGGCCCATCGAGTCTGCACCGAACACAATCCCACCCAGACCCTATCCCCATATCCCTACACATTTTACCTGCTAATCCCTCTAACCCACACATCCCAGGACACTAAGGGGCAATTTTAGCATAGCCAATGAACCTAACCCGCACATCTTTGAAACAAGAGAGTGCAGAACATGGTGTAACAGTCATAGCTGGGATGTAGAGAAAGATCAGCTTAATGCAAGGTAGGTCCATTCAAAAGTCTGACAGCAGCAGGGAAGAAGCTGCTCTTGAGTTGGTTGGAATGTGTTCTCAGACTTTTGTATCTTTTTCCCCGACGGAAGAAGGTGGAAGACAGAATGTCCGGGGTGCGTGGGGTCTTTAATTATGCTGGCTGCTTTGCCAAGGCAGCAGGAAGTGTAGACAGAGTCAATGGACGGGAGGCTGGTTTGCCTGATGCATTGGGCTACATTCACAAACTTTTGCAATTCCTTGTGGTCTTGGGCAGAGCAGGAGCCCAGACCGAGCTGTGATACAACCAGAAAGAATGCTTTCTATGGGGCATCTGTAAAGTTTGGTGAGAGTTGTAGCTGATTTGCCAAATTTCCTTAGTCTTCTGAGAAAGTAGAGGCATTGATGGGTTTTCTTAACTATAGAGTCAGCATGGAGAGGACCAGGACAGGTTGTTGGTGATCTGGACACCTCAAAACTTGAAGCATTTCTACTTTGTCCCTGTTGACGTAGACAGGACCATGTTCTCCTGTATGCTTCCTGAAGTCGATGACAATTTCCTTCATTTTGCTGACTTTGAGGGAGCTTTGTCATTGGGGATTTGTGGGGGATAGGGGATGGTGAGGGTGGGGGATGGTGGGGGTGGGATGTTGGAGGTTAATGGGAGTTGGCACACTGGGGGTACGGGGAGTGGTTGTGGTGGAACATTGAGGGACAGTGAAAGGTGGGGCTGGTGGGGGTGGGACACTGGGGGTTAATGGGGACAGTGAGAGGTAGAACATTGGGGGTTAATGGCGGTTGGGATGTTGGGGCAGGGAGAGGTGCGGCTGGTGGGGGTGGGACACTGGGGGCAGTGAGAGGAAGGGGCTGGTGGGGGTGCGACACTGTGGACAGTGAGAAGTGGGGACTGTTGGAGAGGGACACGGGGCGGGGGGAAGTGAAGGTGAAGACTGGTGGGGGTGAGACTCGGGGTTAAAGGGGGCAGTGAGAGATAGAAGATTGGGAGTTAAGGGGGGATGGGGTGTTGGGGCAGTGAGGGTGGGGACTGGTGGGGGTGGGACATTGGGGGGGTAGTGACGGTGGGTGGTCTATTGAGAAAGGGTAGTAGTTGTAATAGGTTAATGTGATTATTCACATCTGGGGGTTGAGTTTCGAATGCAGCTTGGTTAAGGTGAGTGGATAAACCTGCCTCATTTTCTTTGTTGTCAATCCGTTTCTCTGTGACTCTGGATCCAGAAAACCGTGCCCAATTCATCATAAACTGTGACAATAAAGCAGGAGGAAATATCTTGCCTTGAACAAATCTGTGCTGGCTTTCCTTATGTGTCTACACCTTCCAAAATGTCAGTTGAACTGATCCTGGATGATTTTGCTGTGAATGTTAAACTCGCTGCTTTGTACTTGAGTTTGTCTCTCTCTCCTATCAATAAATTGCCACATTTTCAATTCCCCAATTATTCAAACAGCCTTTTAATCTCATCTTGTGACATTTTATAGCTCGAATGTTCAAAGAAAGTGTTTAAGAAAGGCTCAGAAGGTTGTTTGGCCGTTGTTATTAATTATCTCGTGGCTGAAAAGCGATTTACAACGTTAGTTACTAAACACCACCCTCCGAGTCACTCAGCATCCTGACTTGGAAATGTATCGGCTGTTCCTTCACTGTCGCTGGGTCAAAATCCTGGAATCCCCTCCCTAACAGCACTGTGGGTGTACCTACCGCACAGGGACTCCAGCGGTCCGAGAAGGCAGCTCACCATCACCTCCTGAAGGGTGGACGGGGGACGGACAAAACATGCTGGCCTCCCGCTTGTGAAAGAATAAAGAAAATATAATCATTTCTTTTGTTGAAATTAAATTACAAATGCAGCAACTTTGTGAGACTGCGGGTGAGACGCCATCCTTGTAAATGACTGCTCGAGCAATGCAAATTCTCCAACAACTTGCGCTGATTTCCAGTTCCCAGGTTCCTGTGTTTTGTGCATCGAAACATCACAGTTAATCTCAGTAATATCTGACCCATTGCCACTCAGGGAAGGGATGGATTGTCAATGAGGAGCTGGTCGGGTTCACAGGACAGGTTTGAGGAAACAAGCTTTTGAGTGTTTTTAACAGCTTGCTGTTAGGAATATGTTTACAGTCTTGCTGTTATAATCGACGCTGAGACGAATTTCTGTTCACACCTCTGCCCTGCCTCAGCTCATCTGCTGCTGAAACTCTCTGACATGTCTTCAGTATCGCTGGGACTGACTATCCCAGCACTCGCATGGCCAGCTTCCCACCTTCTGCTCTGCACGAACTTGAGCTGAGTCAGAAACTCCACTGCCTGTGTCTTGTGTCGGTCATGATGTGGAGATGCCGGCGTTGGAGTGGAGTAAACAGAATAAAAAGTCTCACAACACCAGGTTAAAGTCCAACAGGTTTATTTGGTAGCAGAAGCCACTAGCTTTCGGAACGCTGTTCCTTCGTCAGGTAAGTGGGAGTTCTGTTCACAAACAGGGCACATCGAGACACAAACTCAACTTACAAGATAATGGTTAGATTGTGAGTCTTTACAGTTAATCAAGTCTTAAAGGTGCAGATAATGTGCGTGGAGGGAGGGTTAATCACAGGTTACAGAGATGTGTATTGTCTCCAGACAGGACAGTATGTGAGATGCTGCAAGCCCAGGCAAGTCGTGGGGGTTACAGATAGTGTGACACGAACCCTAGATCCTGGTTGAGGCCGTCCTTGTGTGTGTGGAACTTGGCTATCAGTCTTCCAATGACATGTTGAAGGCTCCAAAGAAGATGTTGTAGCTTCTCTGCCCCGGGAAAGTACACTGTCCGTCATGTCCTGTCTTTATCTCCTGAGGACGTCAGTGTCATTTTTTCACAGTAAAGAACTCTCAGCTTTTGTAGCGACACTACAGACTTCCTACAGAAACTCAGCACACATGGAGCAGTTGAACCATAGAACATAGAACAGTACAGGCCCTTCGACCCTCGATGTTGCACCGACCAGTGGAACCAATCTAATGACCCTCTAACCTAAACTATTCCAATGTTATCCATATGCCCATCCACTGACCATTTGAACGCCCTTAAAGTTGGCGAGTCCCCAACTGCTGCAGGCAGGGCATTCCACGCCCTTACTACCCTCTGAGTAAAGAACCCACCTCTGACATCCGTCCTATAATTACCACCCCTTAATTTAAAGCTATATCCCCTCGTGTTACCCATCACCACCCGAGGAAAAAGGCTCCAGGAGCACTCCTCGTCGCAATGGATGCCTCGGCACTCTACACCTGTGACTCCAGAGCCACAGCAATGTGGTTGGCTCTCAACTGCTCTTGGGCAACGAGCGATGGGCAATAAATGCTGGCCCAGGCAGCGACGCTCATGTCCCACGAATGAATGAAAAAAATAACTACTTCATTTCCTAGTTGCTGGAGTCTGGAAAATATCTATTGTTGACAGATTGCTGTACAGGACTTTCTAATTAAGGGCAACCGGAGTAGGTTTTAAAAAGGTGAACCAGAAGTGATTCTCCTGTATCAGTTGTAATAAACTTACAACATTGGATGATAATAGGGACAGCGAGCTGCTCAGAAAGATTTCACAAGCTGCTGAAAAATATTCTCTATCATCGGAAGAGCTGGACACAGATATTTGTCAAATAAATAAGTCTGGAAAACGTCTCAGACAGTTCCACTGACTCAGCGAGCTCAGGATGGATGGAAATAATTGCTGCTGTGTTTAAATTATAATTCAGTGAGGCCTTTGCTGGGGTGTTGGGGGGAGGAGGAAGGAGGGGGAGACAGAATATAGTCATTTGTATTCTGTCAGAGTGTATACTGAGGTTAACTTCAGAGTGATCAGTGACTGCTACTTGGAGATTACACAGATAAGAACATAAGAAATAGGAGCAGGAGTCGGCCATCTGGCCCTTCGAGCCTGCCCCGCCATTCAATAAGATCATGGCTAATCTGTCGTGGCTCAGTTCCACCTTCCCGCCCTCTCCCCATAACCCTTAATCCCCTCACTTATCAAAAACCCATCAACCCGTTTCTTGAAAATATTTAGCGAGGCAGCCTCCACCACTTCAACGGGCAGAGAATTCCAGAGATTCACCATCCTTTGAGTGAAGAAGTTCCTCCTCAACTCCGTTCTAAACCGCCCCCCCTTTATCTTGAGGCTGTGCCCCCTAGTCCTACTGTCATTTCTGAGCGGGAAGAGTCTCTCCACCTCTATCCTATCCATCCCATTCATCATCTTATACGTCTTAATGAGATCTCCCCTTATTCTTCTAAACTCCAACGAGTACAAGCCTAGTTCATTCAGCCTCTCCTCACAGCTCAATCCCCTCAACTCCGGTATCAGCCTAGTAAACCTCCTCTGCACTCCCTCCAGGGCCAAAATATCTTTGCGCAGGTGCGGCGACCAAAACTGCACACAGTACTCCAGCTGCGGCCTCACCAATGCCCTATACAGCTGCAGCAAGACCTCCCTACTTTTATATTCAATCCCCTTCGCTATGAAGGCCAGCATCCCATTCGCCTTCCTGACCACCTGCTGCACCAGTGTTGATGGTGATAAATGATGTTGAGAAGTCCGGAACTTTCTTTCACTCTTCTCACTGTTTCAGAAGAGAGACGATGGTGGACAGATGCTGTGACTGCACTCACAGAGACCCAGCCCTGGGTAATTTGAATTCAATTAATTAACACATACAATTATTCATTTTTTAAAAATTGGATTTGAAAGTTAATCTTGGTGGTATTGGCCAGCTGGTTTACTGATGTCCTTTAGGGAAGGAAATCTGCCATTCTTACCCAGTCTGGCCTACATGTGACTCAAGAGTTACAGCAATGTGATTGACTCCCAAGTACCCTTTTACAAGGATGTTGCCTGGATTGGGAGGCATGCCTTATGAGGATAGGTTGAGGGAGCTCGGTCTTTTCTCCCTGGAGAGACAAAGTTTGAGAGGCGACCTGATAGAGGTTTATAAGATGTTGAGAGGTATAGATAGGGTGGATTCTCGAAGGCTATTTCCCAGGGCTGAAATGGTCACTACGAGAGGACACAGGTTTAAGGTGCTGGGGAATCGGTACAGAGGAGATGTCAGGGGTAAGTTTTTCACTCAGAGGGGGGTGAGTGGGTGGAATTGGCTGCCGTTGGCGGTGGTGGAGGCGAACTCGCTGGGGTCTTTTAAGAGACTTCTGGATGAGTACATGGGATTTAATGGGATTGGGAGTTATAGATAGGCTTGGTAGGTATGGATATGATCGGCACAACTTGTGGGCTGAAGGGCCTGTTTGTGCTGTAGTGTTCTATGTTCTATGTACCCACTGAAATGGGCAAACAAACCCCTCAGTTCCAGGGCAATTATGGGTGGGCAACAGGTGTTACCTTTGACAGTGATGCCCGCGTCCCAAGAAGGATTAAAACAATGGCCGCCCTAATTAGCTGTCACAGTAATGGTGAGGTTAATGGTACTGGCTGTTATTAATGTTCAAATGATAGAGAGTGAAGAAACAGATGTGGGATTAAAGGTGGAAATTCTGAGCGAATCCTGCTCCAACATTCACCTCACAAAAACACCATCCAGCTGAGGAGGGTGAACGGTGAGGAGTTGCTCTAGTTGTGAGTGACAGCATTTTCCCTGGAAAGATGATAGTTTGTACTGTGATGGTGAACTCTGTGTTAAATGTTGCTCTTGTGACTCAGAGCCTCACCCTGGTGTGTCAGTCCCTGCTGTATTAGCAGCAGCGGAAAACAATGACCAAAAAAGTCAATGATTCACTGAGAAGGTCAATGATTGGCTGACAAGGTCAATGATTGGCTGACAAGGTCAATGATAGGCTGAGAAGATCAATGATTCACTGAGAAGGTTAACGATTGGCTGAGGTGGATGATTTGCTGCTCTCTATTTTCTCTGGACACCCCTCTCGGTTGGCTGAGCTGTCAGTTTCACCACTACGCACCCTTTCTATCATCAATGTTTGGATTCTCTAGATGCCTGACCACTTTGATCTCTGACTGACAGCTCCAGAGCAGGTCAAACAGTTTATTGTTGATACAATGAGTTCATGCTCCAAACAGCCTCAACTACATTCTCTTTCCACCACAGCTGCTGCAGCCAAACCTTTTTCCCTAGTCTTTGAGCCTTCCCAGAAAGCTGAAAGGCTTTGAAATGCCTTGTTCATATTCAGTCTCACCACCTTTGAAGAACCTCCTGGTTTACAATTTCACAGTTGGCAGCAGCTTTGTTTGCTGTTGTTTCCCTTCATGGTTGATTGAATCTGAAGTGCTTCCTCTTTTAGTTTTAAACAAGTTTCTGCTTTCTTATGAAGGCCTAGGCTCGCTTTTATTTTAAGAATGGATCCTCTTCAATCTCTCATACTGAAGTTGTGTGCCTGCACGGTAAGATGCTTTCAGCCACCACCAGCTCTCCCACCTCCCACCCCCCCACCTTGGCACCCTGGCAGTGACACCCTGGCACTGACACTGACTCACTGAATATTTTTAACTAAAAATAGCGGAACATTATCGTCTAAGGACTGCCAATGTGAAACATAAGAACATAGGAAATAGGAGCAGGAGTAGGCCATCTGGCCCCTCGAGCCTGCCCCGCCATTCAATAAGATCATGGCTGATCTGTCGTGGCTCAGTTCCACCTTCCCGCCCTCTCCCCATAACCCTTAATCCCTTCTCTTATCAAAAACCCATCAACCCGTTTCTTAAAAATATTTAGCGAGGCAGCCTCCACCACTTCAACGGGCAGAGAATTCCAGAGATTCACCACCCTTTGAGTGAAGAAGTTCCTCCTCAACTCCGTTCTAAACCGCCTCCCCTTAATCTTGAGGCTGTGCCCCCTGTGTTCCCTCGTGCTGGGACCACTTAGCTTTCCCATGGAGAATCAAGGCCGGTATCTCATTTACTAATGAAATTAACAGATTGTGAGATAAACACGGAAGGAACTGAGAAGGAAGACGAATGACAGAGGGGGAAACAGAATTAAAGATAGCAAGAAGAAAAGTTGGACTCGGCGAGGGAGAAAAGAGTCAGAAAAGGAAAAGAAATTATTAAAATTGACATTTTAAAATCTCCAACAGCGATTCAGAATCCAAAAAATGCGACTTGTCACTTCTTATTATTCACCTCTGGGAAAGAGATGTTGATAGGCGATGGTGATTTGTTTATTTTTAATTCATTCCTGGGACATGGGCGTGATTGGTTGGCCAGTATTTATTGCCTATCTCTAGTTGCCTGAGGGCAGTTGAGGGTCAACCCCATTGCTGTGACTCTGGAGTCACACGTAGGCCAGACCGGGTAAGGACGGCAGATTTCCTTCCCTAAAGGGACATTAGTGAATTTGATGGGTTTTTCTGAGAATTGACAATGGTTTCATGGTCATTGGTAAATTCTTAATTCCAGATATTTCTATGATATTCACCAGCCATCCTGGTTTGATTCGAACCGGGTTCCCAGAACATTAGCTGAGTTGCTGTTATAACAATCGAGTGATCGTACTGGGCCATCTCTCATCTTACCAGTGTTTGAAAGTGTTATTGCATTGTTAATTACCAGACTTGACTTTCTGGAGTGAGTTCAGAGGGCAATTAATGCACAAGCACAATAACTTTGAGAAAATAGACACAGAACAGTACAGCACAGTACAGGCCCTTCGGCCCTCAATTTTTGCCGAGTGATGTCCAATTCCAAGATCAAGCTATCCCACTCCCTATCATTCTGGTGTGCTCCATATGCCAATCCATCAGCAGTGTCAGTGTCAGGGTATCAGTGCCAGGGTCTCAGTACCAGGGTGTCACTGCCAGAGTATCACTGCCAATGTGTCAGTGCCAGGGTATCACTGCCAGGGTGTCAGTGCAAATGTGTCAGTGCCAATGTGTCAATGCCATTGTGTCAGTGCCAATGTGTCACTGCCAATGTGTCAGTGCCAATGTGTCACTGCCAGGGTGTCAGTGCCAATGTGTCACTGCCAATGTGTCAGTGCCAATGTGTCAATGCCAATGTGTCAGTGCCAATGTGTCACTGCTAGGGTGTCAGTGCCAATGTGTCACTGCCAATGTGTCAGTGCCAATGTGTCAGTGCCAATGTGTCAATGCCAATGTGTCAGTGCCAATGTGTCACTGCCAGGGTGTCAGTGCCAATGTGTCAGTGCCAATGTGTCAATGCCAATGTGTCAGTGCCAATGTGTCACTGCCAATGTGTCAGTGCCAATGTGTCAGTGCAAATTTATCAGTGCCAATGTGTCAATGCCAATGTGTCAGTGCCAATGTGTCAGTGCCAATGTCTCAATGCCAATGTGTCAGTGTCAATGTGTCAGTGCCAATGTGTCACTGCCAATGTGTCACTGCCAATGTGTCAGTGCCAATGTGTCACTGCCAATGTGTCACTGCCAATGTGTCAGTGCCAATGTGTCAATGCCAATGTGTCACTGCCAGGGTGTCAGTGCCAATGTGTCAGTGCCAATGTGTCAATGCCAATGTGTCACTGCCAGGGTGTCAGTGCCAATGTGTCACTGCCAATGTGTCAGTGCCAATGTGTCAGTGCCAATGTGTCAATGCCAATGTGTCAGTGCCAATGTGTCACTGCCAGGGTGTCAGTGCCAATGTGTCACTGCCAATGTGTCAGTGCCAATGTGTCAGTGCCAATGTGTCAGTGCCAATGTGTCACTGCCAATGTGTCAGTGCCAATGTGTCAATGCCAATGTGTCACTGCCAATGTGTCAGTGCCAATGTGTCAGTGCCAATGTGTCAATACCAGGGTGTCACTGCCAATGTGTCAGTGCCAGGGTGCCAGTGCCAGGGTGTCACTGTGAGGGTGTCACTGCCAGGGCACCAGTGCCACGGTGTCACTGCCAGGGCACCAGTGCCAGGGTGCCATCCAAAATCAACGGATGGTGTGTCTAAGTCTAACAGTGGAATAGGGCAAAACATCCACCCATTGATGGTAACTCACAATTCACTGAATCTGTCCATCTCACCACAATCCTGGCTGACTTACACATCAGTTACTCTCAGCATTGTTCGGACGTACTTCAGTTTTTTTCGGAGAAGTCTGGCCTGAGGTTTTATTGGGCAGTTTGTACGAGGATTGTTGTAGGCTTCTCTTCTTGGAGGGATCTCATTCCAATTAGGAAAATACAAAGTGCAGTCAATTGACTGGCTTTTCTCCCCAGCCATAAAATATTTCGTGTTACACTCGATGTCAAAGCTGTTATATGTAACTGGCCCATAAATCAGTTCTCAGTCTACTTGTGAAACATTACATACACTGGAATTCTGCCAGCAGTAAATGTAAGCGTTTATTGGACCGAGGTAAGCTGCATTTTGATTTTCTTCACCTCCTCCTTCACTCCTCCCAAAATTTAGGAGCTTCCTTAAAAGCTTGGAAAAGAACCGAACAACTTTCTACCTCCTGATCCGTGGGTGGAGTCCTCGGCAGATTCCAGCAAGAGACAAACGAGATGTTCTGTGCAGGCAGGAGAATTGAACGGAGGGGTTGTGTCAGCCTGGTTACACTGTTAAAACTCCCCTTTTGCCCACCCCGAGATTCTCTGCGGTCTGTCCACTGTACCCCTAACTGATCCCCCCCACCCCCACTGCCGCCACACCCTCCCCACTGATTCCAACCATTATCTCCCTTTGTCTATAAACACCGTGTTTGTGAAACCTACTTCCCCACTCACCTGATGAAGGAGCGGCGCTCCAAAAGCTTGTGATTCCAAACAAACCTGTTGGACTTTAACCTGGTGTTGTGAGACTTCTTACCGTGCCCACCCCAGTCCAACGCTGGCATCTCCACATCACGGTTCCCCACTTGGTGATATGTCGGAATAAAAGCCCCACAGTTCGCTTGGGACATTAACTGTTTCTTCTCCGCAGACGCTGCCAGACCTGCTGAGTCTTTCCGGCACTTTCCGTTTTTTATTTCAGGTTTCCAGTTTCTGCGGTAATTTGCTTTTATTTGTCCGAATTTCCCTTGGTTCTCTGGCTGAGGTGCCCTGTGGGTAATTCTAAGTGTGTCTGATCGGCTTCCTGTGAAACACATGGGGATACTTTACAACGCTGAAGGTGCTTTATAAAGCAGTTGTCGTTGAAGGAGTTTCACCTTTCTCTTATTAACAATCGACTTTCCTCTTGAACATAAGAACATAAGAAATAGGAGCAGGAGTCGGCCATCTAGCCCTTCGAGCCTGCCCCGCCATTCAATAAGATCATGGCTGATCTGTCGTGGCTCAGTTCCACATTCCCACCCTCTCCCCATAACCCTTAATCCCTTCTCTTATCAAAAACCCATCAACCCGCTTCTTAAAAATATTTAGCGAGGCAGCCTCCACCACTTCAACGGGCAGAGAATTCCAGAGATTCACCACCCTTTGAGTGAAGAAGTTCCTCCTCAACTCTGTTCTAAACCGCCTCCCCTTTATCTTGAGGCTGTGCCCCCTATTCCTACTGTCTTTTTTGAGCGGGAAGAGTCTCTCCACCTCTATCCTTTCCTTCCCATTCATCATCTTATACGTCTCAATGAGATCTCCCCTCATTCTTCTAAACTCTAACGAGTACAAGCCTAGTTTATTCAGCCTCTCCTCATAGCTCAACCCCCTCAACTCCGGTATCAGCCTAGTAAACCTCCTCTGCACTCCCTCCAAGGCCAAAATATCTTTGCGCAGGTGCGATGCCCAAAACTGCACACAGTACTCCAGCTGCGGCCTCACCAATGCCCTATACAGCTGCAGCAAGACCTCCCTACTTTTATATTCAATCCCCCTCGCTATGAAGGCCAGCATCCCATTCGCCTTCCTGACCACCTGCTGCACCTGCAAGCTGGGTTTTTGCGACTCATGCACAAGGACCCCGAGGTCTCTCTGCACCGAGGCGAAGAAGAAATTAGGATGAGGTCACACCGGGGGCTGGCGGGGGGGGGCTCCTTCACACTGAGCAGAAGGTGAGCTACGTTTGGTAGTTACAATTGCTGTTTCCACAAAGTGCTTTCTCCGCTAAACATTTTAACTAGTTTGCGATCTGATTGGCCTCTCGCTGCCAGCTTTATCTCTTTCTCCTTGTTTTCATAGAATCATACAGAGGCTCTTCGGCCCATCAAGTCTGTACCATCACCTGAGAAACACCTGAAGTCCCACCTAATCCCGGCCCTTGGCCCATAGTCCTGAACATTATGACCTGCTAAGTGCTCACCCAGGTACTCTTGTAAAGGATTTTGAACTGAGCTGTTTGCAATCCTCCAGTCCTTTGGCACCAGCACTGCCTGAATTCAAAGAGGATTTGTAGGTTGTGTCCAGAGTCTCCACAATGTCCACCCTCCAGTGTGGCAACATGACTGGTTTTACTATGCTGAAGGCACTATGGAAAGCCAGGTTCTTGTTGCTAATTGTTGGAACTCTTCAGAAGCAGCTTGGAATTTGGAACCTAATGTACAATGTAACAAAATAGCTTTTATTTGGAGTTAGTCTCTGTCAATACTGAAAGAATTTACTCTTATTCCTTCCTGACAATTATCATAGAATCCCTATACTATAGAAGAGGCCATTCAACCCATCGAGTCTGCACCAACTCTGAAAGAACATCTTACCCAAGCCCATCCCTCACCCTATCCTCATAACCCCATACTTCTACCATGGCCAATCTACTTAACCTACACATCTTTGAATACTAAGGGACAATGTGCCATGGCCAATCAAAGAACAAAGAAAATTACAGCACAGGAACAGGCCCTTCGGCCCCTCCAAACCTGCACCAACCATGCTGCCCGACTGAACTAAAACCCCCTACCATTCTGGGCACCATATCCCTCTATTTCCATCCTATTCATGTATTTGTCAAGACACCCCTTAAAAGTCACTACCGTATCTGCTTCCACTCCCTCCCCCGGCAATGAGTTCCAGGCACCCACCATGCTCTGTGTGAAAAAACTTGCGTCGTACATCTCCTTTAAACCTTGCCCCTCGCACCTTAAACATATGCCCCCTAGTAATTGACTCTTCCACTCTGGAAAAAAAGCTTCTGACTGTTCGTTCTGTCCATAGAACATAGAACATTACAGCGCAGTACAGGCCCTTCGGCCCTCGATGTTGCGCCGACCAGTGGAACCAATCTAATGACCCTCTAACCTAAACTATTCCAACGTTATCCATATGCCTATCCACTGACCATTTGAACGCCCTTAAAGTTGGCGAGTCCACAACTGCTGCAGGCAGGGCATTCCACGCCCTTTCTACCCTCTGAGTAAAGAACCTACCTCTGACATCCGTCCTATAATTACCACCCCTTAATTTAAAGCTATGTCCCCTCGTGTTAGCCATCACCATCCGAGGTAAAAGGCTCTCACTGTCCACCCTATCCAATCCTTTGATCATCTTGTATGCCTCAATCAGGTCACCTCATAACCTTCTTCTCTCCAATGAAAATAACCTCAAGTCCCTCAGCCTTTCCTCATAAGACCTTCCCACCATACCAGGCAACATCCTGGTAAACCTCCTCTGCACCCTTTCCAATGCCTCCACATCTTTCTTATAATGCACCCCTCATAATCTTGTAGACTTAAATCTACACATCTTAGGACACTAAGGGGCAATTTAGCATGGCCAATTTACCTAATCTGCACATCTTTCAGACTGTGGGAGGAAAACCGGAGCGCTCAGAGGAAACCCACGCAGACACGGAGAGAACATGCTCCCTGGTGCTGTGAGGCTGCTATGCTGAGCACCGTGCCACCCTTACTAGAGAGTGAATCCATTGGAAGGAGAACATGATTCAAATCTTTACTTTTCGTAATACAGAAACACGTGTTTGATTTGGACAACAGGAGTGTGAATGAAAAGTTATTCTGTGTAGCTGTGATTTTGTTATTTATGAATGAGCTCCTGCTAAATGAGATGCAATTGGTTAATATTTCGGAAGAATTTGGCTGATTTTGGGAATTCAATATTTTTTCATGGAAATTTCTTTTATTTGAATTGTAAGAAATGTGAAAACCAATGGGAACTCACTGCAGAATGGGTTTGAATTTCTCTGCTGAGTTCAGAACCTTGCAAACGCGTTAAGCAGATCCACAGACATTGGAATGGGTTTAGAGGAAGCGATATGGAATATTCATTTTCAGATGTTTCATTGCTTCCTTCTTGGAGACCGTGCGTTTCCTATTTAATGTTTGTTTAGTGTGAAATATTTCACCCTATTGGATCAATAAAAATCAACACCAGCTGTGTCCCGGCGAGTCGCACTCTCGGCTCTGCATCAGGAGATCCGCAGCTCGTTATCCGAGTTGTTTGTGGGATCTTGCTGTGTACAGGTGCAGCAGGTGGTCAGGAAGGCGAATGGGATGCTGGCCTTCATAGCGAGGGGGATTGAATATAAAAGTAGGAAGGTCTTGCTGCAGCTGTATAGGGCATTGGTGAGGCCGCAGCTGGAGTACTGTGTGCAGTTTTGGGCGCCGCACCTGCGCAAGGATATTTTGGCCTTGGAGGGAGTGCAGAGGAGGTTTACTAGGCTGATACCGGAGTTGAGGGGATTGAGCTATGAGGAGAGGCTGAATAAACTAGGCTTGTACTCGTTAGAGTTTAGAAGAATGAGGGGAGATCTCATTGAGACGTATAAGATGATGAATGGGATGGATAGGATAGAGGTGGAGAGACTCTTCCTGCTCAGAAAGGACAGTAGGACTAGGGGGCACAGCCTCAAGATAAAGGGGAGGCGGTTTAGAACGGAGTTGAGGAGGAACTTCTTCACTCAAAGGGTGGTAAATCTCTGGAATTCTCTGCCCGTTGAAGTGGTGGAGGCTGCCTCGCTAAATATTTTTAAGATGCGGGTTGATGGGTTTTTGATAAGAGAAGGGATTAAGGGTTATGGGGAGAGGGCGGGAAGGTGGAGCTGAGCCACGACAGATCAGCCACGATCTTATTGAATGGCGGGGCAGGCTCGAAGGGCCAGATGGCCTACACCTGCTCCTATTTCTTATGTTCTTATGTTCTTATGTTTCATTTCCAACAGAGCGGAAATCCAGGCCGACACTCCATCCAGTGAGGCGCTGAGTCAGTGCTGCATTGTCTGAGGTGCCGTTTTCTTGGGGAAACTTTCTCTCTGCCCTCTCAGATAAGGTTAAATATTCCAGGCACACTACTTCTAAGAAGAGTCAGGGAGTTCTCCCCTGGGATCGAGTTTCATTGCGTCAACCAACATCGCGAGAACAGATAGATCTGGCCCATTATCGTGTTGAGGTTTGTGGGAGCTTGCTGTGCACAAATTGGTTTCAGTGTTTCCGACCTCACAACAGTGATTACACTTCAAAAAGTCCTTTCTGATTCAAATACATTTGGGAATTCCTGAAGACTTTAAGGTAATGAATTCTTCCTTACTTCCTACTTTATGCCGAAATACCTCGAATGGTGATGGGTAACAAGAGGGGCCATAGCTTTAAATTAAGGGGTGGTAATTATAGGACGGATGTAAGAACATAAGAACATAAGAACATAAGAAATAGGAGCAGGAGTAGGCCATCTGGCCCTTCGAGCCTGCCCCGCCATTCAATAAGATCATGGCTGATCTGTCGTGGCTCAGTTCCACCTTCCCGCCCTCTCCCCATAACCCTTAATCCCTTCTCTTATCAAAAACCCATCAACCTGTTTCTTAAAAATATTTAGCGAGGCAGCCTCCACCACTTCAACGGGCAGAGAATTCCAGAGATTCACCACCTTTTGAGTGAAGAAGTTCCTCCTCAACTCTGTTCTAAACCGCCCCCCCTTTATCTTGAGGCTGTGCCCCCTAGTCCTACTGTCTTTTTTGAGCGGGAAGAGTCTCTCCACCTCTATCCTATCCATCCCATTCATCATCTTATACGTCTCAATGAGATCTCCCCTCATTCTTCTAAACTCTAACGAGTACAAGCCTAGTTTATTCAGCCTCTCCTCATAGCTCAATCCCCTCAACTCCGGTATCAGCCTAGTAAACCTCCTCTGCACTCCCTCCAAGGCCAAAATATCCTTGCGCAGGTGCGGCGCCCAAAACTGCACACAGTACTCCAGCTGCGGCCTCACCAATGCCCTATACAGCTGCAGCAAGACCTCCCTACTTTTATATTCAATCCCCCTCGCTATGAAGGCCAGCATCCCATTCGCCTTCCTGACCACCTGCTGCACCTGCAACCTGGGTTTTTGCGACTCATGCACAAGGACCCCGAGGTCCCTCTGCACCGTCGCCTGCTGCAGTTTTTCGCCCCGTAAGTAATAGTCCTTCCTACCATTCCTCCTACCAAAGTGGACCACCTCACACTTGCCAACATTAAATTCCATTTGCCATTTCCAGGCCCATTCGCCCAGCCTATCTAGATCCTTCTGCAGACTCTCCACACCGTCCGCACAATTTGCCTTTCCCCCAATCTTGGTGTCATCAGCAAATTTCGACACCCTGCACTCGGTTCCCTCCTCCAGATGTAGGTTCTTTACTCAGAGGGTATAAGAGCGTGGAATGCCCTGCCTGCAGCAGTTGTGGACTCGCCAACTTTAAGGGCGTTCAAATGGTCAGTGGATAGACATATGGATAACATTGGAATAGTTTAGGTTAGAGGGTCATTAGATTGGTTCCACTGGTCAGCACAACATCGAGGGCTGAAGGGCCTTTACTGCGCTGTAATGTTCTATGTTCTACGAAATATTGAAATCTAAATTTGCATCAGTATCAAAAGACATGTGACGTCTCCACACTGATGTGGTGACTGGAACACAAACTGCATGAACTTATTGTTTCCAATACTTGTTCTAAAACATGAAAATGGAAAGAAAAATATTTTCCAAGGCCAAATGTATGTCTCTGAATCATGATGTGCAGATGCTGGCGTTGGACTGGGATAGGCCAGTAAGACGTCTCACAACACACCAGGTTAAAGTCCAACAGGTTTATTTGGTAGCACGAGCTTTTGGAGACTCGCTCTTTCTTCGGGAGAAGAAGGATAGAGACTCCGAAAGCTCGTGTTACCAAATAAACCTATTGGACTTTAACCTGGCGTTGTGAGACTTTTCACTGTCTCTGAATTCCCAGAGCTGGAGAGAGTGGAACAAAGAACAAAGAACAAAACAGCACGGGAAACAGGCCCTTCGGCCCAACGAGCCCGCGCCGCCGTCCCATGGTCAGTGACCTATTCATGACTCTAGTCTATGCCTAATGTGTGAGGATCAGGGAGGTCCAATATAGGGACAATTTGTTACCCAATCAATCAGCCTGGAGAGCCTGAAAGACACGGTCTGTGCGGAGTCTGCACATTCTCCCCATGTCTGCGTGGGCTTTTTGCGGGTGCTCTGGCTTCCTCCCACAGTCCAAAGATAAAAGTAAAAAAAAGTTTATTCATTCGTCACAAGTAGGCTTACATTAACACTGCAGTGAAGTTACTGTGAAAATCCCCTAGTCGCCACACTCCGGCGCCTGTTTGGGAGGAAGAATTTAGCATGGCCAATCCATCTAACCAGCATGTCTTTTGGACTGTGGGAGAAAACCAGAGCATCTGGAGAAAACCCACACAGACATGGGGAGAACGTGCAGACTCCACACAGACAGCGACCCAAGCCGGGAATCGAACCCGGGTCCCTGGCGCTGTGAGGCAGTGGTGCTAACCCACCGTGCCACCTTGCTGCCCCAAAGAGGTGCATGTTGCTTGGCCATGCTAAATTGCCCCTGAGTGTCAGCGGGATTGGCAGGGTAAATACGGGGGGGGGGGGCGGTGGGGGGGGAGGGGGTTACAGGCTTGGGTGGGACTGTTGTCAGTGCAGACTCGATGGGCCAAATCACCTCCTTCTACACTGTAGTGATCCTAGGATAATGAGGAAATTTGAGATCCTTCTTGTTAATGTTATGGATTTTGAACAGTTTTAGTCACTGAATGAAATTCACCCGGCAGAGAACCGGCCCAGATTCTTACAGGAGGGTTTCCAGGTTTCCTGTCCGTGGCTTTTTGACAAGGTGGCACACTTTTAGAACACAGAAATTTACAAACCAGGTTCGCTCACAGAAATTTTTAAAACACCCCTCAGTTTGTGTGGAGACATCGGTGCAACAGGTGGCTGTTTATGTCAAAGCAAAGTCCCAGAGAGAGTGGTTAGAACATAGAACCCTACAGTGCAGAAACAGGCCCTTCGGCCCATCGAGTCTGCACCGAACACAATCCCACCCAGACCCTATCCCCATATCCCTACACATTTATCCGCTAATCCCTCTAACCTACACATCCCAGGACACTAAGGGGCAATTTTAGCATAGCCAATGAACCTAACCCGCACATCTTTGGACTGTGGGAGGAAACCGGAGCACCCGGAGAAAACCCACGCAGACACGAGGAGAATGTGCAAACTCCACACAGGCAGTGACCCGAGCCGGGAATCGAACCCAGGACCCTGGAGCTGTGAAGCAGCAGTGCTAACCCCACTGTGCTACCGTGCCGCCCTTTCAAATGCACAACTCCCTGTGGATTATTTCAAATATACCTCTCTCTCCGTTTAGCAGACGGTCCTGTACCTCTGCTTGTTCCGAGTCTTTTTTGTGGGGATTAATTGTCAGACTGTCTCAGTCAGACGTCTGCAGTCCCTGGAAGGAGGGGGGACAGCCCAACCTCAAAACATCCCAAAGGAAGAAAATGCAGAGGAATGTCACAAAGGCTGAATGTTGAGTGCAACGACAGCGACTATTTGTTCTTTTCTGATTACCCGGGGAAGCTGTTAAAGTTAAAACCTCCTGTAAAATGTTGTGTGTCTCTGTTACTGTTCATTCCCCCTCTCTGTGTTTAACAAGCCTGTCTGGCTGTGGATAACTGACTCATCGGCTGCTATCACTTCTTCTGATGTCGGGACAGAAAGACACAGGCCAGCTAATCCGTCTCTAGGAAGAAAATGAAGAGGTTCGCTTTGGTCCTTGGGGTGGGGGGGGGAGGGGGTCTCCAGATGTACCCAGTTATTACAAGCATCGGACTGTTAGAAGCACGGAAATTTACAGCTCAGAAAGAGGCCATTTGGCCCATCTGGTGTGTACCAGCCTACAAGGAGCCACAGCAGGTGACACAGTGGCACCGTGGTTAGCACTGCTGCCCCACGGAATCAGGGATCAAGTTTGATTCTCGGCTTGGGTCACTGTCTGTCTGGAGCCTGCACGTTCTCCCCATGTCTGCGTGTGCTCCCTTCGGGTGCTCCAGTTTCCCCTCACAGAATGGGAGCTGTACTCATAAGGTGCACAGAACATAGAACAGTACAGCGCAGTAACTTCGTTGCAGTGTTAATGTAAGCCTTATTTGTGATTAATAAATAAACCTTAAAAAAAACTTTAAGTCTCTAATCCCACATTCCAGCATTTGGTCCATAGCCCTGTACTTTGAATGCTTTTCTAAGTGTTCTTTTTAAGAAATGATGAGGGTTTTCTGGCCATGAGTTTCAGATCTTCACCGCACTCAGAGTGAAAAATATTCCTTAAATCCTTTCTAATCTTTCTGCAATTACTTTGACTCTCTGCCCCCTGGTTCTGGTGCAGATGGAGGAGGAGAAAGTGGGTTCCCGGACACGCGTCCTTTGTTTGAATAGAGGGGACTATGGTAGGATGAGAGAAGAATTGGCAAATGTGGACTGGGGGAGCGCGTTGGAAGGTAGGTCTGCTGAGGAGCAGTGGAGGATCTTTAAGGAGATCTTTCTTGGTGCTCAGCAGAGATTTACTCCGATGGTCAAAAAGGACTGTAGGAGGAGAGGTACGGCACGGTAGCACAGTGGTTAGCACTGCTGCTTCACAGCTCCAGGGTCCTGGGTTCGATTCCTGGCTCGGGTCACTGCCTGTGTGGAGTTTGCACATTCTCCTCGTGTCTGCGTGGGTTTTCTCCGGGTGCTCCGGTTTCCTCCCACAGTCCAAAGATGTGCGGGTTAGGTTCATTGGCTATACTAAAAATTGCCCCTTAGTATCCTGGGATGTGTAGGTTAGAGGGATTAGCAGGGATATGGGGATAGGGTCTGGGTGGGATTGTGTTCGGTGCAGACTCGATGGGCCGAAGGGCCTGTTTCTGCACTGTAGGCTTCTATGTTCTGTAGGCTTCTATGTAATAAGCCGTGGATAACGAAGGAGGTGAAGGAAAGTGTTAAATTAAAAGCGGAGGAATTAAGAGCAGTGGGCGAGAAGAGGATTGGGAGAGGTTTAAATGTCAACAAAGATTGACAAAGAAATTGATAAAGAAGGGTAGGAGAAACTATGAAGCTGGGCTAGCGCTTAATATAAAAAAGGATAGCAAGAGTTTTTATAAATATATAAAAAGGAAGAGGCTGGCTAGGGTGAACGTTGGTCCTTTAGAGGATGAGAAAGGGGACCTAGTGGTAGGGGATGGGGATATGGCTAAGGTATTGAATAACTTCTTTGTTTCTGTCTTCACGGAGGAGGACGTGAATAATTTGCCGGGTGTTAGCGATGGAAAGGTGGTAGGACTGGAGGGTCTTAATGACATTACTGTTACTGGAGAGGCAGTGCTCGACAGACTGGAGGGGCTGATTGTGGACAAGTCCCCAGGACCGGATGGAATGCAACCGAGGGTTCTGAAAGAAATGGCGGAGGTGATAGTGGATGCATTGGTGGTTATTTTCCAGACATCACTGGATTCCGAGGAAGTGCCGGAAGATTGGAAAACGGCTAATGTTACGCCGTTGTTTAAGAAGGGTGCCAGGCAAAAGGAGGGGAATTATAGGCCGGTTAGTTTACGTCTGTGGTAGGTAAAATGTTAGAATCCGTCATTAAGGAGGAAATTGCGAGGCATCTTGAAGGGAATTGCTTGATAGAGCAGACGCAGCACGGTTTCATTAAAGGGAAGTCGTGTCTGACAAATTTACTGGAGTTCTATGAGGATGTGTCTAGGGCGGTGGATAGAGGAGAGCCGGTGGATGTGGTCTTTCTGGATTTTCAGAAGGCGTTTGACAAAGTACCTCATAAGAGGTTATTGCAGAAGGTCAGGGGACATGGAGTTGGGGGTAGGGTGTTAGCGTGGATAGAGGATTGGTTGTCAAATAGGAGGCAGAGAGTGGGGGTCAATGGATGCTATTCGGATTGGCGGTTGGTGACTAGTGGGGTGCCCCAGGGGTCGGTGCTGGGGCCTCAGCTTTTTGCCATTTATATAGATGATCTGGAGGAGGGAACCGAGTGCAGGGTGTCGAAATTTGCTGATGACACCAAGATTGGGGGAACGGCAAATTGTGCAGAGGGTGTGGAGAGTCTGCAGAAGGATCTAGATAGGCTGGGCGAATGGGCCAGGAAATGGCAAATGGAATTTAATGTTGGCAAGTGTGAGGTGGTCCACTTTGGAAGGAAGAGTGGTAGGTAGGACTATTACTTACGTGGCAAAAAACTGCAGCAGGCGACGGTGCAGAGGGACCTCGGGGTCCTTGTGCATGAGTCGCAAAGACCCAGCTTGCAGGTGCAGCAGGTGGTCAGGAAGGCGAATGGGATGCTGGCCTTCATAGCGAGGGGGATTGAATATAAAAGTAGAGAGGTCTTGCTGCAACTGTATAGGGCATTGGTGAGGCCGCAGTTGGAGTACTGTGTGCAGTTTTGGGCACCGCACCTGCGCAAGGATATTTTGGCCCTGGAGGGAGTGCGGAGGAGGTTTACTCGGCTGATACTGGAGTTGAGGGGATTGAGCTATGAGGAGAGGCTGAATGAACTAGGCTTGTACTCGTTGGCGTTTAGAAGAATGAGGGGAGATCTCATTGAGACGTATAAGATGATGAATGGGATGGTTAGGATAGAGGTGGAGAGACTCTTCCCGCTCAAAAAAGACAGTAGGACTCGGGGGCACAGCCTCAAGATAAAGGGGAGGCGGTTTAGAACGGAGTTGAGGAGGAACTTCTTCACTCAAAGGGTGGTGAATCTCTGGAATTCTCTACCCGTTGAAGTGGTGGAGGCTGCCTCGCTAAATATTTTTAAGAAACGGGTTGATGGGTTTTTGATAAGAGAAGGGATTAAGGGTTATGGGGAGAGGGCGGGAATGTGGAACTGAGCCACGACAGATCAGCCATGATCTTATTGAATGGCGGGGCAGGCTCGAAGGGCCAGATGGCCTACTCCTGCTCCTATTTCTTATGTTCTTATCTATCACAATCCTACCCAGGCCCTATCCCCGTAACCCCACGTATTTACCCTGCTAAACCCCAAACACTAGGGTCAATTTAGCATGGCCAATCAACCTAACTGCAGATCTTTGGATTGTGGGAGGAAACCAGAGCACCCGGAGGAAACCCATGCAGACACAGGGAGAACATGCAGACTCTGCACAGACAGTGACCCAAGCTGGGAATCGAACCCGGGTCCCTGGCACTGTGGGGCAGCAGTGCATAATTATCGGCCACCCAGTGATGCCCATGTCCTACAGATGAATAAATAAACTACAAAGCAGGTGACTGAAGCTGAGGTAGGGATCAGCCCTGATCTAAATGAATGGCGGAACCAGTTCAAGGGGCTAAACACACAGTGTTTGTGTGACAATGAAGCCATGTTGAATGGTATGGTCTGAATTCTAATAAAGGTGGCCTTTTCTCCTGTGGATATTTACAATTCGGATTTGCCTTTAATGTTAATATTAAACTTACCTTGAGCAGAAAGAGATATTCTTGTTTTTGGATCAACTTTGGTTGATTCTCCTGAACTCCTGCCCAGTTTTCTGGATGCGATTTGATTTATTATTGTCACATGTATTATATATAGTGTTTCTTCCACGCTGTATAGACAAAACATTCCGTTCATAGAGAAAGGAAGGAGAGAGTGCAGAATGTAGTGTTACAGTCATAGCTAGGGTGTAGAGAAAGATCAACTTAATGCGAGGTAGGTCCATTCAAAAGTCTGACAGCAGCAGGGAAGAAGCTGTTCTTGAGTCTGTTGCTACGTAACCTCAGAATTTTGTATCTTTTTCCTGAAGGAAGAAGGTGGAAAATAGAATGTCTGGGATGCATAGGATTCTTGGTTATGCCGGCTGCTTTGCCGAGGCAGCGGGAAGTGTAGACAGAGTCAATGGATGGGAGGCTGGTTTGTGTGATGGATTGGGCTTCATTCACAAAGTTTTGTAGTTCCTTGCGGTCTTGGGCACAGCTGGAGCCCAGACCAAGCTGTGACACAACCAGAAAGAATGCTTTCTTTGGTGCATCTGTAAAAGTTGGTGAGAATCGTAGCTGACATGCCAAATTTCAGGATTAGGTCAGGTGTCATTATACAAAAGGGAAAGAGCTGGAGTCCCAAGTTGGCTTTGACTCAGTGGATGTCTTTTCAATTACCCGGAACCCTGGCCAGCTTTGCAAACCTGTTACTTTGTTCTCCTGTTTCTCCACTTCCTATTTTTTATTTCAAATTTAGTGTCATTCAGCTTGTACACGCAAACCTGCACCCTCTATCTCCCAGAGAGTGACTACACTTATCCCATGAGCAGACCATAAGATGTTGCCAGGAATTTAGAACGCGCAGTTTAGGAGGATGAGAGTTGGGAAGTACACACAATTCTCACAGGATGTGGTAAGGTAGATTCAGGAAGAATTTTTCCCCTGGCGAAGGAGGGGGTATAGAATCAGGGAATGTAGTCTTTGTGGTTCAGAGCTGCAGAGGCTCAGTCACGGGGTAGGTTCAAAGCAGAGATCGATAGATTTCCAGATACTGGGGACATCAAGGGGGCACGGAGATGGTGCAGGAAGATGGCGTTGAGGTAGAATATCAGCCGTATTAATGGTGGGACATGTTCAAGGGGCTGAATGGTCTATTCTCGCTCCGAAGTTCTCCTGAATGGAGAGTTTTAGCTGTGAGGGAAGATTGGTTAGGCTGGGGTTGTTTTCTTTGCAACAGGGGAGAGATTTCATTGAGGTGTATGAAATTATTGGAGGTCTTGTGGGTTGGTGAAAGCTTCCCTACCTCTGGACCAGAGGCTCTGGGTTCAAGTCCCACTTCAGGATTTGATGACCATGAAAGATGCCTTCATGATCCGGTCAGGCAGCTTAATTACCAGCCTGATGGCAGGCGGTGCCAGCAGGAGAACTGACCGCTCATTCACACCACAGGGGGCAGTGGCAAACCAGGATAGTACTTTGCCAAGCTGACTCATGGACCAGCCCAGTGAGAGTCCATGGTCACCAATGACCTCTTGGGGGATGATACCTGGAGGAAAGGGAAGAATATAACATGAGAAGAGGCTAGCTGGACTGGAGAGGAAGGATCTATTTCAATAGAGGTCAGGAACAATCTACAAATGACCATGAATTCCTCTCTCTTTTGGAGTACAACAATTTTTCGGAGAGTTGGTGCGGACTCAGTGGGTCAGACTTGGTGTCAATGTGGCCTCCTTTGACAGTGTAAGGATACTATAGAAACAGCTTGGTTAGTAAGAACATAAGAAATAGGAGCAGGAGTAGGCCATCTGGCCCTTCGAGCCTGCCCCGCCATTCAATAAGATCATGGCTGATCTGTCGTGGCTCAGTTCCACTTTCCGGCCCTCTCCCCATAACCCTTAATCCCCTCTCTTATCAAACACCCATCAACCCGCTTCTTGAAAATATTTAGCGAGGCAGCCTCCACCACTTCAACGGGTAGAGAATTCCAGAGATTCACCACCCTTTAAGTGAAGAAGTTCCTCCTCAACTCCGTTCTAAAACGCCTCCCCCTTTATCTTGAGGCTGTGCCCCCTAGTCCTACTGTCTTTTTTGAGCGGGAAGAGTCTCTCCACCTCTATCCTATCCATCCCATTCATCATCTTATACGTCTCAATGAGATCTCCCCTCATTCTTCTAAACTCTAACGAGTACAAGCCTAGTTTATTCAGCCTCTCTTCATAGCTCAATCCCCTCAACTCCGGTATCAGCCTCGTAAACCACCTCTGCACTCCCTCCAGGGCCAAGATATCCTTGCGCAGGTGCGGCGCCCAAAACTGCACACAGTACTCCAGCTGCGGCCTCACCAATGCCCTATACAGCTGCAGCAAGACCTCCCTACTTTTATATTCAATCCCCCTCGCTATGAAGGCCAGCATCCCATTCGCCTTCCTGACCACCTGCTGCACCTGCAAGCTGGGTTTTTGCGAATCATGCATAAGGACCCCGAGGTCCCTCTGCACCGTCGCCTGCTGCAGTTTTTCGCCACGTAAGTAATAGTCCTTCCTACCATTCCTCCTACCAAAGTGGACCACCTCACACTTGCCAACATTAAATTCCATTTGCCATTTCCTGGCCCATTCGCCCAGCCTATCTAGATCCTTCTGCAGACTCTCCACACCCTCCGCACAATTTGCCTTTCCCCCAATCTTGGTGTCATCAGCAAATTTCGACACCCTGCACTCGGTTCCCTCCTCCAGATCATCTATATAAATGGTAAATAGCTGAGGCCCCAGCACCGACCCCTGGGGCACCCCACTAGTCACCAACCGCCAATCCAAATAGCATCCATTGACCCCCACTCTCTGCCTCCTATTTGACAACCAATCCTCTATCCACGCTAACACCCTACCCCCAACTCCATGTCCCCTGACCTTCTGCAATAACCTCTTGTGAGGTACCTTGTCAAACGCCTTCTGAAAATCCAGAAAGACCACATCCACCGGCTCTCCTCTATCCACCGCCCTAGACACATCCTCATAGAACTCCAGTAAATTTGTCAGACACGACTTCCCTTTAATGAAACCGTGTTGCGTCCGCCCTATCAAGCAATTCCCCTCAAGATGCCTCGCAATTTCCTCCTTAATGACGGATTCTAACATTTTACCTACCACAGACGTTAAACTAACCGGCCTATAATTCCCCGCCTTTTGCCTGGCACCCTTCTTAAACAACGGCGTAACATTAGCCGTTTTCCAATCTTCCGGCACTTCCCCGGAATCCAGCGACGTCTGGAAAATAACCACCAAGGCATCCACTATCACCTCCGCCATTTCTTTCAGAACCCTCGGATGCATTCCATGCAGACCCGATGGGCCGAATGGCCTTCTTCTGCCCTACAAGGATTCTATCCCTAGTTGCACAAGAGCAGTTGCTGTGGCTCTGGAGTCACATGCGGGCCAGACCAGGTAAAGATGGCAGATTTCCTTCCCTAAAGGACATTAGTGACCCAGATGGGTTTTTCCAACAATCAACAATGGTTTCATGGTCATCAGTAGATTCTTAATTCCAGGTATTTTTTATTGAATTCAAATTTCACCATCTTCCGTGGTGGGATTCGAACCTGGGCCCCCAGAACATTAACTGAGTTTCTTGATTAATAGAGTAGCGATAATACAATTAGGCCACCGCCTCCCCAATGTTCCATATCATTTATAACTCTGAATCCATCCTTGTTGTTGTTTGAGTTGAAGTCAGTTTTTGTTTACATGGAATTTAATTGCAAGAATTTCTTGGCAGGATTCCTTGTCAATATTTATCAGTTTATTGTGGCATTTTGTCATAACTTTTCAGCAAGTCTCTCTGGATCTATCAATGTGCAACTGTATTGCATGCCGGAAGATATGAAAACTTTTTGTGGGCTTGTCTGTAATGGTCCAAAACAGTTGGAACACATCTTCTGCTTGTCATAAAGTCACTCGACTGGAAAATGCACCTCACTGCATCTGAGTTTCGCCAGAAGTTCTGAAGTTTTGTTTGAAGGGTGTATCAGTTATTGTTTCAGACAGTAACAACTCCGACGTGGAAATGTAGACACCCACACCTTAAATAATTAGTTACACTGATAAACACAAAGTACTTTCCCAAGAGACAGTTTTAGACGTACTTTCTCAAACACCAGTTTATAACATTTTACTTGCTTATTTTCAATTTGGAATTTAAATAGAAAAGATTAAAACCTTGGCGAGAAATGATTTTACCCCAAACCTTCACTACATTTCTAACACTGGGTTCTAAACACACTGTGACCTGCTTATTAAAACTAATTGATCGAGTGTGTTCTTTAGAATAATGAGAGGTGATCTCATTGAAACATACATAATTCTGAAGGGGTTTGACTGAATCTCTGAAGTGTTTCCCTCACTGCCATGGCAAATACACTTCGAAAGGCTATCTTTAGCTGTAAAGTGCTCTGGCAGGTGCTATAGAAATGTAAGTCTTTGCTCCTAAAAGTTTCCCCTTTGACCCAGGGAGTAGACAATGTCCTCACATGGCTCAGTGAGGGGTTTTACCTGATGATATTCCTGGAGTGTTTTACCGTGGGGCAGTACAGAGTAGTTGTCATTGAGAAAGGGCAGGTTTGACTGACCCAGTCCCCACATGTAGTTTGCGGGGATCTGTCTGCAAGACAACACTGTGAGTGGTGCAGACGGTTCCGCTGTCCTGGTGGGAGCAGGTTGTCAGTCTGCAGATCACCTCAGGAACGCCGTTCCCCCCCCCCCCCACCCCCGACACCCCCCACATCGCTCTCCCGGGGGAGGCATTACCTTCCAAAGCAGCTGGACTCTGCAATCGGCTAAGTAATAAGACAGAACGGGAAGTCAAAATTTGTTTTCTCTGTTGCAGTTTTCATAGGCAGGGAAAGTCCAAATGACCTCTGAGTATTTAGGAAGGGTGGCTGTTTTGGTAACGTTCGGGCACAGAGTGCTTCAGGGAAAGGACTTTACTGATCTTCAGTGATGCTTATAAGAACATAAGAAATAGGAGCAGGAGTGGGCCATCTAGCCCTTCGAGCCTGCCCCGCCATTCAATAAGATCATGGCTGATCTGAAGTGGATCAGTTCCACATTCCCGCCCTCTCCCCATAACCCTTAATTCCCTTGTCTACCAAAAACCTATCTACCCGTGTCTTAAATATATTTAGCGAGGTAGCCTCCACCACTTCAACGGGCAGAGAATTCCAGAGATTCACCACCCTTTGAGTGAAGAAGTTCCTCCTCAACTCCGATCTAAACTGCCACCCCCCTTAGAGGGCTGTGCCCTCTAGTCCTGCTGTCCTTTCTGAGCGGGAAGAATCTCTCTACCTCTACCCTACCCATCCCCTTCATTATCTTATACGTCTCTATAAGATCCCCCCTCATCCTTCTAAACTCCATCAAGTACAGACCCAGTCTATTTAGTCTCTCCTCATAGCTCAACCCCTTCATCTCCGGTATCAGCCTAATAAACCTCCTCTGCACTCCCTCCAAGGCCAAAATATCCTTGCGCAAGTGCGGCGCCCAAAACTGCACACAGTACTCCAGCTGCGGCCTCACCAATGCCCTATACAGCCGCAGCAATTGCTTCCACCTGAGGATTGGTAGGTTCTAGTGGGCGAGTGTGATGATGACTGAGCTTGCCTTGGGTATCTGTGCATTCAAACATCATTTCAGACTCAAATTTAACACAATTCTGCTGCTGTTAATGGCCCCTCCCAGCCTCCTGGGCACCCAGGTGTGAGGCACTGGATCTGTTCTGACTCGACCCCATTCAGCACAATGGCAGTGCCACACAATGTGACGCAGGGTGGGACGATGGGGCTCCAGTGGGAATGTGTGGTGGGCACTCCTATCAATACCCACCATGGACAGATACTCTGCACCTGCTCCAGCCACGTTCTTTCTTCCAGATGTTTCCTCAGGACTTGGGCGACAAGTTTGGGTCGCATTGGTGTGAGCAGACCACCCCAGCGAGGGACATTGAAACCCCCCCACCATCCCCCCTCCGCCTCACCCTCCCCCCCCCCACCACCACCACCCAGAGTACACTTTGTGCCCTGGACATCCTTAGAGCTTCTTCCCAACTGTAGGAACATGGACCATCAGCTGGACCATCAGCTGGACCATTTGCTGAGGTGAAGCGCTGGTGCTGGTGCTGGTGGGGGTGGGGGGGGGGTGGTGGGGGAGGTGATGAGGGTGGCAGGGGGAATGGTTGGAGGTGGGATAGCAGTGGGGTGCTGGTGGGTTGGCAGGGGATAGAACAAAGAACAAAGAACAACACAGCACGGGAAACAGGCCCTTCGGCCCAACGAGCCCGCGCCGCCGTCCCATGGTCAGGAAGGATAGGCAGGAAGATGTTGAACGTGGGTTGGCAGGGGGAGTTGCAGGGTGGCTGGAGGGGTGATGGTGTCGGCGGGGAGGTGTAGTGGTTGCGGGGGGGTGGGGGGGGCGCGTTGCTGTGGGTGGGTGTTGTTTAGTAGGTGGAAATCAGCAATAAGTTTCCATGCTCAAGTTTGATCTGAGCCTATTGAGGCTTCCTGTGGGGTGTGGGTGGCGGTGGGGGAGAGGCCGGGGGGGGGGGGGGGGGGAGTGGGGGGGTGGGGGGATGGGAGCAGAGGTGGTTCTGGAGTCAGTGCTGTGGAATCTCAGGGTGATTGTGATTAATCGAACACAGCTTGGGTAAACTTGGCTTGTTCTCAGTGGAGCAAGGAGGCTGAGGGGTGACTCGATAGAGGTTTCCAGGATGATGAGTGGCGAGGACAGGGTGGATAGTCAGATGCTCTTTCCCAGGGTAGAAAAATCAAGTACTAGGGGGTATAGGCTTCAGGGGGGGGGAAAGATTAGAGGAGATATACAAGGCAAGTTTTTTTCACAGAGGGTGGTTGTGATTGATTGAGACTTTAAGACTTGAACAGCAGGTTAGGTGTAAGGATTCGCATTCTAATCAGCAATCTCTAAACTGTCTGTGCTTTATATGTTCTGTCTGAGGCCAGAACTCTCCATTCACCTGACGAAGAGGGTAACCTCGAAAGCTTGCTTGCTTGTGAGAATATTATCAAATAAATCGGTTGGACTAAAACCTGGTGTTGTCAGACTTTTTACTGTGTTTGATTGAACAGAGTGTGTCTTTGTCGTTTCCAGCGCCTGGGTCAGTGACAGGTGCTGGGTCTGATTTTATGCTTCCTGGTCTTTTCTGTACTGTCTGATTCAGCTGCTGGGTCGTTGTGTATAGCAGCGTAACGCCAAGGACATTGTCTGGATTCATACAGAAGCCAGAGCAGGTAAGAGCATTAGTGAACAGATGGGGTTTTAAACAGCAGTGTGTATGTAGCTTTCTCATCATCGTTACTGAGACTAGTTTTTGTGACATTCCAGATGTATTTATTAAGCGAGTTTAAATTCCCTCGTTGTCACGGTGGGGTTTAAATTCAAGCCTCTGCAGCATTACGCTGTGTGTCTGGATTACTAACCCAGTAACATCACCATTCTGCTACTGTCCCGTGGCTGCCAATATGAAACATTCAAACACAGATCGGAACAGGAGGAGGTCACTCTGGGTTTTCCCCAATCCCCCCCCATGGCCTTCGCCTCCTTCCCTATGACCTTTCCTCCTTCTCCCATGGCCTCCCCCCCTCCCCCAATCTCCCTCATGGCCTCCCCCCACCCCACAAGGCTGTCGCTCCCCATGGCCTTTCCCCTCCCCCATGGCCTTTCCCCTCCCCCATGGCCTTTCCCCTCCCCCATGGCCTCCCCTGCCCCCATGACCTTCGCACCCCCCACCTTCCCCTTTGGCTTTCCTCCCTCCCTATCCCTTAAACATTTTCTGGACTCCCCTTGTTCTGTCCTCTTTCACACCCCTGATCAGAATCATTCCACCATTAGTGACTCGGAACTGCGTGAATCCTTAGCTCTGGAATTCCATCCCTAAATCTCTCCACCCTTTATGGACCAAGAAAATAACCCCTTTGAACAAGATTCTGTTCACCTGCCCTAATATATCCTTATGTGGCTAGTTGTGAAATCTAGCTTGATTACTCTCTTCGAGAAGCATCTTTGGATTTTTATTACATTAAAGCTGCTTTATAAAATCACATTTGTCTCCTTCACTCATTTGATCTCCCCCATGGATTCTCTCACTGTTACAGGAGCATCTGTCTTTTCAGTTCCACAATCCCCCCTCAATGTCATTCGTGTATTCAGAAAATGCTGGAAAACCTCAGCAGGTCTGACAGTATCTGTGGAGAGAGAATGGAGCCAACGTTTCAAGTCTGGATAACCCTTCATCGGAGCTCTTTCATTTTCTCCAGCTCCGACAAAGGGTCATCCAGACTCGAAACATTGGCTCCATTCTCTCTCCACAGATACCGTCAGACCTGCTGAGATTTTCCAACATTTTCTGATGTTCAGATTCCAGCGGTATTTTGCCTTTGTCATTAGTGTCCTGTTCAGAATCACTTTGCTTCTCTCTCCAGCTCCAGCGTGAGTTTCCTATCCCCTACATAGAACATAGAACATAGAACATTACAGCGCAGAACAGGCCCTTCGGCCCACGATGTTGCGCCGACCAGTTACAAAAACAATGACCCACTAGCCTAAACCAATCCCTTTTCGTCCATAAACCTATCCACAGATCTCTTAAACGCCCCCAAACTAGGAGCATCTACAACTGCAGCAGGCAGGGCATTCCAATCCCTCACCATCCGCTGGGTAAAGAACCTACCCCTGACATCCGTCCTATAACTACCCCCCCTTAATTTATAGCCATGCCCCCTCGTGCTAGCTTTCTCCATCTGAGGAAAAAGGCTATCACTGTCCACCCTATCTAAACCTCTAATCATCTTATATGTTTCAATGAGATCCCCTCTTAGCCTCCTTCTTTCCAGCGAAAACAACCCCAAATCCCTCAGTCTCTCCTCATAGGACCTCCCCACCATACCAGGCAACATCCTAGTAAACCTCCTCTGCACCCTCTCCAAAGCCTCCACATCCTTCCTGTAATGTGGGGACCAGAACTGCACACAGTACTCCAAGTGCGGCCGTACCAGAGTAGTGTACAGTTGCTGTACACTACTGTACAGCAGTGTACAGCAACTGTACACTGTACAGTTGTACAGCTGCGACTCTTAAATTCAATCCCCCTACCAATAAACGCCAAGACACCGTACGCCTTCTTAACAACCTTATCTACTTGATTCCCAACTTTCAGGGATCTATGTACACATACACCTAGATCCCTCTGCTCATCCACACTATTCAAAGTCCTCCCGTTAGCCCTATACTCAACACATCTGTTGCTCCTACCGAAGTGAATTACCTCACACTTCTCCGCATTAAATTCCATCCGCCACCTCTCGGCCCAGCTCTGCAACCTTTCTAAGTCTCCCTGCAGACTATGACACCCTTCCTCACAATCTACCACACCTCCGACTTTGGTGTCATCAGCAAATTTACTAATCCACCCAACCATACCCTCATCCAGATCATTAATAAAGATTACAAACAGCAGTGGCCCCAAAACAGATCCCTGAGGCACACCACTTGTAACCGAACTCCATGACGAATATTTCCCATCAACCACCACTCTCTGTCTCCTATCTGATAGCCAATTCCTGATCCAATTACCTAGATCACCCCCAATCCCATACATCTGCATTTTCTGCAGAAGCCTACCATGGTGAACCTTATCAAAGTCATGATTCAATCCACAATCAGTTAAAACTGCCTCCTTTATAAAAGAAACATGTTAGGGATTTGAACCCTGAAGGAAAACTATTTCGAAATTCCTCCGTTAACAATATCTCTTGAAGGTTTTTCAGAATCCTGATTGAGTTTTAACAGCTTGGATATCGATTACAGATCATCTTCCTCTCTTAGCAAATTCGACAAAAATCTGATTTTGTCTTTTCAAGTTTCAAGACTTTTATCTGTAAACTTCTCGTACCATCCTATTAAGCACTGTGTCATCTATCAACTGGGGCAGCACGGTGGCACAGTGGTTAACGCAGCTGCCTCTCAGCTCCAGGGACCCAGATTCGATTCCAGCCTTGGGTCACTGTCTGTGCGGAGTCTGCACATTCTCCCCGTGTCTGCATGAGTTTCCTCCGGGTGCTCCGGTTTCTTCTCACAGTCCAAAGATGTGCAGGTTAGATTGTTTGGCCGTGTTAAGTTGCCCCTTAGTGTCCCGAGAGCCTTAGTTTACAGGGATTACCGAGGTAAATATGTGGAATTATGGTAACAGGGCTGGGTGAGATTCTTGATGGACTGAATGGCTTCCTTCTGAATGGTAGGGTTTCTATAATCTGTAAACTGTTAATCTGAAAGGGTTGACTCTGCTTCAAGGGTGGCATAGTGGCACTGCTGCCTCACGATTCCAGGTTCGATTCCCAGCTGAGGTCACTGTCTGTGTGGAGTCTGCGCGTTCTCCCTGTGTCTGTGTGGGTTTTCTCCTGGTGCTCTGGTTTTCTCTCACAGTCCAAAAGCAGCTTGCAGGTGCAGCAGGTGGTCAGGAAGGCGAATGGGATGCTGGCCTTCATAGCGAAGGGGATTGAATATAAGAGTAGGGAGGTCTTGCTGCAGCTGTATAGGGCATTGGTGAGGCCGCAGTTGGAGTACTGTGTGCAGTTTTGGGCGCCGCACCTGTGCAAAGATATTTTGGCCTTGGAGGGAGTGCAGAGGAGGTTTACTAGGCTGATACCGGAATTGAGGGGGGTTGAGCTATGAGGAGAGGCTGAATGAACTAGGCTTGTACTCGTTGGAGTTTAGAAGAATGAGGGGAGATCTCATTGAGACGTATAAGATGATGAATGGGATGGATAGGATAGAGGTGGAGAGACTCTTCCCGCTCAAAAAAGACAGTAGGACTAGGGGGCACAGCCTCAAGATAAAGGGGGGGCGTTTTAGAACGGAGTTGAGGAGGAACTTCTTCACTCAAAGGGTGGTGAATCTCTGGAATTCTCTACCCGTTGAAGTGGTGGAGGCTGCCTCGCTAAATATTTTCAAGAAGCGGGTTGATGGGTTTTTGATAAGAGAGGCGATTAAGGGTTATGGGGAGAGGGCCGGAATGTGGAACTGAGCCACGACAGATCAGCCATGATCTTATTGAATGGCGGGGCAGGCTCGAAGGGCCAGATGGCCTACTCCTGCTCCTATTTCTTATGTTCTTAAAAGACGCACTGGTTAGGTGCATCAGCCGTGCTAAATTCTCCCTCATGTATCCGAACAAGTGCTGGAACATAGCGATTAGAGGATTTTCACAGTAACTTCATCGCAGTATTAATGTAAGCCTACTTGTGACACTAAATAAACTTTAAGGCTTTCCCTACCAAAACACTTAATAACACAATTGTCCAAATCTCTTGTGGTCGCTGTAGCTTCATAATAACTTTCTCATTTGATACGAAACACATTTCAACTTTCTCCTCCCTGAAGAAGCACTGGGCACAAGTATTCTTTACCCAATCCAAATAGGAGTTAAATCTGACCCCTCAAACCTCTGACTAAGGGTCATCCAACCTCAAAACATTGGCTCTCATCACTTTCCACAGATGTTGTCAGACCAGCTGAGATTTTCCAGCATTTTCAGTTTTTGTTTCTCTGAAATTTACCTGCGTTCACATTCTATATCCAAATCAAATCTTCTGCTTTCCTCTTCTCTTTCTTTTCCCGTTTTTATCCCAATGGAATTGTAGTTCAAACTTTTGCATTCCCCAACATGTCAAGATTTCACCTTTCAGGTTGTTTAATATATGGAATGACCAAACAAATTATTTTCTTTCGTAGGTAGCTTTTGTTCAAAAAAACTAGAGAAATTAACAGCGCTTTATTAATCAGTCTATTGTAATAGTCACTCCACAGATGGGCACATTTTGATTTGATTTGATCTGTATTACCATAGAGTGAAAAGTATCGTTTCTTGCGCACGGTACAGACAAAGCATACTGTTCATAGAAAAGGAAACGAGAGGGTGCAGAATGTAGTGTTACAGTCACAGCTAGGGTGTAGAGAAAGATCAACTTAGTGCAAGGTAGGTCCATTCAAAAGTCTGACGGCAGCAGGGAAGAAGCTGTTCTTGAGTCGGTTGGTACGGGACCTCAGACTTTTGTATCCTTTTCCTGACGGAAGAAGGTGGGAGAGAGAATGTCCGGGGTGCGTGGGGTCTTTAATTATCCCGGCTGCTTTGCGAGGCAGCGGGAAGTGTAGACAGAGTCAATGGATGGGAGGCTGGTTTGTCTGAGGGATTGGGCTACATTCACGACCTTTTGTAGTTCCTTGCGGTCTTGGGCAGAGCAGGAGCCCATACAACCTGAAAGAATGCTTTCTGTGGTGCACCTGTAAAAGGTTAGGTGGATTAGCCGTGCTAAATTACCCCTTTGTGTCCCAAGGTGTGTAGGTTAGGGAGAATTAATGAGGTAAATACTGGGGGGGGGAACAGGTCTGGGTGGGATTTCCCCTTAGTGTCAAGGAGATGATGTGTGGTTGGTTGTAGGGGTGGAGCTTGGGTAGGATTGTTGCCAGTGCAGACTCAATGGGCCGAATGGCCTCCTGCACTGTAGGGACTCTATGACCCTGTAATAGGACTTGAACTCACATCTTACTAAATCGGAGATGAGAATGCTACCCCTCACTGCTTGTCGTTAACCTTCCTCCCCACTTTGAACGAATTGTGTATCTTGTGTGGGTTCAATCCCTTTCCTCCATTGCCTCCACACAGCAGCTAGTCAGGCAGACCTGGAACAGTTTCAGTGGGTGAGGTTACCACACCTGTACCGATTTACTACTTCATCCCCGTCAACAATCGCGACCCTTTATCCTTGACAGTTTGTTATAGAAGTTAATCAGTGTCCTTCACAGCTGATAATGACGGCTAATTTCCTGCAGGCTGTGAGATCGAGTGTCCAGGGACAAACATTAAGCCTCCCAGTCCATGTTACTCAGGAAGTCAGTGAAACCAAAATCGCATTGATGGGATTTATTGGTGTAAGCTGGGAGTCTATCTTTGCTTTCCATTTGCAAACTCTTTCCCACAGCGAAGTTAATGAAATGTTTGTGCGTGAGTTCCCAAGAGTGCAGCTTTTCACAGGTATCTATGTGTGTGTGTGAACCTGGCTTCACAGTTACAGGACAACGTTATCAAGTCACTCAGGGTCACCCACTCACTTTAAAGTTACCTTGTCACGGGTTAATCTTAATTATTCATGCATTATTGCCATAATCCTGTTTTTTTTTCACCCATAAATAAGCCCTGGATGGACAATTATTTCTCAGTAGAAACTCCTGCACCATCGATTCTTGGTGAAGTTTTACTGACGCATTTAATTCTGTCCTTCCACACCCAGCCCCTCGCCAGATGATGAACTGGTGCGACTAGATGGATCTTGTCTCCAGACCTGTAGAATAGCTGTGTTTACTTAAACGTGGGGAAAAGTCAGTAAACATTACAGAGGCAATGTTTAATTAAAGGGGTGTTTTCCTGTTTCCTTGTCTTCTCCCCGCTCCCTCCTCCATTCTGCTTCCTGGAGTGAAGACATTTAATCTTTTGCGGCAGATTCACAGTTTTCTTGAGAGGTTGACAGAGACTCTTGAGGGGTTGGCGGAATACAAACTCTCCGGGTTTCTGAGGGTTATAGATAGGTTAAAGAGTCAAATCCCGACAGGGCAGATGGTGGAATTTGAATTCAATAAAAATCTGGAATGAACTAGGCTTGTACTCGTTGGAGTTTAGAAGAATGAGGGGAGATCTCATTGAGATGTATAAGATGATGAATGGGATGGATAGGATAGAGGTGGAGAGACTCTTCCCACTCAAAAAAGACAGTAGGACTAGAGGGCACAGCCTCAAGATAAAGGGGGGGGGGCGTTTTAGAACGGAGTTGAGGAGGAACTTCTTCACTCAAAGGGTGGTGAATCTCTGGAATTCTCTACCTGTTGAAGTGGTGGAGGCTGCCTCGCTAAATATTTTCAAGAAGCGGGTTGATGGGTTTTTGATAAGAGAAGGGATTAAGGGTTATGGGGAGAGGGCGGGAAGGTGGAACTGAGCCACAACAGATCAGCCATGATCTTATTGAATGGCGGGGCAGGCTCGAAGGGCCAGATGGCCTACTCCTGCTCCTATTTCTTATGTTCTTATGGAATTAAGAATCTACTGATGACCATGACACCATTGTTGATTGTTGAAAAAGCCCATCTGGTTCACCAATGTCCTTTAGGGAAGGAAATCTGCCACCCTTACTTGGTCTGGCTCACATGTGACTCCTGAACCTCAGCAATGTAGTTGATTTTCAACTTACCTCCAAGGGCAATTAGGGATGGGCAACAAATGCTGGCCAGCCAGCGATGCCCATGTCCCACAAACGAACAAAAAAAAAATTCACTTTGGTAGGGAAAATGGACGTGCGGGATCTTTTCTGAATGGGGAGAGGCTGGAAAGTATTACTCTTCCCTGGTTGTGATCATGAATCTTAGAAAGTTATACACTGGCACGGTGAGATTGTCTTTGTGATATCCTTGTCGTTGAGGGCTCGTAACAAAAATTTACCCCATGAGGAACTATCGACATGGGGCCTGCAGCAAATCCGACCTCTCATCAGTCAGAAATTCCTTTCCAAAGTTCAACATTAAAAACTAAATTGTGGACAAGATTCTTAAAGAGATTTTTCATTATTTGCGTGTCAAAGGAGTGTGAAAATGGGAGAGTTTCAGATCCGTTTTTTGGACAAGTTTGAAAGTGTAATCTTACTCCACTCTGTGCAAAAAATGGAGCACAATCTGTTTCTTGCCAGTAGGGGGAAGGGGTGGGACCTAAGCTCACTGGAAAGCTGGTCGCTCAGACTTTTGAATGGACTTACCTTGCACGAAGTTGATCTTTCTCTGCACTCTAGCTATGACTGTAACACTACATTCTGCACTGTCTCACTGGTATGCTTTGTCTGTATAGTGCACAAGAAACAATGCTTTTCACTGTATAATAATACATGTGACAATAATAAATCAAAATCAAATCAGTACTGAGGGAGTGCCGCACTGTCAGTGGGACAGTACTGAAGGAGTGCCGCACTGTCAGTGGGTCAGTTCTGAGGGAGTGCCGCACTGTCAGTGGGTCAGTTCTGAGGGAGTGCCGCACTGTCAGTGGGTCAGTTCTGAGGGAGTGCCGCACTGTCAGATGGTCAGTTCTGAGGGAGTGCCGCACTGTCAGATGGTCAGTTCTGAGGGAGTGCCGCACTGTCAGATGGTCAGTTCTGAGGGAGTGCCCCACTGTCAGAGGGCAGTACTGAGGGAGTGCCCCACTGTCAGAGGGCAGTACTGAGGGAGTGCCGCACTGTCAGAGGGTCAGTGCTGAGGGAGTGCCGCACTGTCAGAGGGTCAGTGCTGAGGGAGTGCCGCACTGTCAGAGGGTCAATGCTGAGGGAGTGCCGCACTGTCAGAGGGTCAGTGCTGAGGGAGCGCCGCACTGTCAGAGGGTCAGTACTGAGGGAGCGCCGCACTGTCAGAGGGTCAGTGCTGAGGGAGCGCCGCACTGTCAGAGGGTCAGTGCTGAGGGAGCGCCGCACTGTCAGAGGGTCAGTGCTGAGGGAGCGCCGCACTGTCAGAGGGTCAGTGCTGAGGGAGCGCCGCACTGTCAGAGGGTCAGTGCTGAGGGAGCGCCGCACTGTCAGAGGGTCAGTACTGAGGGAGCGCCGCACTGTCAGAGGGTCAGTGCTGAGGGAGCGCCGCACTGTCAGAGGGTCAGTGCTGAGGGAGCGCCGCACTGTCAGAGGGTCAGTGCTGAGGGAGTGCCGCACTGTCAGAGGGTCAGTGCTGAGGGAGTGCCGCACTGTCAGAGGGTCAGTGCTGAGGGAGCGCCGCACTGTCAGAGGGTCAGTGCTGAGGGAGCGCCGCACTGTCAGAGGGTCAGTGCTGAGGGAGCGCCGCACTGTCAGAGGGTCAGTGCTGAGGGAGTGCCGCACTGTCAGAGGGTCAGTGCTGAGGGAGCGCCGCACTGTCAGAGGGTCAGTGCTGAGGGAGCGCCGCACTGTCAGAGGGTCAGTGCTGAGGGAGCGCCGCACTGTCAGAGGGTCAGTGCTGAGGGAGCGCCGCACTGTCAGAGGGTCAGTGCTGAGGGAGCGCCGCACTGTCAGAGGGTCAGTACTGAGGGAGCGCCGCACTGTCAGAGGGTCAGTGCTGAGGGAGCGCCGCACTGTCAGAGGGTCAGTGCTGAGGGAGCGCCGCACTGTCAGAGGGTCAGTGCTGAGGGAGTGCCGCACTGTCAGAGGGTCAGTGCTGAGGGAGTGCCGCACTGTCAGAGGGTCAGTGCTGAGGGAGCGCCGCACTGTCAGAGGGTCAGTGCTGAGGGAGCGCCGCACTGTCAGAGGGTCAGTGCTGAGGGAGCGCCGCACTGTCAGAGGGTCAGTGCTGAGGGAGTGCCGCACTGTCAGAGGGTCAGTGCTGAGGGAGTGCCGCACTGTCAGAGGGTCAGTGCTGAGGGAGCGCCGCACTGTCAGAGGGTCAGTGCTGAGGGAGTGCTGCACTGTCAGAGGTGCTGTTCATGACGTGAGCTGTTAAACTGAAGTTGATTCTATCTGCTGTGGTGGATGTGTAAGATCTCATGGTGCTATTCTGGAGAAGAGTGGGGGAGTTCTCCCTGGTGTCCTGCTCAATATCTATCCCTCAGTCAACACCACAAAACCAGACCATCTGCTCATTATCACTGTGCTGTTTGTGGGATCTTGCTGTGTGTAAACTGACTGCTGTTTTCCCTACATTACAGCACTGATGCATTTTAAATGTACAGCGCTTAGAGACATCCAGTGATGTGAAAAGTGAAAAATAAATGTAAATCTTTTCTGTTTTCTCACCCCAGAGAACAATACAGCATTGGAGAGTACATTCAGCCCATTGTGCATATACTAGCTCTTTTAAAGAGTTTTCCAATCAACTCCAGTCCCCTGTCTATGGTGGCACACAGTGGGTTAGCACTGCTGCTTCACTGAGCCAGGGACTCGGGTTCAATACCCGGCTTGGGTCACTGTCAGTGTGGAGTCTGCACGTTCTCCCCATGTCTGCATGGGTTTTCTCCAGGTGCTCTAGTTTTCTCCCTCAGTCTGAAAGATGTGCTGGTTAAGGTGGATTGCCCATGCTAAATTCTCCCTCAGTGTACCTGAACAGGCGCCGGAGTGTGGCGACTAAGGGATTTTCACAGTAACTTCATTGCAGTGTTAATGTCAGCCTGCTTGTGACATTAATAAACAAATATTCTATACATAAAAAAAGCCCTTTCCCCACATGTTGCATTTTTGTCTCTTAACTATGGAATTCCCTTTTTGAAATTTATTATTGTATCTGCTCCCACTGTCCTTTCAGGTTACAGCTCTCCCTGGAACTTTATTTTCACTCACCCCCCCCCCCCCCCACCCCACTCTGGTTCTTTTCCTGATTCTCTTCAATCTGTGTCCCTCCTGTCACTGCAAACACTTTCTCCTGATTCACTCCATCAAAACTCTTCCTGGTTCTTTATCAAACCTCCTCTTAACCTTCTCTGCTCAAGAATCCCAGCTTCCCACGGAAATGTTTTTTCTGATGTTGATAATCAGAAACAGATCTCTGTTGCCGGACTGGAGGCTGTTGTTGTGTTTTTATTTTTATTTTTTTGCGTGGAACCTGGTCTGAAAGTGAGACAATTTCCACACTGCAGCGGCTCAGAGCTGTGCTGTCACTGGGCAATCGCTGAAATCTAACACCGCGAATTGTAACGCATTCTGGTGAAACCCCTTTCCCTGGCTGCTGGGGGTGGGGGAGGTGGGGGTAGATTTTGGGGGGGGGGTGAGTGGGGCGGGGGAGCGGCTGATTCTGCATTTTGGGAAGACGGATAGTCAGGGAAAACTCCTGACAAACCACGTTTGCAAAGTTACAGCAGCTGCCCTCCACATTTCACATCGGGAATAAAGACAGTTTGCACTCACCCTGTGAGAGAGTCTGTGTGTGTGTGAGAGAGAGAGTCTCTGTCTGTCTGTCTGTATGTGTGTGTGAGAGAGAGGGAGTCTGTCTCTGTATATGTGAGAGAGTCTGTGTGTGTGTGTGTGAGAGAGAGGGAGTCTGTCTCTGTATATGTGAGAGAGTCTGTGTGTGTGTGTGTGTGAGAGAGAGAGAGAGACTAACTGTGTGAGGGTCTGTGTGTAGGAGATACCTTTGTTTGCGTGAGAGTGTCTGGTGTGTATGTGTGAGAGAGGGAGTCTGTATGAGAGAGTCTGTGTAGGAGATACGTTTCTGTGTGTGTATGTGTGAGAGACAGAGAGAGAGACATAGTCTATATGTGAGAGAATCTGTCTGTGTGTGGGAGATAGTGTGTCTATCCGTGTGTGTGTGTCTATTACAGAGAGATACTGTGTGTTTCTGAGCGAGAGAAAGTGAGTGTGTGTGTCCATCTGAGAGTGTGTGTGTGTCTGTCTGAGAGTGTGGTGTCTCAGAGAAAATCTGTGTCTGTCGGAGTGTGTGTGTCTCTCTCAGAGGGAGGGTGTCTCTCAGAGAGAGTGTGTGTCTCTCGGAGAGGGAGAGTGTGTGTGTCTCAGAGGGAGGGTGTCTCTCTCAGAGAGGGAGGGTGTCTGTCAGAGGGAGAGTGTGTCTGTCTCTCAGAGGGAGTGTGTCTGTCTCTCAGAGGGAGTGTGTCTCAGAGGGAGTGTGTCTCTCAGAGAGAGTGTGTGTCTCTCAGAGAGAGAGTGTGTGTGTGTCTCAGAGGGAGGGTGTCTGTCTCTCGGAGAGGGAGAGTGTGTGTGTGTCTCAGAGGGAGTGTCTGTGTCTGAGAGGGAGAGTGTGTGTGTCTGAGAGAGGGAGTGAGTGTGTGTGTCTCAGAGGGAGGGTGTCTCTCTCAGAGAGGGAGGGTGTCTGTCAGAGGGAGAGTGTGTGTGTCTGAGAGAGGGAGTGAGTGTGTGTGTCTCTCAGAGGGAGTGTGTGTGTCTCTCAGAGGGAGAGTGTGTGTGTTGTGTCTGGGGGAGGGATGCAGTCAGTATTTTGCTCAGAGCTGCAGTCTGCAGTATGGACTCGGTGCTAAAGCTGCCTAGACTGGGGGCCGCCTCTCACTCGCACTCTGCAGATGTATCAGTCTCACTGCCGGATTCTGATTTCGCCCCGGATTTCGCTCCCTGGACCAATGTATACAAATGCATTTAGGAGCGCAAAGGACAAGGAGCGGATCCATCTCCACAAAACCCAAAAGGTGAGTTCGACTCAGCATTGCTGAAAGGGGCTTGCGGGATCTTGCTGTGTCCTTGCTGCGCTAATGGGCTGGATTTTAACCGTTTGCAACTGCTGGGATTTCAGAGTTTATCTGTTACTGAAATGTTGGAAACAGCCTCTAGCTGTTTCTGTGAGAATCTGGGGACAGGGAGGGGGGAGAGGATGAGGGGAGGGGGGGGGAGGTGGGAGACAGGGTAAGGGGGGGAGGGTAATGGGAGAGAGAGAGGGGAGAGGGAAAGGGGCAGAGGTTAAGGGGGAGGGGGGGGGGGGTGTGGGGGTTACTGCTTTGATTGCTTCCCAGAGAGTTTCACCTGGAAGTTTGGAAGACCCCGCACTTTGTTGGGGACAGACCCTGGGGGTGGGGATATTGTGGCTCAGACCGCACTCTCTGCAGGAAGGGAACCTTCACCTGTCCCTGGGAAACAATTCAGTGAGCAGCCGGGAGATAGCACCAAACCATGGCAGAAACCCTTGTAGAGCAGAGGCGCTAGTATGGAGCTGTCGGGCCGAACGGTGTGTTGTCTAACCCTCTCCGGCCACCAGCCTGCAGAGGATAAGTTTGTGCACTCTCCCCCCAGTTCGAAGGCAGCCTTGCTCCCGGGCACTGTCTGAAATGTGTTCAAAGCCAAACATTGGATATTGGAGCGAGGAATCCAGTCGGTCCCACACAATCCAGCAAGGGTAATATTTCAACAGTGTTCGCTTGTGTTAAACCCAAATCAGCTTTTATGGACACACACAGCAGCAGAGGTCTGTGCATTAGATTCAGCGTGTCTGTATTTGACCCGATCAAAACGCCCCCGTTTCCACTCTCTGTGTGAGTTCAAGCCCCCAGTGAGTTCATAGGAATCTTACACAGTTCCCTCTGCCTCTGTGTGTGTGTGTCTCTCTATTTCTCTCTATCTACCTGCCTGTCTCTGTCAGTTTCTGACTGTCTCTGTATCTCTCTGTGTGTCTCTCTCTGTCTCTCTATTTCTCTCTGTCTGTGTTTCTGACTGTCTCTGTGTCCCTCTCTCTGTATCTCTGTCTCTCTGTGTCCCTGTCTCTTTCTCTGTTTCCGTCTGTCTCTCTACTCTGTCTCACTGACTCTATCTCTCCCTCTGTCTCTGTCTGTCCTCTGTCTCTCTGTCTCTCCTCTGTCTCTCTCTCTCTGTCTCACTGACACTATCTCTCCCTCTGTCTCTGTCTTTCTCTGTGTCTCTATCTCTCTCAATGTCTCTTTCTCTGTGCCTCTGTCTCTGTCTCACTGACTATCTCTCCTCTGTCTCTGTCTCTCCCTCTTACTGCTGCTGCCTCCAACTTTGCTTGAATCTGAATAAAACCTCCATGAAGTTGACATGGTTTTATTAATGTTGTTTGGAGAGGAGCTTCTGAATGCCTATTTGCATGAACTTGTTAACTCTGGGCAGATGTTCCAGATGTTGTGGCAGTGGCTTCATTGATGCTAATACGGGCTGCAGATGGGATCAGATTTCTGCACTATCAGACGGGGCAGTAACTCGACTCTCTGCAGACCCTGTATGTGTGTGAGAGTGTGTACCTGTATGTGTGTGAGAGTGTGTACCTGTATGTGTGTGAGAGTGTGTACCTGTATGTGGGAGAGAGCTGTGCCTGTGTATGTGAGTGTGTGTTTCAGTGAGTGCTTGTGTGAGAGAGTGTTTCAATATGTGTATCTATGTGTGTGTTTGTGTATGTGTGCGTGCCTGTCAGATTGTGCTTGTGTGAATGTGTCAGTGTTAGTGTATTGCTGTGTGTGTGTGTGTGTGTGTATGTATTTGTGTGTATCTCTGTACTTATGCCTGTGTGTGTGTCATTGCATAGCTTTCTGTATTAGGAATGTGCATGTGTGAGTGTGCGTGTGTGTGAGTGTTTCTGTGTATGTCTCTGTATTTATGTCTGTGTTTGTGCCGTTGCATAGATTTCTGTGTTAGGTGTCTGAATGTGTGTTTCTATAGTGCATTTTTAATTTTGTACATATGTGAATGTGTTTGAGAGTATGTGTGAGTGTGTGTGTATGAGTGAGTGAGGATGTGTTTGAGTGTGCATGTGATTGTGAGAGAGTGCGTGAGTGTGAGGTTGTGTGTGAGTGTGCGTGAGAGAGTGTGTGACTGTGCGAGTGTGATTGAGTGTGAGTGTGTGTGTGACAAAATAAGTATGTGAGTCTTTGCGTTAGTGTGTGTATATGTGTAGGTGAATGAGTGTGTGTATGTAGATTGTATTCACTGAAATACCTAAACAATGGCTTATTGCAGATGGCAGTTGTTAATCTGAAACATGGAAAACTGTATTTCTTGCATCCTATTGACAATAATAATGATATTTAACATTTTGAAGACCATTCCTTCAGAACGCTGCAACACTAGATGTTGGGTGGCACAGAGGCAGTGCGGGGGCAGCATTGTGGCACAAGGGTTAGCCCTGCTGCCTCACAGCTCGAGGGACCCGGGTTCGATTCAGTCTGTGCAGAATATGCACGTTCTCTCTGTGTCTGCATGGGTTTTCTCTGGGTGCTCCAGTTTCCTCCCACAGTCTGAAAGACGCGCTGATTAGGTGCAGTGGCCGTGCTAAATTGTCCGTCAGTGCATTCAAACAGGCGCCAGAGTGTGGCGACAAGAGGATTTACACAGTAACTTCACTGCGGTATTAATGTGCATGTGTGTGTCAGTGTGGGAGAGTGTAATATGAATTAAACTACTTGTGCCACTAATAAAAAAATAAAATGAAGTAAATAAAGTAGTTGTGTTCAAAAATCAGGATTCTTGAAGAAATTACACAAAAGAGAATTTGGAATGATTTGGGTTGACATTGTTCGACTTGGTTCTGTAAGGGTTAAAGAAGGGTTGGGGTGTGACATCCACTAAGCAACAGAGACAAGAGAAACGGAACAAACTGGATGAATTCATGAATGAGATATCACTCCCAATCTCGATGTGAATCTCCACTGAAACCAGACCCCTGGAGCATATCGGCTGCTGTGGGGTTAATTGGGAGAGAGATGGGAACTCAGTGACAATGAGCAGTTTGCAAGTGGCTGTACGGTGAGATTTATCTGGGGGCTGGGGGGTCACAATCACATTCCTGCTCACAGTGCCTGGGTCTAAGTTGTACGTGTCCAGATCTGACTCTCAATCTGGTTTGATTTTGTACAGAGACGGCTGGGGCATCGAGGTGAATCTAGAAATCGACATATCGATCGCTTGTTGCTATAATCTCCCCAGCTTCACTCAAGGCTAGTTCATACAGTCATTATGACCAAAACTCACCAGTGATATTCCTAGTGATGGTAACCAGTGGCTCACAATTTATCAGAAACTGAAACCAGTGTGTCTGCTCTCTCTCTGTTACTGAAACCAGTGTGTCTGCTCTCTCTCTGTTACTGAAACCAGTGTGTCTGCTCTCTCTCTGTTACTGAAACCAGTGTGTCTGCTCTCTCTCTGTTACTGAAACCAGTGTGTCTGCTCTCTCTCTGTTACTGAAACCAATGTGTCTGCTCTCTCTCTGTTACTGAAACCAGTGTGTCTGCTCTCTCTCGTTACTGAAACCAGTGTGTCTGCTCTCTCTCTGTTATTGAAACCAGTGTGTCCGCTCTCTCTCTGTTACTGAAACCAGTGTGTCTGCTCTCTCTCTGTTACTGAAACCAGTGTGTCTGCTCTCTCTCTGTTACTGAAACCAGTGTGTCTGCTCTCTCTCTGTCACTGAAACCAGTGTGTCTGCTCTCTCTCTGTTACTGAAACCAGTGTGTCTGCTCTCTCTCTGTTACTGAAACCAGTGTGTCTGCTCTCTCTCTGTTACTGAAACCAGTGTGTCTGCTCCCTCTCTGTTACTGAAACCAGTGTGTCTGCTCCCTCTCTGTTACTGAAACCAGTGTGTCTGCTCTCTCTCTCTGTTACTGAAACCAGTGCGTCTGCTCCCTCTCTGTTACTGAAACCAGTGCGTCTGCTCCCTCCCTGTTACTGAAACCAGTGTGTCTGCTCTCTCTCTGTTACTGAAACCAGTGTGTCAGCTCTCTCTCTGTTACTGAAACCAGTGTGTCTGCTCTCTCTCTGTTACTGAAACCAGTGTGCCTGCTCTCTCTCTGTTACTGAAACCAGTGTGTCTGCTCTCTCTCTGTTACTGAAACCAGTGTGTCTGCTCTCTCTCTGTTACTGAAACCAGTGTGTCCGCTCCCTCCCTGTTATTGAAACCAGTGTGTCTGCTCTCTCTCTGTTACTGAAACCAGTGTGTCTGCTCCCTCCCTGTTACTGAAACCAGTTTGTCTGCTCTCTCTCTGTTACTGAAACCAGTGTGTCTGCTCTCTCTCTGTTACTGAAACCAGTGTGTCTGCTCTCTCTCTGTTACTGAAACCAGTGTGTCTGCTCTCTCTCTGTTACTGAAACCAGTGTGTCCGCTCCCTCCCTGTTATTGAAACCAGTGTGTCTGCTCTCTCTCTGTTACTGAAACCAGTGTGTCTGCTCTCTCTCTGTTACTGAAACCAGTGTGTCTGCTCTCTCTCTGGTACTGAAACCAGTGTGTCTGCTCTCTCTCTGTTACTGAAACCAGTGTGTCCGCTCTCTCTCTGTTACTGAAACCAGTGTGTCTGCTCTCTCTCTGTTACTGAAACCACTGTGTCTGCTCTCTCTCTGTTACTGAAACCAGTGTGTCTGCTCTCTCTCTGTTACTGAAACCAGTGTGTCTGCTCTCTCTCTGTTACTGAAACCAGTGTGTCTGCTCTCTCTCTGTTACTGAAACCAATGTGTCTGCTCCCTCTCTGTTACTGAAACCAGTGTGTCTGCTCTCTCTCTGTTACTGAAACCAGTGTGTCCGCTCCCTCCCTGTTACTGAAACCAGTGTGTCCGCTCTCTCTCTGTTATTGAAACCAGTGTGTCTGCTCTCTCTCTGTTACTGAAACCAGTGTGTCTGCTCTCTCTGTTACTGAAACCAGTGTGTCTGCTCCCTCTCTGTTACTGAAACCAGTGTGTCTGCTCTCTCTCTGTTACTGAAACCAGTGTGTCTGCTCTCTCTCTGTTATTGAAACCAGTGTGTCTGCTCTCTCTCTGTTACTGAAACCAGTGTGTCTGCTCTCTCTCTGTTACTGAAACCAGTGTGTCTGCTCTCTCTCTGTTACTGAAACCAGTGTGTCTGCTCCCTCTCTGTTACTGAAACCAGTGTGTCTGCTCTCTCTCTGTTACTGAAACCAGTGTGTCTGCTCTCTCTCTGTTACTGAAACCAGTGTGTCTGCTCTCTCTCTGTTACTGAAACCAGTGTGTCTGCTCTCTCTCTGTTACTGAAACCAGTGTGTCTGCTCTCTCTCTGTTACTGAAACCAGTGTGTCTGCTCCCTCTCTGTTACTGAAACCAGTGTGTCTGCTCTCTCTCTGTTACTGAAACCAGTGTGTCTGCTCTCTCTCTGTTACTGAAACCAGTGTGTCTGCTCTCTCTCTGTTACTGAAACCAGTGTGTCTGCTCTCTCTCTGTTACTGAAACCAGTGTGTCTGCTCTCTCTCTGTTACTGAAACCAGTGTGTCTGCTCTCTCTCTGTTACTGAAACCAGTGTGTCTGCTCTCTCTCTGTTACTGAAACCAGTGTGTCTGCTCCCTCTCTGTTACTGAAACCAGTGTGTCTGCTCTCTCTCTGTTACTGAAACCAGTGTGTCTGCTCTCTCTCTGTTACTGAAACCAGTGTGTCTGCTCTCTCTCTGTTACTGAAACCAGTGTGTCTGCTCTCTCTCTGTTACTGAAACCAGTGTGTCTGCTCTCTCTCTGTTACTGAAACCAGTGTGTCTGCTCTCTCTCTGTTACTGAAACCAGTGTGTCTGCTCCCTCTCTGTTACTGAAACCAGTGTGTCTGCTCTCTCTCTGTTACTGAAACCAGTGTGTCTGCTCTCTCTCTGTTACTGAAACCAGTGTGTCTGCTCTCTCTCTGTTACTAAAATCAGTGTGTCTGCTCTCTCTCTGTTACTGAAACCAGTGTGTCTGCTCTCTCTCTGTTACTGAAACCAGTGTGTCTGCTCTCTCTCTGTTACTAAAATCAGTGTGTCTGCTCTCTCTCTGTTACTGAAACCAGTGTGTCTGCTCTCTCTCTGTTACTGAAACCAGTGTGTCTGCTCTCTCTCTGTTACTGAAACCAGTGTGTCTGCTCTCTCTCTGTTACTGAAACCAGTGTGTCTGCTGTCTCTCTGTTACTGAAACCAGTGTGTCTGCTCCCTCTCTGTTACTGAAACCAGTGTGTCTGCTCTCTCTCTGTTACTGAAACCAGTGTGTCTGCTCTCTCTCTGTTACTGAAACCAGTGTGTCTGCTCTCTCTCTGTTACTGAAACCAGTGTGTCTGCTCTCTCTCTGTTACTGAAACCAGTGTGTCTGCTCTCTCTCTGTTACTGAAACCAGTGTGTCTGCTCTCTCTCTGTTACTGAAACCAGTGTGTCTGCTCTCTCTCTGTTACTGAAACCAGTGTGTCCGCTCTCTCTCTGTTACTAAAATCAGTGTGTCTGTTCTCTCTCTGTTACTGAAACCAGTGTGTCTGCTCCCTCTCTTACTTACGTGGCGAAAAACTGCAGCAGGCAACGGTGCAGAGGGACCTCGGGGTCCTTGTGCATGAGTCGCAAAAACCCAGCTTGCAGGTGCAGCAGGTGGTCAGGAAGGCGAATGGGATGCTGGCCTTCATAGCGAAGGGGATTGAATATAAAAGTAGGGAGGTCTTGCTGCAGCTGTATCGGGCATTGGTGAGGCCGCAGCTGGAGTACTGTGTGCAGTTTTGGGCGCCGCACCTGCGCAAGGATGTTTTGGCCCTGGAGGGAGTGCAGAGGAGGTTTACTCGGCTGATACCGGAGTTGAGGGGATTGAGCTATGAGGAGAGGCTGAATAAACTAGGCTTGTACTCGTTAGAGTTTAGAAGAATGAGGGGAGATCTCATTGAGACGTATAAGATGATGAATGGGATGGATAGGATAGAGGTGGAGAGACTGTTCCCGCTCAAAAAAGACAGTAGGACTAGGGGGCACAGCCTCAAGATAAAGGGGGGGCGGTTTAGAACAGAGTTGAGGAGGAACTTCTTCACTCAAAGGGTGGTGAATCTCTGGAATTCTCTACCCGTTGAAGTGGTGGAGGCTGCCTCGCTAAATATTTTTAAGAAACGGGTTGATGGGTTTTTGATAAGAGAAGGGATTAAGGGTTATGGGGAGAGGGCAGGAAGGTGGAGCTGAGTCACGACAGATCAGCCATGATCTTATTGAATGGCGGGGCAGGCTCGAAGGGCCAGATGGCCTACGCCTGCTCCTATTTCTTATGTTCTTATGTTCTCTCTGTTACTGAAACCAGTGTGTCTGCTCTCTCTGTGTTACTGAAACCAGTGTGTCTGCTCTCTCTCTGTTACTGAAACCAGTGTGTCTGCTCTCTCTCTGTTACTAAAATCAGTGTGTCTGCTCTCTCTCTGTTACTGAAACCAGTGTGTCTGCTCTCTCTCTGTTACTGAAACCAGTGTGTCTGCTCTCTCTCTGTTACTGAAACCAGTGTGTCTGCTCTCTCTCTGTTACTGAAACCAGTGTGTCTGCTCTCTCTCTGTTACTGAAACCAGTGTGTCTGCTCTCTCTCTGTTACTGAAACCAGTGTGTCTGCTCTCTCTCTGTTACTGAAACCAGTGTGTCTGCTCTCCCTCTATTACTAAAATCAGTGTGTCTGCTCTCTCTCTGTTACTGAAACCAGTGTGTCTGCTCTCTCTCTGTTACTGAAACCAGTGTGTCTGCTGTCTCTCTGTTACTGAAACCAGTGTGTCTGCTCTCTCTCTGTTACTGAAACCAGTGTGTCTGCTCTCTCTCTGTTACTGAAACCAGTGTGTCCGCTCTCTCTCTGTTACTAAAATCAGTGTGTCTGCTCCCTCTCTGTTACTGAAACCAGTGTGTCTGCTCTCTCTGTGTTACTGAAACCAGTGTGGCTGCTCTCTCTGTGTTACTGAAACCAGTGTGTCTGCTCTCTCTCTGTTACTGAAACCAGTGTGTCTGCTCTCTCTCTGTTACTGAAACCAGTGTGTCTGCTCTCTCTCTGTTACTGAAACCAGTGTGTCTGCTCTCTCTCTGTTACTGAAACCAGTGTGTCTGCTCTCTCTCTGTTACTGAAACCAGTGTGTCTGCTCTCTCTCTGTTACTGAAACCAGTGTGTCTGCTCTCTCTCTGTTACTGAAACCAGTGTGTCTGCTCTCTCTCTGTTACTGAAACCAGTGTGTCTGCTCTCCCTCTATTACTAAAATCAGTGTGTCTGCTCTCTCTCTGTTACTGAAACCAGTGTGTCTGCTCTCTCTCTGTTACTGAAACCAGTGTGTCTGCTCTCTCTCTGTTACTGAAACCAGTGTGTCTGCTCTCTCTCTGTTACTGAAACCAGTGTGTCTGCTCTCTCTCTGTTACTGAAACCAGTGTGTCTGCTCTCACTCTATTACTAAAATCAGTGTGTCTGCTCTCTCTCTGTTACTGAAACCAGTGTGTCTGCTCTCTCTCTGTTACTGAAACCAGTGTGTCTGCTGTCTCTCTGTTACTGAAACCAGTGTGTCTGCTCTCTCTCTGTTACTGAAACCAGTGTGTCTGCTCTCTCTCTGTTACTGAAACCAGTGTGTCCGCTCTCTCTCTGTTACTAAAATCCGTGTGTCTGCTCCCTCTCTGTTACTGAAACCAGTGTGTCTGCTCTCTCTGTGTTACTGAAACCAGTGTGTCTGCTCTCTCTCTGTTACTGAAACCAGTGTGTCTGCTCTCTCTCTGTTACTGAAACCAGTGTGTCTGCTCTCTCTGTGTTACTGAAACCAGTGTGTCTGCTCTCTCTCTGTTACTGAAACCAGTGTGTCTGCTCTCTCTCTGTTACTGAAACCAGTGTGTCTGCTCTCTCTCTGTTACTGAAACCAGTGTGTCTGCTCTCTCTCTGTTACTGAAACCAGTGTGTCTGCTCTCTCTCTGTTACTGAAACCAGTGTGTCTGCTCTCTCTCTGTTACTGAAACCAGTGTGTCTGCTCTCTCTCTGTTACTGAAACCAGTGTGTCTGCTCTCTCTCTGTTACTGAAACCAGTGTGTCTGCTCTCCCTCTATTACTAAAATCAGTGTGTCTGCTCTCTCTCTGTTACTGAAACCAGTGTGTCTGCTCTCTCTCTGTTACTGAAACCAGTGTGTCTGCTGTCTCTCTGTTACTGAAACCAGTGTGTCTGCTCTCTCTCTGTTACTGAAACCAGTGTGTCTGCTCTCTCTCTGTTACTGAAACCAGTGTGTCCGCTCTCTCTCTGTTACTAAAATCAGTGTGTCTGCTCCCTCTCTGTTACTGAAACCAGTGTGTCTGCTCTCTCTGTGTTACTGAAACCAGTGTGTCTGCTCTCTCTCTGTTACTGAAACCAGTGTGTCTGCTCTCTCTCTGTTACTGAAACCAGTGTGTCTGCTCTCTCTCTGTTACTGAAACCAATGTGTCTGCTCTCTCTCTGTTATTGAAACCAGTGTGTCTGCTCTCTCTCTGTTACTGAAACCAGTGTGTCTGCTCTCTCTCTGTTACTGAAACCAATGTGTCTGCTCTCTCTCTGTTACTGAAACCAGTGTGTCTGCTCTCTCTCTGTTACTGAAACCAGTGTGTCTGCTCTCTCTCTGTTACTGAAACCAGTGTGTCTGCTCTCTCTCTGTTACTGAAACCAGTGTGTCCGCTCCCTCTCTGTTACTGAAACCAGTGTGTCTGCTCTCTCTCTGTTACTGAAACCAGTGTGTCTGCTCTCTCTCTGTTACTGAAACCAGTGTGTCCGCTCCCTCTCTGTTACCGAAACCAGTGTGTCTGCTCTCTCTCTGTTACTGAAACCAGTGTGTCTGCTCCCTCTCTGTTACTGAAACCAGTGTGTCTGCTCTCTCTCTCTTACTGAAAGCAGTGTGTCTGCTCTCTCTCTGTTACTAAAATCAGTGTGTCTGCTCTCTCTCTGTTACTGAAACCAGTGTGTCTGCTCTCTCTCTGTTACTGAAACCAGTGTGTCTGCTCTCTCTCTGTTACTGAAACCAGTGTGTCTGCTCTCTCTCTGTTACTGAAACCAGTGTGTCTGCTGTCTCTCTGTTACTGAAACCAGTGTGTCTGCTCTCTCTCTGTTACTGAAACCAGTGTGTCTGCTCTCTCTCTGTTACTGAAACCAGTGTGTCTGCTCCCTCTCTGTTACTGAAACCAGTGTGTCTGCTCTCTCTCTGTTACTGAAACCAGTGTGTCTGCTCTCTCTCTGTTACTGAAACCAGTGTGTCGGCTCTCTCTCTGTTGCTGAAACCAGTGCGTCTGCTCCCTCTCTGTTACTGAAACCAGTGTGTCTGCCCTCTCTCTGTTACTGAAACCAGTGTGTCTGCTCTCTCTCTGTTACTGAAACCAGTGTGTCTGCCCTCTCTCTGTTACTGAAACCAGTGTGTCTGCTCTCTCTCTATTACTAAAATCAGTGTGTCTGCTCTCTCTCTGTTACTGAAACCAGTGTGTCTGCTCTCTCTCTGTTATTGAAACCAGTGTGTCTGCTCTCTCTCTGTTACTGAAACCAGTGTGTCTGCTCTCTCTCTGTTACTGAAACCAGTGTGTCTGCTCCCTCTCTGTTACTGAAACCAGTGTGTCTGCTCCCTCTCTGTTACTGAAACCAGTGTGTCTGCTCTCTCTCTGTTACTGAAACCAGTGTGTCTGCTCTCTCTCTGTTACTGAAACCAGTGTGTCTGCTCTCTCTCTGTTACTGAAACCAGTGTGTCCGCCCTCTCTCTGTTACTGAAACCAGTGTGTCCGCTCCCTCTCTGTTACAGAAACCAGTGTGTCTGCTCCCTCTCTGTTACAGAAACCAGTGTGTCTGCTCTCTCTCTGTTACTGAAACCAGTGTGTCTGCTCTCTCTCTGTTACAGAAACCAGTGTGTCTGCTCTCCCTCTGTTACTGAAACCAGTGTGTCTGCTCTCTCTGTGTTACTGAAACCAGTGTGTCTGCTCTCTCTGTGTTACTGAAACCAGTGTGTCTGCTCTCTCTCTGTTACTGAAACCAGTGTGTCTGCTCTCTCTCTGTTACTGAAACCAGTGTGTCTGCTCTCTCTCTGTTACTGAAACCAGTGTGTCTGCTCTCTCCCTGTTACTGAAACCAGTGTGTCTGCTCTCTCCCTGTTACTGAAACCAGTGTGTCTGCTCTCTCTCTGTTACTGAAACCACTGTGTCTGCTCTCTCTCTGTTACTGAAACCAGTGTGTCTGCTCTCTCTCTGTTACTGAAACCAGTGTGTCTGCTCCCTCTCTGTTACTGAAACCAGTGTGTCCGCTCTCTCTCTGTTACTGAAACCAGTGTGTCTGCTCTCTCTCTGTTACTGAAACCAGTGTGTCTGCTCTCTCTCTGTTACTGAAACCAGTGTGTCTGCTCTCTCTCTGTTACTGAAACCAGTGTGTCTGCTCCCTCTCTGTTACTGAAACCAGTGTGTCTGCTCTCTCTCTGTTACTGAAACCAGTGTGTCTGCTCTCTCTCTGTTACTGAAACCAGTGTGTCTGCTCTCTCTCTGTTACTGAAACCAGTGTGTCCGCTCTCTCTCTGTTACTGAAACCAGTGTGTCTGCTCTCTCTCTGTTACTGAAACCAGTGTGTCTGCTCTCTCTCTGTTACTGAAACCAGTGTGTCTGCTCCCTCTCTGTTACTGAAACCAGTGTGTCTGCTCTCTCTCTGTTACTGAAACCAGTGTGTCTGCTCCCTCCTTGTTACTGAAACCAGTGTGTCTGCTCTCTCTCTGTTACTGAAACCAGTGTGTCTGCTCTCTCTCTGTTACTGAAACCAGTGTGTCTGCTCTCTCTCTGTTACTGAAACCAGTGTGTCTGCTCTCTCTCTGTTACTGAAACCAGTGGCCTTCGAAATTGTAGATTCTTTGGAGGTTGTTTACGAAAATTCTTTCAACTCTGAACTGGACCCTATGGAGTGGGATAGCTGGTGTAAACCCTGAATTCAAAAAGGGATGTCAAGAGAAAACAGAGAACTACAGATCAGTGAGTGTAAGGTCAGTACTGGGGAAGAGTCCAAAGATGTTTGGGTTATTTTGATGGACCGTGCTCAATTGATCCTAGAGTCAGGGGGTTTAGCAGGGTAAATATGTGGGGTTACGGGGGTAGGGCCTGGCTGGAATTGTGGTTGGTCCAGATTCGATGGGCCAAATGGTCTCCGCCTGCAGTGTAGGAATTCGATGATTCTGTTATTGAGGATTTTGTCATTCAGCATTTGGTAGACTGTGGTATAATCAGACAAAATCAGAATGGATTTACAGAAGGGAAATCTTGCACGATGAATCTACTGGAATTCGTTGAGGCTGTTCGTGGTAGAGTTGACCGAGGAGAACCAGTGGATGTGGTTTATTTAGACTTTCGGAAAGCTCTCAACAAGGTCTCACATTAACAGACTACCATGTAAAGTTAAAGCACATGGGAATGCGGGTAGTGTCTTGAGATGAACGGAAAGCTGGTTAGCAGAAAGGAAGCAAAGAGTTGGCATAAATGGGTTCTTTTCCTGATTGACAGTGAGGGACTAGGTGGTTCCACAGGGATCTGTGCTGGGGCCCCAATTGTTCACATTATATATTAATGATTTGGAAGAGGGAACTAAATGTATTATCTTCAAATTTGTAGATGATACAGAGTTGGGTGGGAGGGTGAGCTGTGAGGAGGATGCAGAGATGCTTCAGTGTGATTTGGACAAGCTGAGTGTGTGGGCATCTGCATGGCAGATGCAGTATAATGTGGATAAATGTCAGGAAATCCACTTTGGCAGCAATAATAGGAAGACAGATTACTTGAATTGGCGTAAATTGAGAGGGGCGAATACTCAACAGGACCTTAGTGTCATCGTGCATCAGTCACTGAAAGTAAGCGCGCAGGTACAGCAGGCAGTAAAGAAGGCCAATGGTATGTTGGCCTTCATAGCAAGAAAATTTGGGTATAGTGATAGGGATGTTTTGTTGCAGTTGTATAGGGTGTTGGTGAGGCCACACCTGGAGTATTGTGTGCAGTTTTGGTCTCCTTATCTGAGGAAGGATGTCCTTGCTATAGAGGGAGTCCAGTGAAGGTTTACCAGTGGCTAACCATAAAAACTAACTTTGGTAGTTATAACCTGCTTTGGGTCAGAGATACCAGAGAAATAAACTAAATGAATCAATCACATTGATTCCTGGGATGGCAGGTCTGTCATATGAGGATTTACTAAGTCGGATAAGATTATATTCACTGGAGTTTAGAAGGGTGAGAGGAGATCTCTCACTTGTAAAATCCTAACAGCGTTATACACGGGGTAGATTCAGAAAGAATGTTCCCTTGTTGGGGGAGTCCAGAACTAAGGGGTGATAGTTTGAGGATAAGGGGTAAATCTTTTAGAACTGAGCTGAGGAGGAATTTCTTCACCCAGAGGGTGGTGAATGTGCGGAATTCACTCCCACAGAAAGTAGTTGAGGCCAAAATGTTGTGTGATTTGAAGAAGAAACTAGATATAGCTCTTGGGGCTAAAGGGATTGAGGGATATGGGAGGAAGGGGGGGGGAATAAGGATATTGAATTTGATGATCAGCCATGACCAAAATGATTGGTGGAACAGGCTCGAAGGGCTGAATAGCCTCCTCCTGTTCTCAGTTCCTGCTCGGAGCAGATACGACTAGTTTCTACGCTTCTCTCTTCTTATTTACTGTTAGTAAATACTGATGTGTGTCCTTTCTGTTGTTTCACAGAGATTCTGGCAGCATATAAAATTAAAAGCCGATATTTAATTGTTTCCAGGTGATGTCAATGTCATTTTCTGTTCTGGGAAGTCTCACAATAAAAGTTCCTGTTGCTGACTGCACAATGTTTTGAGATTGATGGACCTTCTGTGTGTGTGTGTGTGTGTGAGCGCTTGCCTGAGATTCTGCAGCAGGCTGTGAGTCTCCCAACAGTGGGAGTGAGGGGTCCTGGGGACATTCTGCTCCTCTCCCTTTAACCTGGGAAAGCATTTTACCAACAGCCCCGATCTGACAGATAGTCACGGCTCCAGGCTGATTGGTTAATGGGAGCAGTGTACAGTCGGTGGAGAGAGGTGGAGAGATTTCGCGAGCAGATCCCCAGATCAGGGATCTGCTCGCGTGGCTGCCTTTGGTGGAGGTACTGCTTTGACCAAACCTTGACCTGTTTGTCACCCCCACTCTGTAAGGTACACTGGGATGTTTCCCTAAAGGTGCTATATAAATGCAAATTGTCTTTGCATAAATGCTGAAAAGAACAATAGGATAACGAAACTTATTCAGAGGATTTTTGCAATGCAGAAGGAGGGCACTCGGCCCATCGAGTCCGCACCGACTCTCGAAGTGAACATTTTACCCAGACCCTATCCCTGTAATCCCACTAATCCCCATAACGTTTTTGGACACCAGGGGGTAATTTAGCACGGTCAATCCAACTGAGCTTTGGAGCATTTGTGATTGATTCATTTAGTTTATTTCTCTGGTATCTCTGACCCAAAGCAGGTTATAAGTATCAAAGTTAGTTTTTATAGTTAGTCACTGCTGTATTGTAGAGAATATGGACAACAAGTCTCTTTATAATAACGATATGTTAATGAGCTCCTGTAAATGCAAAATCCTGCGGATGCTGAAATCTGAAACAGAAAATGGTGGAGAAACACAGGAGATGTGGCAGTGTCTGTGGGGGGAAGCAGTGTAAAGCTATGTAATGAGGCGGGTAGAATTAGGGACCTTGCGGTGAAGGATCCTCTTGGAGAGAGTGATCATTGTATGGTGGAGTTTCTGGTGCAGATGGAGGAGGAGAAAGTGGGTTCCCAGACACACGTCCTTTGTTTGAATAGAGGGGAGTATGGTAGGATGAGAGAAGAATTGGCGAATGTGGACTGGGGGAGTGCATTGGAAGGTAGGTCTGCTGAGGAGCAGTGGAGGATCTTTAAGGAGATCTTTCTTGGTGCTCAGCAGAAATTTATTCCGATGGTTAAAAAGGACAGTAGGAGGAGAGGTAATAAGCCGTGGATAACGAAGGAGTGAAGGAAAGTGTTAAATTAAAAGCGGAGGAGTTTAGAGTAGCTAAGAGCAGTGGGCGAGAAGCGGATTGGGAAAGGTTTAAATGTCAACAAAGATTGACAAAGAAATTGATAAAGGAGGGTAGGAGAAGCTATGAGGCTGGGCTAGCACTTAATATAAAAAAGGATAGCAAGAGTTTTTATAAATATATAAAAAGGAAGAGGCTGGCTAGGGTGAATGTTGGTCCTTTAGAGGATGAGAAAGGGGAGCTAGTGATAGGGGATGGGGATATGGCTGAGGTCTTGAATAACTTTTTTGTTTCTGTCTTCACGGAGGAGGACGTGAATAATTTGCCGGGTGTTAGCGATGGAAAGGTGGTAGGAATGGAGGGTCTTAATGACATTACTGTTAATAGAGAGGTGGTGCTCGACAGACTGGAGGGGCTGATTGTGGACAAGTCCCCAGGACCAGATGGAATGCATCCGAGGGTTCTGAAAGAAATGGCGGAGGTGATAGTGGATGCCTTGGTGGTTATTTTCCAGATGTCGCTGGATTCCGGGGAAGTGCCGGAAGATTGGAAAACGGCTAATGTTATGCCGTTGTTTAAGAAGGGTGCCAGGCAAAAGGCGGGGAATTATAGGCCGGTTAGTTTAACGTCTGTGGTAGGTAAAATGTTAGAATCCGTCATTAAGGAGGAAATAGCGAGGCATCTTGAGGGGAATTGCTTGATAGGGCGGACGCAACACGGTTTCATTAAAGGGAAGTCGTGTCTGACAAATTTACTGGAGTTCTATGAGGATGTGTCTAGGGCAGTGGATAGAGGAGAGCCGGTGGATGTGGTCTTTCTGGATTTTCAGAAGGCGTTTGACAAGGTACCTCGCAAGAGGTTATTGCAGAAGGTCAGGGGACATGGAGTTGGGGGTAGGGTGTCAGCGTGGATAGAGGATTGGTTGTCAAATAGGAGGCAGAGAGTGGGGGTCAATGGGTGCTATTCGGATTGGCGGTTGGTGACTAGTGGGGTGCCCCAAGGGTCGGTGCTGGGGCCTCAGCTATTTACCATTTATATAGATGATCTGGAGGAGGGAACCGAGTGCAGGGTGTCGAAATTTGCTGATGACATCAAGATTGGGGGAAAGGCAAATTGTGCGGAGGGTGTGGAGAGTCTGCAGAAGGATCGAGATAGGCTGGGCGAATGGGCCAGGAAATGGCAAATGGAATTTAATGTTGGCAAGTGTGAGGTGGTCCACTTTGGTAGGAGGAATGGTAGGAAGGACTATTACTTACGGGGCGAAAAAATGCAGCAGGCGACGGTGCAGAGGGACCTCGGGGTCCTTGTGCATGAGTCGCAAAAACCCAGCTTGCAGGTGCAGCAGGTGGTCAGGAAGGCGAATGGGATGCTGGCCTTTATAGCGAAGGGGATTGAATATAAAAGTAGGGAGGTCTTGCTGCAGCTGTATAGGGCATTGGTGAGGCCGCAGCTGGAGTACTGTGTGCAGTTTTGGGCGCCGCAACTGCGCAAGGATAAAGATAAAGGGGGGGCGGTTTAGAACAGAGTTGAGGAGGAACTTCTTCACTCAAAGGAAAGTGTTAAATTAAAAGAGGTGAATCTCTGGAATTCTCTGCCCGTTGAAGTGGTGGAGGCTGCCTCGCTAAATATTTTTAAGAAATGGGTTGATGGGTTTTTGATAAGAGAGGGGATTAAGGGTTATGGGGAGAGGGCGGGAAGGTGGAGCTGAGTCACGACAGATCAGCCATAAGAACATAAGAACATAAGAAATAGGAGCAGGAGTAGGCCATCTAGCCCTTCGAGCCTGCCCCGCCATTCAATAAGATCATGGCTGATCTGTCGTGACTCAGCTCCACCTTCCCGCCCTCTCCCCATAACCCTTAATCCCCTCTCTTATCAAAAACCCATGAACCCGCTTCTTAAAAATATTTAGCGAGGCAGCCTCCACCACTTCAACGGGCAGAGAATTCCAGAGATTCACCACCCTTTGAGTGAAGAAGTTCCTCCTCAACTCTGTTCTAAAACGCCCCCCCTTTATCTTGAGGCTGTGCCCCCTAGTCCTACTGTCTTTTTTGAGCGGGAAGAGTCTCTCCACCTCTATCCTATCCATCCCATTCATCATCTTATATGTCTCAATGAGATCTCCCCTCATTCTTCTAAACTCTAACGAGTACAAGCCTAGTTTATTCAGCCTCTCCTCATAGCTCAATCCCCTCAACTCCGGTATCAGCCTAGTAAACCTCCTCTGCACTCCCTCTTATTGAATGGCGGGGCAGGCTCGAAGGGCCAGATGGCCTACTCCTGCTCCTATTTCTTATGTTCTTATGTTCTAAATGGCTGGAATATTCCCCTGTTATATGCCACGTCCCCTCTGGTGTCACCAAGACTCTTGTGTCTCTACTCTGTGGATAGGGTAATCCCGTGGATTGAGCACCTGCGCAAGGATATTTTGGCCTTGGAGGGAGTGCAGAAGAGGTTTACTAGGCTGATACCGGAGTTGAGGGGATTGAGCTATGAGGAGAGGCTGAATGAACTAGGCTTGTACTCGTTAGAGTTTAGAAGAATGAGGGGAGATCTCATTGAGACGTATAAGATGATGAATGGGATGGATAGGATAGAGGTGGAGAGACTCTTCCCGCTCAAAAAAGACAGTAGGACTAGGGGGCACAGCCTCAAGATAAAGGGGAGGCGGTTTAGAGCGGAGTTGAGGAGGAACTTCTTCACTCAAAGGGTGGTGAATCTCTGGAATTCTCTGCCCGTTGAAGTGGTGGAGGCTGCCTCGCTAAATATTTTTAAGAAACGGGTTGATGGGTTTTTGATAAGAGAAGGGATTAAGGGTTATGGGGAGAGGGCGGGAAGGTGGAGCTGAGTCACGACAGATCAGCCATGATCTTATTGAATGGCGGGGCAGGCTCGAAGGGCCAGATGGCCTACTCCTGCTCCTATTTCTTATGTTTTTATGTTGGGCTAATTTGGATATGAAAGGGCGGGGGTACGTGTTTATAGAATCACAGACCACAATCAATAAGGAAAGGCAACAACACCTCCTCCACGATCATCGTCAACACCCACAAGGCTGTGTTCTCAGCCCCCTCACTATACTCCTTATACACCTGTGACTGTGCGGCCAAATTCCCCTCCAATTCGATTTTCAAGTTTGCTGATGACCCCACCGTAGTGGGTCGGATCTCAAACAACGATAAGACAGAGTACAGGAATGAGATAGAGAATCTGGTGAACTGGTGCGGGGACAATAATCTCTCCCTCAATGTCAACAAAACAAAGGAGATAGTCATCAACTTCAGGGAGTGTAAAGGGGAACATGCCCCTGTCTACATCAACGGGGATGAAGCAGAAAGGGAGAGAGCTTAAAGTTTCTAGGTGTCCAGATCACCAACAACCTGTCCTGGTCCCCCCATGCTGACACTATAGTTAAGAAAGCCCCACCAATGCCTCTACTTTCTCAGAAGACGAAGGAAATTTGGCATGTCTGCTACAACTCTCACCAACCTTTACAGATGCACCATAGAAAGCATTCTTCCTGATTGTATCACAGCTTGGTATGGCTCCTGCTCTGCCCAAGGCTGCAAGAAACTACAAAGGGTCATGAACAAAACCCAGTCTATCACACAAACCAGCCTCCCATCCATTGACTCTGTCTACACTTCCCACTGCCTTGGAAAAGCAACCAGTATAATCAAGGGCCTCACGCACCCCGGACATTCTCTCTTCCACCTTCTTCTGTTGGGAAAAAGATACAAAAGTCTGAGGCAGTGAGGGTTCCTGTCTCTATCGCCCTTTCAGGCAGTGAGTTCCAAATTCCCACCATAGTTATTTTGAGAGTAATGAGTTGATTAGAGACAGTCAGCATGGTTTTGTAGCGGGTAGGTCGTGCCTTACTAACCTTATCGAGTTCTTTGAGAAAGTGACCAAAGAGATGGATAGGGGTAAGGCAGTTGATGTGGTGTATATGGATTTTAGCAAGGCGTTTGATAAGGTTCACCATGGTAGGCTTCTGCAGAAAATGCAGATGTATGGGATTGGGGGTGATCTAGGTAATTGGATCAGGAATTGGCTAGCAGATAGGAGACAGAGGGTGGTGGTTGATGGTAAATATTCATCATGGAGTTCGGTTACGAGTGGTGTGCCACAGGGATCTGTTTTGGGGCCACTGCTGTTTGTAATTTTTATTAATGATCTGGATGAGGGTATAGTTGGGTGGATTAGTAAATTTGCTGATGACACCAAAGTCGGAGGTGTGGTAGATTGTGAGGAAGGGTGTCATAGTTTGCAGGGTGACTTAGATAGGTTGCAGAGCTGGGCTGCGAGGTGGCGGATGGAGTTTAATGTGGAGAAGTGTGAGGTAATTCATTTCGGTAGGAATAACAGATGTGTTGAGTATAGGGCTAACGGGAGGACTTTGAATAGTGTGGAGGAGCAGAGGGATCTAGGTGTATGTGTACATAGATCCCTGAAAGTTGGGAATCAAGTAGACAAGGTTGTTAAGAAGGCATACGGTGTCTTGGCGTTTATTGGTAGGGGGATTGAATTTAGGAGTCGCAGCGTCATGATGCAACTGTACACATCTCTGGTGCGGCCGCACTTGGAGTTTTGTGTGCAATTCTGGTCCCCACATTACAGGAAGGATGTAGAGGCTTTGGAGAGGGTGCAGAGGAGGTTTACCAGGATGTTGCCTGGTATGGAGGGGAGATCCTATGAGGAGAGACTGAGAGATTTGGGGTTGTTTTCGCTGGAAAGAAGGCGGCTAAGAGGGGACCTTATTGAAACATATAAGATGATTAGAGGTTTAGACAGGGTAGATAGTGATAGCCTTTTTCCTAGGATGGAGAAAGCTAGCACGAGGGGGCACGACTTTAAATTAAGGGGGGGTAGTTATAGGACAGATGTCAGGGGTAGGTTCTTTACCCAGAGGGTGGTGAGGGACTGGAATGCCCTGCCAGCTGCAGTTGTAAATGCACCTAGTTTGGGGGCGTTTAAGAGATCTGTGGATAGGTTTATGGACAAAAAGGGATTGGTTTAGGCTAGTGGGTCATTGTTTTTGTAACTGGTCGGCGCAACATCGTGGGCCGAAGGGCCTGTTCTGCGCTGTAATGTTCTATGTTCTATCCCCTGGGTGAAAAAATAATTCCTCAAATCCCCTCCAAATCTCCTGTCCCCTGGTTATTGACCCCTCTGCTGAGGGAAATGTTTCTTTCTATCTACCCTATCCCTGACCCTGATTGTACACCTCCCTCTCCCATTCCCAGTCTTCTCTACTCCAAGGAGAACAGCCCCCAGCCTGTGTTCATAGATGGAACGCTCCATCTCAGGTAACTTCCTGATGAATCTCCTCCGCACCCTCTCCGGAGCTGGCGATACATTCACGTTTAGATCTGCGTGGAGCTCGCTCCGCTCTGATCACTGTTTGGAAAGCTCCCCCTGGTTTTGGGTTGAGTGTGTGAAGCGATTCAATGAGGATATTAGAACATAGAACATAGAACATTACAGCGCAGAACAGGCCCTTCGGCCCACGATGTTGTGCCGACCAGTTACAAAACAATGACCCACTAGCCTAAACCAATCCCTTTTCGTCCATAAACCTATCCACAGATCTCTTAAACGCCCCCAAACTAGGCGCATTTACAACTGCAGCTGGCAGGGCATTCCAGTCCCTCACCACCCTCTGGGTAAAGAACCTACCCCTGACATCAGTCCTATAACTACCCCCCCTTAATTTAAAATTGTGCCCCCTCGTGCTAGCTTTCTCCATCCTAGGAAAAAGGCTATCACTATCTACCCTGTCTAAACCTCTAATCATCTTATATGTTTCAATGAGATCCCCTCTTAGCCGCCTTCTTTCCAGCGAAAACAACCCCAAATCTCTCAGTCTCTCCTCTTAGGATCTCCCCTCCATACCAGGCAACATCCTGGTAAAGCCCAAGGCAAACATTTGCATTGCTTCCCACTTCCACCGACCTTGTTTGAACACTATCAGGCTGCCAGGAGAGTTTGCACAGTCCCACTCCAGCTTCCTAATGTGCCCCTGCATGTAAATGTGTAAATGTCTGCATCTGGCAGCTTGTTCACGGTAAAGACTGAAGAGAACTCGCTGGGTTACCGGGCAGTTCGTGTGACATCATTTACAGAGGGAAGCTCATGGAACTGGAGTGGGGAATTCCAGGTCTGCCCGGCACAGAGTGTTGAGTGGCACTGTCACTGGCAGAACAATACCCTCGAAACATAATTGGAACTTTGCCCTGTTCGATCAACCCAGGCACATTCTGTAAACTTTCTGAGCAATGTCCTGAGTTCATAACGTTACTTTTATCCACGAGCGGGATATTACATAGAACATTACAGCACAAACAGGCCCTTCGGCCCTCGAGTTGCGCCGATCACATCAACCCCACCAATCTATAGACCTATCTATAACCCCCAATCCCATTAAACCCCATATACTCATCCAGAAGTCTTTTAAAAGACCCCAGCGAGTTCGCCTCCACCACCGATGACGGCAGCCGATTCCATTCACTCACCACCCTCTGAGTGAAAAACTTACCCCTAACATCACCTCTGTACTTCCCTCCCCGCACCTTAAATCTGTGTCCTCTCGTAGCGACCATTTCAACCCGGGGAAATAGCCTCTGAGAGTCCACCCTATCTATTCCTCTCAACATTTTATAAACCTCTATCAGGTCACCTCTCAACCTTCGCCTCTCTAGGGAAAAGAGTCCCAGCTCCCTCAACCTATCTTCATAAGGCATGCCTCCCAGTCCAGGCAACATCCTTGTAAATCTCCTCTGCACCCTTTCAATAGCTTCTACGTCTTTCCTATAGTGAGGTGACCAGAACTGCGCACAGTACTCCAAATGAGGCCTGACAAGGGTCCTGTAAAGTTGCAGCATTACCTCCCGACTCCTAAACTCAATCCCTCGATTAATGAAGGCCAGTACACCATACGCCTTCTTGACCACCTCCTCCACCTGCGAGGCCGATTTAAGAGTCCTGTGGACCCGGACCCCGAGATCCTTCTGCTCTTCAACGCTACTAAGACCCCTGCCCTTGATAGTGTACTCGTTCATCCCGTTGGTTCTGCCGAAATGGACGACTACACATTTATCCGCGTTGAAGTCCATCTGCCACTTCTCCGCCCATTCCTGCATCCTATCTATGTGTTGTCCCACTCCTGATTGTCCATGAATGGAGTGGCTGGCTCGGATATAATATGGAGATGGCGGCATTGGACTGGGATGGGCACAGTAAGAAGTATCACGACACTAGGTTTATTTGGAATCACGAGCTTTCGGAGCCCTGCTCCTTCATCCCTCCTATCACTCACCTGATGAAGGAGCAGCGCTCCGGAAGCTCGTGATTCCAAATAAACCTGTTGGACTTTTACCTGGTGTTGTGAGACTTCTTACTATGCCCATAATAGGGAACAACATTGCTGTGGCTCTGGAGTCACATTTTGATTTGATTTGGTTTATTATTGTCACATGTATTAGTATACAATGAAAAGTATTATTTCTTGCGCGCTATACGCATACCATTCATGGAGAAGAAAAGGAGGGAGTGTAGAGAAAGATCAACTTAATGCGAGGTAGATCCATTCAAAAGTCTGACAGCAGCAGGGAAGAAGCTGTTCTTGAGTCGTTGGTACGTGACCTCAGACTTTTATCTTTTTCCCGACGGAAGAAGGTGGAAGAGACCTTTGTCAGACTCCTACTTATTCAGTCTTCAACACTAACATTCTCACAAAACTCATCTCCAAACTCCGTGGCCTGGGCCTCGGCTCCACCCTCTGGGACTGGATCCTGAACTTCCTAAATCACAGACCACAATCAGTAAGGATAAACAACACCTCCTCCACGATCATCCTCAACACCGGTGCCCCACAGGGCTGTGTTCTCAGCCCCCCGCTATACTCCTTATACTGTTATTGTTCGTCCATCGTCATCGATGAGGACCCCAACACCATTAGTCATGTTGAAGTTGGTTGTGGTGTGTCTGAAGATGGCCGATCAGGGCTAATTCGGGCACGGAATGTCCTGGCATGTATTGGACAGACTTGTGTAGACATTATAATTGTTGCTCTGGTGGCTATGGACTTGCGCAGTTTGTGCTTAAGTTGTGCCTTAGCAATGCACCTTGCTGAGTGAGCTTGACAGCCTTTGTGGAGGCAGTGCCAGGTAAGGCGGTTTTGTGCCAGTGTTTGCCAGGTGGTCGTGTCAATGTCAAGCGACTTCAGGGAGGCCTTGACTGTGTCTTTGAAACTTTTCTTCTGCCCTCTGTGTGAGCGTCTTCCAGCAGAAAGTTCCAGCAGAGAGTACGCGCTCGTCTGGCATACAGGTGACATGACCTGCCCACCGGGTCTGTACTCTCAACAACAGTGTGTGGATTGATGGTAGATTTACTCTAGAGAGAACTTCAGTGTCTGGTGCTTTGTCTTGCCATCTGATGTGTAATATTCTGTGAAGACAAGTCACGTGGAAATGACTGAGCTGTTTTGCATGCCTTCGATTCACAGTCCACGTTTCACAGGCATACAGGAGGGTAGTGAGTACCACAGCACTGTAGACCTTCAGTATTGTTGCTGGGCTGATTCCTTGACATTCCCATACAGTGGAGCGCAGTCTACCGAAAGTAGAACATGCCTTTGCTATTCTGCAGTTAATTTCTGTGTCAATAGTCGCTGCTTGGGAGAGGGTGCTGCCAAGGTAAGTGAACTGGTCTACTGCCTGTAGTTTCTGCCCTTTGATTGTGATTATGGGTTCTGTGTACAGTGCATGAGGAGCAGGCTGGTGCGTGACTTCGGTCTGTTTAATGTTGATGGTGAGTCCAAAGTTGTCACAAGCCATGGAAAATTTGTCCATGATTTGCATCTCTGGCCCTGAGCCAGCATACAAGGCGCAGTCATTGGCAAAGAGGAAATCTCTCAAAACAGTCTCTTTCACTTTGGTAATAGCTTGAAGTCTCCTCAGGTTGAAGAGCTTCCCATCCACTTTGTACTTGAGGCTGATGACTGTGACACCTGTGACTGTGCTGCCAAATTTGCCTCCAACTCGATTTTCAAGTTTGCTGATGACACCACCATGGTAGGTAGAATCTCAAACAATGATGAGACAGAGTACAGGAATGAGATAGAGAATCTGGTGAACTAGTACAGCAGCAATAATCTCTCCCTCAACGTCAACAAAATGAAGGAGATTGTCATCGACTTCAAGAAGCATGAAGGAGAACATTCCCCTGTCTACATCAACGGGGATGAAGTAGAAAGGGTCGAGAATTTCAGGTTTTTAGGTGTCCAGATCACCAACAACCTGTCCTGGTCCCCCCCATACTGACACTATAGTTACAAAAGCCCATCAACACTTCGACTTTCTCAGAAGACTAAGGAAATTTGGCATGTCAGCTACGATTCTCACCAACGTTTACAAATGCCCCATAGAAAGCATTCTTTCTGGTTGTATCACAGCTCGGTCTGGGCTCCTGCTCTGCCCAAGACCGCAAGAAACTACAGAAGGTTGTGAATGTAGCCCCAATCCATCACACAAACCAGCCTCCCATCCATTGACTCTGTCTACACTTCCCCTGCCTCAGAAAAGCAGCCAACATCATTAAGAACCCTACACCCCCCCCAGACATTCTCTCTTTCACCTTCTTCCATCGGGAAAAAGATGCAAAAGTCTGAGGTCACGTACCAACTGGCTCAAGAACAGCTTCTTCCCTGCTGCTGTCAGACTGTTGAATGGACCTACCTCGCATTAAGTTCATCTTTCTCTGTACCCTAGTTATGACTGTAACACTACATTCTGCACTCTCTTGTTTCCTTCTCTATGAACGATATGCTTTGTTTGTACAGCGCGCAAGAAACAATAGTTTTCACTGTACATTAATACATGTGACAATAATAAATCAAATTATATCTAACCAAAAATGCTCGGGATGCATAGAGTCCTTAATTAGATTGGCTGCTTTTTCTCCTAACCTACGCATCTTTGGATATTGAGGGACATTTTTTAAACTTTAAGTTGATTTACAGAAGTGATGTTAGGGGTAAATTTTTCACTCAGAGGGTGGTGAGTGATTGGAATCGGCTGCCGTCAGTGGTGGTGGAGGCGAACTCGCTGGGGTCTTTTAAAAGACTTCTGGATGAGTATATGGGGTTTAATGGGATTGGGGGTTATAGATAGGTGTTGATGTGATCGTGGGCCGAAGGGCCTGTTTGTGCTGTAGTGTTCTATGTTCTACTAATGTCACAATTAGGCTGACATTAACACTGCAATGAAGTTGCTGTGAAAATTCTCTTGCCACCACACTCCGGCACCTGTTCGGGTACCCTGAGGGAGAATTTAACACGGCCAATGCAGTTAACCAGCACGTCTTTCGGACTGTGAGAGGAAACCAGAGCACCCGGAAGAAACCCATGCAGACACGGGGAGAATGTGCAGACTCCGCACAGACACCTGGAATGAACCCAGGTCCTTGGTGCTGTGAGGCAGCAGTGCTAACCCGCTACGCCACTGCGCTGTCCATCTTTACATTTAAATCCATTTTCAGTCACGCATCAGTCCATCTTTAATGTTTTTTTGGCAGAAGTACACCTTGGCACCTCTGCATTTCTCCAGTTTTGCCTCTCTCTCCTGTCCCTCCCTATCCTTCACTCCAATTCTAGCTTCTACATTCCAGAATTCCCTCCCTCAGGCTTTTTGCTCTTCCAACCTTCTCCAACCCTTCAACCCTCTGAGATCTCTACAATTCCCCAATTCTGGCTGCTTACACATCCCCTGATGTTAATTACTGGTGCGTTGGTACGCTCAGCTGTGGAACGCCCTCCCTGAGGAGCTCTCCCTCCTCATTAAAGCCAGCTCTTTAAGAACATAAGAACATAAGAAATAGGAGCAGGAGTAGGCCATCTGGCCCCTCGAGCCTGCCCCGCCATTCAATAAGATCATGGCTGATCTGTCGTGACTCAGCTCCACTTTCCGGCCCTCTCCCCATAACCCTTAATCCCTTCTCTTATCAAAAACCCATCAACCCGTTTCTTAAAAATATTTAGCGAGGCAGCCTCCACCACTTCAACGGGCAGAGAATTCCAGAGATTCACCACCCTTTGAGTGAAGAAGTTCCTCCTCAACTCTGTTCTAAACCGCCCCCCCTTTATCTTGAGGCTGTGCCCCCTAGTCCTACTGTCTTTTTTGAGCGGGAAGAGTCTCTCCACCTCTATCCTATCCATCCCATTCATCATCTTATACGTCTCAATGAGATCTCCCCTCATTCTTCTAAACTCTAACGAGTACAAGCCTAGTTTATTCAGCCTCTCCTCATAGCTCAATCCCCTCAACTCCGGTATCAGCCGAGTAAACCTCCTCTGCACTCCCTCCAAGGCCAAAATATCCTTGCACAGGTGCGGCGCCCAAAACTGCACACAGTACTCCAGCTGCGGCCTCACCAATGCCCTAACTGGCCTCTTGTTGACTTCCTCGAACACCCCAGCGCTCAGACAGCTTACAGGATGCAGGCGATGTTGGCCAGTCCAACACTTACCGTCGAATTGCCCCTTGTGAAGGTGAGACTTCCCCTTAGCCATGGTAGGAGGCCGGGATGGGAGTGGGCGTGGAGCAGACCACTCCCAATGGCCTTGGGTGGGATTTTCTGGTTCTGGGGTTGTGTGGGGGCTGGAATACCCCACCCCCAGTTTCACTCGGATCGCTGGCAGGTTCTTGAAATGCACATTATGTTGGTTTGGCTGCACGGAGATGGCCATTCAGCCCGACTGCTCTGTGCCTGCGTTCCTGCCCCCTCGTGAGCCCCCTCCCACCATCTATCTCCTCACTCGCTCCGCGAATGATTCCCTTGTGTTTATCCAGCTCTCCCTGAAATGCTGCTGTGTTATTCACCCCAACCACTCGAAACGTTTCAAGCACTCTTTGGGAAAATCATTCTCTCTGACACTTCCTGCCTGATTTATTCGTGGTTGTCTTATATTTATGGTGCTTAGTTTTAGATTCGCTCAGAAACAGAAACAGCTTTTCACCATCTTCCATGTCAAACTCCACAATTTTGAAGATGTTATATCACATCAGCCTTCTCTTTCTGCAGCAGAGAGACTCTGCTTGCTTCTGTTTTGTTGGCAGTACCAATTGCTGTGTTTTGTAATGAGCTGGTTAAATCTTTATCTGATTGCTTTAATGTCCTCTTTATAACCGGGAGCCCTGCCTTGTACAAAGTGCTCCGAGTGTGGTCTGGCTGGGGTGCAGTGCTGATCTGTGAGGCCAGCGGGAGGAAGAGATCTGAGATGGTTAGCCAGTGGAGAATGTTCCGAGGCTTTGAGAGGATCTGTATCTGTACACATCTCTGGTGCGGCCGCACTTGGAGTTTTGTGTGCAGTTCTGGTCCCCACATTACAAGAAGGATGTAGAGGCTTTGGAGAGGGTGCAGAGGAGGTTTACCAGGATGTTGCCTGGTATGGAGGGGAGATCCTATGAGGAGAGATTGAGAGATTTGGGGTTGTTTTCGCTGGAAAGAAGGCGGCTAAGAGGGGATCTCATTGAAACATATAAGATGATTAGAGGTTTAGACAGGGTAGATAGTGATAGCCTTTTTCCTAGGATGGAGAAAGCTAACACGAGGGGGCACGATTTTAAATTAAGGGGGGGTAGTTATAGGACAGATGTCAGGGGTAGGTTCTTTACCCAGAGGGTGGTGAGGGACTGGAATGCCCTGCCAGCTGCAGTTGTAAATGCACCTAGTTTGGGGGCGTTTAAAAGATCTGTGGATAGGTTTATGGATGAAAAGGGATTGGTTTAGGCTAGTGGGTCATTGTTTTGTAACTGGTCGGCGCAACATCGTGGGCCGAAGGGCCTGTTCTGCGCTGTAATGTTCTATGTTCTATGTTCTATGTATTGATGCGAGTTTCTGTTCAATAATCGAGTATTTCAGGACAGTTTAATTCCGGTTAACTGGTGAGTGAGTGCTTAGTTTTTGAATTTGACATCGCCATGAATATCACCAAAGAACAACACAGGAATGGGCCCTTCATTCCACCCCCCCCCCCCCCCCCCCCCCCACCCTCCTGTACCGATCCTGATGCCCTAACTAAACTAAACAAAAATCCTTCTGCCTTTACTCAGTCCCTATCCCTCTATTCCCTCCCTATCCATGTACCCAACCAGATGTCTCTTAAATGTCGCTAATGTGCCTGTTTCCATCACCTCCTCTGGCAGCGTGTTCCAGGCACCCGCCACTCTCTGCGTGAAAATCCCCCCCCCCCACCCCACACATCCCCCTTAAACTCCCCCCCCCCCCCCCCTCACCTTGAACCTGTGCCCCCCCCCCCGTGTAACTGACACATCCACCCTGGGAAAAGGCCTCTGACTCTCCACCCTGTCTGTGCCTCTCATCATTCTATAGAGCAGGTCTCCCCTCAGCCTCCCCTCCGTCCTGCCAGTGAAAACAATCCTAGTTTATCCAACCTCTCCTCATCGCCAACACCCTCGAGACCAGGCAACGTCCTGGTGAACCTTCTTTGCACTCTCTGCGAAGCTTCCACATCCTTTTGGCAGTGTGGTGGCCAGAGCTGCACTCAACACTCCAAACGTGGCCTAACCAAGGTTTTATAAAGCTGCAACACGATTGTACTCGTGTTCGTGAGCAACACGATTGTACTCGTGTTTGTGAGCAACACGATTGTACTCACTGCCCCGGCTGATGAAGGCAAACATGTCATATGCTTTCTTAATCACCTTGGCCATCTGTGTTGAGGAGAGATGCTGATAGAATTGTTTCTCTGTTTGAACAGAGACTTGTCTCAGCATGAAATCCATTGCCCCAGGGAACAAATGCAGCAGAAACTATTGTGCTCTTTTGAAGAGAAAAGTCTGTTTTTTTACAAAAAAAACCTATTTGCAGCACATTCTGGCCACTTTCTGGGTGAAGAAGTTTCTCCTGAATCCCCTGTCTTATAGTCACTGTTCCAGCCACAAGTGGAAGTATCTTCTCCGTGTCCACCCTGTCAATTCCTGCGATCAGGTTATTGTTAGCCTTCTCCTTTCCAGCAGGGGGAAAGGTCAGGATAACCTTTCCTGACAGTTGTAGTTTCACACGGGTAAATCTCTTTGACACTTCTCCAGTACATTGACATTGATTTTAAGATATAGAGACTGGAACAGTGCAAGCGTTTTTGTGGGATATGTGTGTTGGAAAGGTCAGTATTTGTTACCCAAACCTAATTCCCTTTGAACTAGTGACAAACCTTACGTTGCTGTGACTCTGGACTCACTGGTCAGCTAGACCAGGTAAGGACGTCAGATTTCCTTCTCTGAAGGACATTAATGAACCAGGTAGTTTTTTTTTCCAACAGTCAATTTAAGGTCACCATGACCGAGGCGAGCTTTTAATTCCAGGTTTATTAATTGACTTTATATTCCAGCCACTAGTTGTGTGTGCACCTAATTGCTTTGTTTTGTTACTGCTCTTGTTTTTAGTGGTTTGTGTATCGTGGATCTCTCAATCGCCCGAGCTCCCCTATTCTATTTCGTCACATTTTCTTAGCAAAATGCACAACCTCCCACTTGCCTTAATAGCAAAGCGGAAGGAAATAGAAGACGAGCGATGGCCACTGGAGCATTTTTGGATCATTTTAAGAACATAAGAAATAGGAGCAGGAGTAGGCCATCTGGCCCTTCGAGCCTGCCCCGCCATTCAATAAGATCATGGCTGATCTGTCGTGTCTCAGCTCCACATTCCGGCCCTCTCCCCATAACCCTTAATCCCCTCTCTTGACAAAGACGCAATGACCTCTTCCAGGAGTTTAGAAGACTGAAAGACGATTTATTGTAATGAACCTAAGGTTCTCTACCCCAAGAGAGATGGGGATGCTCAGCCATTGAGTTTGTTTAAGCCAGAGGTGTTTCAAATTTTTAGATATTAAGGAAGGTGGGGTTGAAGTGGATAATCAAACATAGTCCTAATTTGATTTGATTTATTATTGTCACGTGTATTAACATTCAGTGAAAAGTATTGTTTCTTGCGTGCTATACAGACAAAGCATTCCATTCATAGAAAAGGAAAGGAGAGAGTGCAGAATGTAGGGTTACAGTCATAGCTAGGGAGTAGAGAAAGATCAACTTAATACAAAGTTAGTCCATTCAAAAGTCTGACAGCAGCAGGGAAGAAGCTGTTCTTGAGTCGGTGGGTACGGGACCTCAGACTTTTCTATATTTTTCCTGTCGGAAGAAGGTGGAAGAGAGAATGTCCGGTGTGTGTGGGGTCCTTAATTATGCTGGCTGCTTTGTTGAGGAAGTGGGAAGTATAGACAGAGCCAATGGATGGGAGGCTGGTTTGAGTGATGGACTGGGCCTTGTTCACGACCCTTTGTAGTTCCTTGTGGTCTTGGGCAGAGCAGGAGCCCATACCACGCTATGAAACAACCAGAAAGAATGCTTTCTATGGTGCATTTGTAAAAGTTGGTGAGAGTCGTAGTGGACATGCCAAATTTCTTTAGTCTCTTCTTAACTGTAACATTGGCATGGTGGGGGGACCAGGACAGGTTGTTGATGATTTGGATATGTAAAAACTTAAAGCTCTCGACCATTTCTACTTCATCCCCATTGATGTGGACAGAGACATGTCCTCCACTATGCTTCCTGGAGTTGCTGACTAGCTCCTTCATTGACTTGTTGAATGTTGGGTCGGGTTTGAGGGGCTGAATGGCCACCTTTCCCCCCTGCAGTTCTCTCTGGGTCCAGCTGAGGTTGGCGATGCTGTGAGGCTGAAGCTGGTTTCTGGATAGGGCACCGACCCCCCCAGCCTGCTGTGCGAAAACAGCTGCCAGGCAGCCAGATGTGTCTTACGATGGGGCGAGACCCAGAACTGGGCCATTAACATCCGTGAGTGAAATTGTCTAAAGATAAAGAACCAAGCAAGTTTGTGATTTTTGTGACCTTCGGGACTTTTCAGGGGTGTATTGACAAATACGTGAATGGGATCGGAATAGAACATAGAACCCTACAGTACAGAAACAGGCCCTTCGGCCCATCGAGTCTGCACCGAACACAATCCCACCCAGACCCTATCCCCATATCCCTACACATTTACCTGCTAATCCCTCTAACCTACACATCCCAGGACATTAAGGGGCAATTTTAGCATAGCCAATGAACCTAACCCGCACATCTTTGGACTGTGGGAGGAAACCGGAGTACCCGGAGAAAACCCACGCAAACACGAGGAGAATGTGCAAACTCCACACAGGCAGTGACCCGAGCCGGGAATCGAACCCAGGACCCTGGAGCTGTGAAGCAGCAGTGCTAACCACTGTGCTACAATCTTCCGCGGAAGGATGGGGGTTTTAGTTCAGTCGCGCAGCATGGTCAGTGCAGGCTTAGAGGGGCCGAAGGGCCTGTTCCTGTGCTGTAATTTTCCTTGTTCTTTGTTCTCAAGCAACGTGAGTGGCAAAGAAAGAGAGAGCTTCAATGTCTCAGCCCCGAGCAACGATTCTGCACTGGATCCACCTGTGGGGAATGGAGTGAGACTCATTCACAGTGTCAGGCTTGGGGAACAACTCTGAAATGGACTGCAACGCCGGAGGATAGACCTTACAAAGGAAGGAGAGGGGCACAGATCGATAGAGGGTACAGCACTGCAGGAAAACCAGGCTCAGTGAGGTAGCAACAAATCCAGGAAGAAAGTGGGCAAAACAGCCAAATAAACCAGGCAGCAGCAGGAAATAATGAACCCGCTCCCGAAAGCAAACGGGGGGCAGGGAATGTTCCCCGGGCGGGTGATCCTGTGAAAGGTCATCGTTTAGAAAAACAAGATGACGAGAGAGAATCAGGAAATTTCACCTAGAAATGGCCTTGAAATTGCACCGATTTAGTGACAATCTAAACTTCTGCGAAAGCTCCCTTGCATCATTACTAATGTGAAAGGGGGCACAACCTCAAGATAAAGGGGGGGCGGTTTAGAACAGAGTTGAGGAGGAACTTCTTCACTCGAAGGGTGGTGAATCTCTGGAATTCTCTGCCCGTTGAAGTGGTGGAGGCTGCCTCGCTAAATATTTTTAAGATGCGGGTTGATAGGTTTTTGATAAGAGAGGGGATTAAGGGTTATGGGGAGAGGGCGGGAAGGTGGAGCTGAGTCACGACAGATCAGCCATGATCCTATTGAATGGCGGGGCAGGCTCGAAGGGCCAGATGGCCTACTCCTGCTCCTATTTCTTATGTTCTTATGTTCTTAAACTGCCATGAGCCTATAAAGTTGGACAGTGCCATCAAATGAGATTGCTGCATTTCAAATAATTCCCACCTAAAAATGTTTCTTGATGTATTTTAAGATTGACAATTGATGGAGTTTGATTCATGCAGCTGTAAACAGGCCAAAAACAATAACAATCCCTCAGCACTGACCCTCTGACAGTGCGGCACTCCCTCAGCACTGACCCTCTGACAGTGCGGCACTCCCTCAGTACTGACCCTCTGACAGTGCAGCACTCCCTCAGCACTGACCCTCTGACAGTGCGGCACTCCCTTAGCACTGACTCTCTGACAGTGCAGCACTCCCTCAGCACTGACCCTCTGACATTGCGGCGCTCCCTCAGTACTGACCCTCTGACAGTGCGGCACTCCCACAGTACTGACCCTCTGACAGTGCGGCACTCCCTCAGTACTGACCCTCTGACAGTGCGGCGCTCCCTCAGCACTGGCCCTCTGACAGTGTGGCACTCCCTCAGTACTGACCCTCTGACAGTGTGGCACTCCCTCAGTACTGACCCTCTGACAGTGCGGCACTCCCTCAGCACTGACCCTCTGACAGTGCGTCACTCCCTCAGCACTGACCCTCTGACAATGTGGCACTCCCTCAGTACTGACCCTCTGACAGTGTGGCACTCCCTCAGTACTGACCCTCTGACAGTGTGGCACTCCCTCAGTACTGACCCTCTGACAGTGTGGCACTCCCTCAGTACTGACCCTCTGACAGTGTGGCACTCCCTCAGTACTGACCCTCTGACAGTGTGGCACTCCCTCAGTACTGACCCTCTGACAGTGCGTCACTCCCTCAGCACTGACCCTCTGACAATGTGGCACTCCCTCAGTACTGACCCTCTGACAGTGTGGCACTCCCTCAGCACTGACCCTCTGACAGTGCGGCACTCCCTCAGCACTGACCCTCCGACAGTGCGGCACTCCCTCAGCACTGACCCCCTGACAATGTGACACTCCCTCAGCACTGACCCCCTGACAATGTGACACTCCCTCAGCACTGACCCCCTGACAATGTGACACTCCCTCAGTACTGACCCTTTGACAGTGTGGCACTCCCTCAGTACTGACTCTCTGACAGTGCGGCACTCCCTCAGCACTGACCCTCTGACAATGTGGCACTCCCTCAGTACTGACCCTCTAACAGTGTGGCACTCCCTCAGTACTGACCCTCTGACAGTGCGGCACTCCCTCAGCACTGACCCTCTGACAGTGCGGCACTCCCTCAGCACTGACCCTCTGACAGTGCGGCACTCCTTCAGTACTGCCCCTCTGACAGTGCGGCACTCCCTCAGCACTGGCCCTCTGATGGTGCGGCACTCCCTCAGCACTGACCCTCTGACAGTGCGGCACTCCCTCAGCACTGACCCTCTGACAGTGCGGCACTCCCTCAGCACTGACCCTCTGACAGTGCGGCACTCCCTCAGCACTGACCCTCTGACAGTGTGGCACTCCCTCAGCACTGATCCTCTGACAGTGCGGCACTCCTTCAGTACTGACCCTCTGACAGTGCGGCACTCCCTCAGCACTGATCCTCTGACAGTGCGGCACTCCCTCAGCACTGATCCTCTGACAGTGCGGCACTCCCTCAGCACTGCCCCTCTGACAGTGCGGCACTCCCTCAGCACTGATCCTCTGACAGTGCGGCACTCCCTCAGCACTGCCCCTCTGACAGTGCGGCACTCCCTCAGCACTGGCCCTCTGATGGTGCGGCACTCCCTCAGCACTGACCCTCTGACAGTGCGGCACTCCCTCAGCACTGACCCTCTGACAGTGCGGCACTCCCTCAGCACTGACCCTCTGACAGTGCGGCACTCCCTCAGCACTGACCCTCTGACAGTGCGGCACTCCCTCAGCACTGACCCTCTGACAGTGCGGCACTCCCTCAGCACTGACCCTCTGACAGTGCGGCACTCCCTCAGCACTGACCCTCTGACAGTGCGGCACTCCCTCGGTACTGACCCTCTGACGGTGCGGCACTCCCTCGGTACTGACCCTCTGACAGTGCGGCACTCCCTCGGCACTGATCCTCTGACAGTGCGGCACTCCCTCAGCACTGACCCTCTGACAGTGCGGCACTCCCTCGGCACTGACACTGCAACAGTCTAAAGAGTTTTGAGGGCCCAGATAAACAGATGTTTCGAATGTTATAAAGCATGTTCACAAGTATTGGTATCTGTGTCTTGACGAGTAGAAGTAGCCATGAAGCCGTGCTTCCCCTATGCAGGGTCCCAGTTAAACCATGCCTGCGGTGATATGAGCAGTTCAGACTAGCCCTGGGTCAGGAAGGATGTATTGACCTTGGAGGGTCAGCAGTTTAGTTTCCCCAGAATGGTACCTGAACTCCCCAAGTTCAATTATGCGGAGAGATTCCACAAACTGGCGATCTATTCCCGGGATTTAGAGGCTGGGTGGTCTTTGAATCAAAATGTTCATGAGGAACCGATAGGATTGAGGGAGTCTTGGACTGCGGGGGTGAATGCTAGAGCCAGGAATGAGATTGGGAAATATTCCTGTACACGTGGGGCAGCTCTGTAAACCCCGGAATTTTCTCCATGGATAAATGTTTCAGAGGATTGGCTACGGTGCCGTATGTTCATCATACACAATTATATTTCTTGTATTTATTGCTGTAATTAAAATAATGTCAAAGTTTCTATCTTACGCGGCCCGTCCATTGTTGAGGTTTCCTGTCCTTCGGTTGTTCATTAGACCAACTCTGTTTTTTTGGAATAAATGATTCTGAATGTTGTGGGGAGGCAGAGTTCTGTAATCCGAGGGGCAGGAGGTTCAGGGGGGGGATTTGAGGAAAAACTTCTTTCCCCAGAGGGTGGTGAGGGTCTGGAATGCGCTGCCTGGGAGGGTGGTGGAGACGGGATGCCTCACACCCTTTAAAAAGTTCCTGGATGAGTACTTGGCACCTCGTAACATTCAGGGCTGTGGGCCAAGTGCTGGCAGAAGGGAGGTCAGGTGTTTCTTGCATGTTAGTGAGGATACGATGGGCTGAATGGCCCCTTCTTCACTGAATGATTCTACGATCCATTTCCACAATCTCAGTCTCTTTCCCCTGACTCTCTAAGGCTGCACCAATCTCACCCTGAAGAGCAACAAATAAGAACATCATAAGAACATAAGAAATAGGAGCAGGAGTCGGCCATCTGGCCCTTCGAGCCTGCCCCGCCATTCAATAAGATCATGGCTGATCTGTCGTGGCTCAGTTCCACCTTCCCACCCTCTCCCCATAACCCTTAATCCAGCGGATCCACTAGACATTCTCCAATGTTGTAACCTTTGCCAATGAAACTGCACTTTCTCGGGATATTTCTGACAGTTTATCCTGACAGGCTGGGTCCACACCTGTGTTGGGTGGTAATTTTGTGACCGTATCCCTCCTGTATTATCATGTTGGGTGTAATTGTATGGTGCTCACTGTCCCTCGCCCAGCTCTGTCTGCGCTGAAAATAACAGCACGTTTGACCAAAATATCTTCCCTGTTGTTGGATGGTGTCCCTGTTGGGGCTTCACTCTATTTCCTGATGAGACATTAAATTGAGACTCTGCCTCGCCTCTCAGTCTGAGCTAAAAGATCCTGTGGCAGTGATAGTGAAGTTGGGGGGGGTCCGGGAGAGCGCCGGCAGTGGGTTCGGGGGTCGGGGGGGGGGGGGGGGGGCGAGTGGGCTGCATCCTCCCCAATTCCTGGGGTCAATATTTCTTCAAGTGTAAAGTTTATTTATTTGTCACAAGTAGGCTTACTTTAACACTGCAGTGAAGTTACTGTGAAAATCCCCTAGCATTAAGCGAGTCACTGAGATTAACAGATTGTCAGGTTGTGATCACATTGTGGGAACTTGCTGTGTACAAATTGGCTGTTGATTTTGTCTACGTTGCAACAATTACGGCAATTCTAATGTAATTGATTGGCTGTGACATAGAATCATAGAAAAACTACAGCACAAACAGGCCCTTCGGCCCACAAGTTGCACCAATCATATCTCTACCTACTAGGCTTACCTATAACCCTCAATCCTATTAGGTCCCATGTACTCATCCAGGAGTCTCTTAAAAGACCCTATCAAATTTGCCTCCACCACCACCGTGCTTTGAGATGTCCTGAGATGAGAAGGGCACTTTATAAATTGACGAACGTACACAGTTCGAACCCTTTCTAATCGAAGTATAACGTATCATTCACATGAATCCAACCCCCCTTGTTCTATTAGTTCACAGGATTGCTACAGTGCATCATTCTATTCCATACTCCATTCCTTTCATGTTTAGTGCAAGGTTCAATGGAATGTGTGGTTGAACTATGTTAGTACGCACTTTATTAGTAGGAAAGACTATTACTTATGTGGCGAAAAACTGCAGCAGGCGACGGTGCAGAGGGACCTCGGGGTCCTTGTGCATGAGTCGCAAAAACCCAGCTTGCAGGTGCAGCAGGTGGTCAGGAAGGCGAATGGGATGCTGGCCTTCATAGCGAGGGGGATTGAATATGAAAGTAGGGAGGTCTTGCTACAGCTGTATAGGGCATTGGTGAGGCCGCAGCTGGAGTACTGTGTGCAGTTTTGGGCACCGCACCTGCGCAAGGATGTTTTGGCCCTGGAGGGAGTGCAGAGGAGGTTTACTAGGCTGATACCGGAGTTGAGGGGATTGAACTATGAGGAGAGGCTGAATAAACTAGGCTCATTCTTCTAAACGTTAGAGTTTAGAAGAATGAGGGGAGATCTCATTGAGACGTATAAGATGATGAATGGGATGGATAGGATAGAGGTGGAGAGACTCTTCCTGCTCAAAAAAGACAGTAGGACTAGGAGGCACAGCCTCAAGATAAAGGGGAGGCGGTTTAGAACAGAGTTGAGGAGGAACTTCTTCACTCAAAGGGTGGTGAATCTCTGGAATTCTCTGCCCGTTGAAGTGGTGGAGGCTGCCTCGCTAAATATTTTTAAGAAACGGGTGGATGGGTTTTTGATAAGAGAGGGGATTAAGGCTTATGGGGAGAGGGCGGGAAGGTGGAACTGAGCCATGACAGATCAGCCATGATCTTATTGAATGGCGGGGCAGGCTCGAAGGGCTAGATGGCCTACTCCTGCTCCTATTTCTTATGTTCTTATTAGACTGAGTGTGTAAGCTGTTGTCATTTCTCTTCCCAGGTTAGACTTTCATCTGTTCCCTCGGCCTTTTGGCTAAGATCAAGTGTAGTATCGACGTGCCGCCCTTGGTTGAAGTCATTAAGGTTACGTTTTAGTTTCATTTGAATTAATTTTTAAAAGCGGCATCTCAGCCCTTTGGCTAAGATGCAAATGAGATCAAGCCTTGGAGGAGGAGCTAAACCTACTCCAATCAGCTTGGATCATGTAGATCAAGCCACTCTTCATTCACCTGGCGAAGAGGGGAAACCCCGAAAGCTTGTGAGTTTACTATCAAATAAATCGGTTGGATTTAAACCTGGTGTTGTCAGACTTTTTACTGTGATTGAGCTCAAGACAGAAGGTGGGAGCCCTGTCTTGTCAGCTTGGATCAGGAACGTCTCAACTTGTTGAGACTCTGAATTGGACTTGATTGGATTGAATTGGAATAAAAACAAAAAAAACTGTTCCCTTAGTGAGTAATTCCCAGAACAGGTCACTAATCTGTTGCCAGGGGCCTTATATACCTTGAGAGGTGCCCTGCCACTACAACTAGGATCTCTGCCTCTCTTACTGTCAGCCATTGATGCGTTTTGCGGGTTGATAATAATTTGGCCGTGTATGAACGCACCTTCCTTGGCTGACAGGTCCTGGGGTAGGACTCGAACCTGGGGCTCCTGGTCCAGAGGCAGAGACACTAACCCCCTGAGCAACAACATCTCCTACTGCAAGTGTTGCCTGGTTCTGAAAGCACCGGATGTGTAGGTTTTCACTCAGGGTTCTATATGTGTACGAGAGTTAAGCAAACCACTTTTTTTTCCCAAGCGCAGTTCACTGAATTACATTTCCCTGCAGTTTAGTTGCGGTGCACACCTGCTTGGTGTCTGCAGTGACTCAATACGTTCTGTATTTCTGTCACTGTCCAGCCTCTGTAGATTCTGCCGTCCCTGAGTCTCGGGGTTAGAACCAGAGAACAGCGCGAGATGGCCATGCAGCCCATCATTGTCTCTCCTGGCTCAATGAAATTGGTATCCAATTAAATCCACTGTCCCGCCTGTGTCCCTTGGGCCTGTAATTAAAGTCTTTAATAGGCCAGGAGAACTGGAGGGTCGTTACACTGCTTTTGAAGGCTTTAATTGAATGTTTTTACAATGAGGATGTGAATTACCTGCAAGCAGTGGAGAGATGTTGTAGATTAAAACTGGCATCAGTAATGAGGCATTATATAGAAAATGAAGGAGGGGGAGGGGGGGGTATAATTGAGGTGCTTACGATGATCAAAGGAGCCCCTACGTTTTTCTCCATCTCTCTTATTTGCTCTGGTGAGGGAGCCCAGTATGAAGAGGCAGAACCCTCTATTAGAGTGAGGCCGTTCGGTGGGGGGGGGGGAAAACACTTGTACAGACAAAGGGGACAGGAAATCTGCAGGTCTCTGCCCCTTTCCACCCCCCCCCCCCCCCCAACACACACACACACACACACACACACACACACACAGAGAGCTGCTGAGGTTGTGGGGGTCAACTGGAAATTTCAAGACTGAGATGGCCAGAAGTTGCAAATGTTGTGCCTTTGTTTAAGAGGGGGTGCAGGACCGAGGCAGAGTGGACACAGAGAGGATGCTTCCACTCGTGGGAGAGACGGAACTCGAGGGCACATCCTCAGGCTAGAGGGATGATCCTTTCAAACAGAAATAAGAAGGAATTTCTTCAGCCAGAGATTGGTGAATCTGGGGAACTCTTTGCCACAGAAGGCTGTGGAGGCCGGGTCATTGAGTGTCTTTAAGACAGAGATAAGAACATAAGAATATAAGAAATAGGAGCAGGAGTAGGCCATCTAGCCCTTCGAGCCTGCCCCGCCATTCAATAAGATCATGGCTGATCTGTCGTGGCTCAGTTCCACCTTCCCGCCCCTCTCCCCATAACCCTTAATCCCCTCTCTTATCAAAAACCCATCAACCCGCGTCTTAAATATATTTAGCGAGGCAGCCTCCACCACTTCAACGGGCAGAGAATTCCAGAGATTCACCACCCTTTGAGTGAAGAAGTTCTTCCTCAACTCCGTTCTAAACCCCCCCCCCCCCTTATCTTGAGGCTGTGCCCCCTAGTCCTACTGTCATAGAACATAGAACATTACAGCACAAACAGGCCCTTCGGCCCTCGAGTTGCGCCGATCGCATCAACCCCACCAATCTATAGACCTATCTATAACCCCCAATCCCATTAAACCCCATATACTCATCCAGAAGTTTTTTAAAAGACCCCAGCGAGTTCGCCTCCACCACCGACGACGGCAGCCGATTCCATTCACTCACCACCCTCTGAGTGAAAAACTTACCCCTAACATCACCTCTGTACTTCCCTCCCCGCACCTTAAATCTGTGTCCTCTCGTAGCGACCATTTCAACCCGGGGAAATAGCCTCTGAGAGTCCACCCTATCTATTCCTCTCAACATTTTATAAACTTCTGTCAGGTCGCCTCTCAACCTTCGCCTCTCCAGGGAAAAGAGTCCCAGCTCCCTCAACCTATCTTCATAAGGCATGCCTCCCAGTCCAGGCAACATCCTTGTGAATCTCCTCTGCACCCCTTTCAATAGCTTCTACGTCTTTCCTATAGTGAGGCGACCAGAACTGCGCACAGTACTTCCAAATGAGGCCTGACGAGGGTCCTGTAAAGTTGCAGCATTACCTCCCGACTCCTAAACTCAATCCCTCGATTAATGAAGGCCAGTACACCATACGCCCTTCTTGACCACCTCCTCCACCTGCGAGGCCGATTTAAGAGTCCTGTGAACCCGGACCCCGAGATCCTTCTGCTCTTCAACGCTACTAAGACCCCTGCCCTTAATAGTGTACTCGTTCATCCCGTTGGTTCTGCCGAAATGGACGACTACACATTTATCCGCGTTGAAGTCCATCTGCCACTTCTCCGCCCATTCCTGCATCCTATCTATGTCCTGCTGCAACTTTTGACATCCTTCCAGACCATCCACAACACCGCCGACCTTCGTGTCATCAGCGAACTTGCTAACCCATCCCTCCACTTTCTCATCCAGGTCATTTATGAAAATGACAAACAGCAAGGGTCCCAGAACAGATCCCTGGGGCACCCCACTGGTGACTGACCTCCATTCCGAAAAAGACCCATCCACAACCACTCTCTGCCTTCTGCAGGCAAGCCAGTTCTGGATCCACAAGGCCAAAGGCCCTTGGATCCCATGCCCTCTCACCTTCTCAAGAAGTCTTGCATGGGGGACCTTATCAAAAGCCTTGCTGAAGTCCATGTACACTACGTCCACGGCACTTCCTTCGTCAATGTGTTCAGTCACATTATCGAAGAACTCAACTAGGCTCGTAAGGCACGACCTGCCCTTGACAAATCCATGCTGACTATTCCTGATCATGTCAAACCTCTCCAAATGCTCGTAAATCTTGTCCTCAGAAGCCTCTCCATCAGCTTACCAACCACTGAGGTCAGACTCACCGGGCGGTAATTTCCCGGGCTATCTCTGTTCCCTTTCTTGAAAATAGGGACTACATCCGCAATCCTCCAATCTTCCGGAACCTCTCCCGTCTCCATTGACGACGCAAAGATCATCGCCAAGGGCTCTGCAATCACCTCCCTGGCCTCCCACAGTATCCTGGGGTACATCCCATCTGATGCAGCAGGACATAGGCAAAGAGAAGGGGAAAAGGAACGTAGTAGTGATTGGGGATAGTGGGGTGAAGGGTATTGACACTGTCCTTTGTCACAATGACAAAGTGCACAGAAGGGTGTGTTGTCTGCCTGGTGCTCGGGTACAGGATGTCGCAGCTGGGCTGCAGAGGAATCTGGAGTGGGAGGGTGAGAATCCGGTCGTTGTAGTACATGTGGGTGCCGGCGACGTAGGCAAAGTGCGGACTGAGGATCTAGGGAGGGAGTATGAGAAGCTGGGAATGGAATTAAAAAGTAGAACCGACAAGGTGGTTATATCTGGGCTACTGCCTGAACCGAGTGCAGACGGGCGTAGGGTTGATAGGATAAAGGAAGTAAATGGGTGGCTCAGGGATTGGTGTGGGAGGAATGGGTTCGAATTTATGGGGCATTGGCACCAGTATTGGGGTAGGTGGGACCTGTTCGGGCAGGATGGGGTTGGTCTGAATCATGCTGGGACCAGAGTGCTGGCGAATCGAGTAAAGAGGACTGCAGACAGGGCTTTAAACTAATTAGGGGGGGGGAGGGTGCGAGGGTAGGTGACGCTATGAGGTCTAAAGTTAAGGATAGGGTACAGGTAAGGGAAGAGGCCAAGGATGTCCCAATTGGTGGCGTTACGGCAAGTAGGGTCCAGGTGAAGGCTGGGATGAAAGCGCTTTATCTGAATGCACGAAGCATTCGGAATAAAGTGGATGAGCTGATGGCGCAGATCAACACAAATGGATATGATCTGGTGGCCATTACAGAGACGTGGCTGCAAGGTGACAGGGACTGGGAGATGAATGTACAGGGTTATCAAGTGTTTAGGAAGGATAGGCAGGAGGAAAGAGGGGGTGGCGTAGCTCTGCTGATTAAGGATAGTATCAAGGTGGTAGCAAGGGATGATATCGGAGCCAAGGAGCAGAAAGTGGAATCGTTGTGGGTGGAGATTAGGAACAGAAAAGGGAGGAAGACGCTAGTGGGTGTCGTCTATAGGCCCCCGAATAATGATCTGGAGGTGGGGCGGGCTGTTAACGCGCAAATAAGTGTGGCGTGCAGGAATGGGACGGCCGTAGTTATGGGAGATTTCAGTCTGCATATTGATTGGTCGACCCATGTTGGACGAGGTGGGCTCGAGGAGGAGTTCTTGGAATGCTGCCGGGATAATTTCCTTGAACAGTGTGTGTTGGAGCCGACGAGGGAGCGAGCTATCTTGGATCTGGTGCTATGTAATGAGGCGGGTAGAATTAGGGACCTTGCGGTGAAGGATCCTCTTGGAGAGAGTGATCATTGTATGGTGGAGTTTCTGGTGCAGATGGAGGAGGAGAAAGTGGGTTCCCAGACACGCGTCCTTTGTTTGAATAGAGGGGAGTATGGTAGGATGAGAGAAGAATTGGCGAATGTGGACTGGGGGAACGCGTTGGAAGGTAGGTCTGCTGAGGAGCAGTGGAGGATCTTTAAGGAGATCTTTCTTGGTGCTCAGCAGAAATTTATTCCGATGTTAAAAAAGACAGTAGGAGGAGAGGTAATAAGCCGTGGATAACGAAGGAGGTGAAGGAAAGTGTTAAATTAAAAGCGGAGGAGTTTAGAGTAGCTAAGAGCAGTGGGCGAGAAGAGGATTGGGAAAGGTTTAAATGTCAACAAAGATTGACAAAGAAATTGATAAAGGAGGGTAGGAGAAGCTATGAGGCTGGGCTAGCACTTAATATAAAAAAGGATAGCAAGAGTTTTTATAAATATATAAAAAGGAAGAGGCTGGCTAGGGTAAACGTTGGTCCTTTAGAGGATGAGAAAGGGGAGCTAGTGGTAGGGGATAGGGATATGGCTAAGGTCTTGAATAACTTCTTTGTTTCTGTCTTCATGGAGGAGGACGTGAATAATTTGCCGGGTGTTAGCGATGGAACGGTGGTAGGAATGGAGGGTCTTAATGACATTACTGTTACTAGAGAGGTGGTGCTCGACAGACTGGAGGGGGCTGATTGTGGACAAGTCCCCAGGACCGGATGGAATGCATCCGAGGGTTCTGAAAGAAATGGCGGAGGTGATAGTGGATACCTTGGTGGTTATTTTCCAGACGTCGCTGGATTCCGGGGAAGTGCCGGAAGATTGGAAAACGGCTAATGTTACGCCGTTGTTTAAGAAGGGTGCCAGGCAAAAGGCGGGGAATTATAGGCCGGTTAGTTTAACGTCTGTGGTAGGTAAAATGTTAGAAACCGTCATTAAGGAGGAAATAGCGAGGCATCTTGAGGGGAATTGCTTGATAGGGCGGACGCAACACGGTTTCATTAAAGGGAAGTCGTGTCTGACAAATTTATTGGAGTTCTATGAGGATGTGTCCTAGGGCAGTGGATAGAGGAGAGCCGGTGGATGTGGTCTTTCTGGATTTTCAGAAGGTCGTTTGACAAGGTACCTCACGAGGTTATTGCAGAAGGTCAGGGGACATGGAGTTGGGGGTAGGGTGTTAGCGTGGATAGAGGATTGGTTGTCAAATAGGAGGCAGAGAGTGGGGGTCAATGGATGCTATTCGGATTGGCGGTTGGTGACTAGTGGGGGTGCCCCAGGGGTCGGTGCTGGGGCCTCAGCTATTTACCATTTATATAGATGATCTGGAGGAGGGAACCGAGTGCAGGGTGTCGAAATTTGCTGATGACACCAAGATTGGGGGAAAGGCAAACTGTGCGGAGGGTGTGGAGAGTCTGCAGAAGGATCTAGATAGGCTGGGCGAATGGGCCAGGAAATGGCAAATGGAATTTAATGTTGGCAAGTGTGAGGTGGTCCACTTGGTAGGAGGAATGGTAGGAAGGACTATTACTTACGGGGCGAAAAACTGCAGCAGGCGACGGTGCAGAGGGACCTCGGGGTCCTTGTGCATGAGTCGCAAAAACCCAGCTTGCAGGTGCAGCAGGTGGTCAGGAAGGCGAATGGGATGCTGGCCTTCATAGCGAAGGGGATTGAATATAAAAGTAGGGAAGGTCTCGCTGCAGCTGTATAGGGCATTGGTGAGGCCGCAGCTGGAGTACTGTGTGCAGTTTTGGGCGCCGCACCTGCGCAAGGATATTTTGGCCCTGGAGGGAGTGCAGAGGAGGTTTACTCGGCTGATACCGGAGTTGAGGGGATTGAGCTATGAGGAGAGGCTGAATAAACTAGGCTTGTACTCGTTAGAGTTTAGAAGAATGAGGGGAGATCTCATTGAGACGTATAAGATGATGAATGGGATGGATAGGATAGAGGTGGAGAGACTGTTCCCGCTCAAAAAAGACAGTAGGACTAGGGGGCACAGCCTCAAGATAAAGGGGAGGCGGTTTAGAACAGAGTTGAGGAGGAACTTCTTCACTCAAAGGGTGGTGAATCTCTGGAATTCTCTACCCGTTGAAGTGGTGGAGGCTGCCTCGCTAAATATTTTTAAGAAACGGGTTGATGGGTTTTTGATAAGAGAAGGGATTAAGGGTTATGGGGAGAGGGCGGGAAGGTGGAGCTGAGTCACGACAGATCAGCCATGATCTTATTGAATGGCGGGGCAGGCTCGAAGGGCCAGATGGCCTACTCCTGCTCATATTTCTTATGTTCTTATGTTCTTATGAATCTAAATGCTGGAAAGTCTCAGCGGGTCTGACAGCATCTGGAGGGAGAGAATGGAGCTTCGAATCGAGCTGACCCTCCGTCAGAGGTGTAAGGCGAGGAGTAGGTGATTTAGAGTGGATCTGAGGGAAATGTTTTCATCCAGAGGGAATATGGAACTCGCTGCCTGGTGGTGGAGGCGAGAACTCTCAACATTTAAAGAAGCATCTGGATGAACTTCGATAATGTGACTGAACACATTGACGAAGGAAGTGCCGTGGACGTAGTGTACATGGACTTCAGCAAGGCTTTTGATAAGGTCCCCCATGCAAGACTTCTTGAGAAGGTGAGAGGGCATGGGATCCAAGGGCCTTTGGCCTTGTGGATCCAGAACTTCTCCGCCCATTCCTGCATCCTATCTATGTCCTGCTGCAACTTTTGACATCCTTCCAGACCATCCACAACACCGCCGACCTTAGTGTCATCAGCGAACTTGCTAACCCATCCCTCCACTTCCTCATCCAGGTCATTTATGAAAATGACAATCAACAAGGGTCCCAGAACAGATCCCTGGGGTACCCCACTGGTGACTGACCTCCATTCCGAAAAAGACCCATCCACAACCACTGCCTTCCGCAGGCGGAATTTTCCTGCCACGGGAATCGGAGCGGGCGAGGGGTGGACCACGCAGAGGTCCGTTGGCCTTGGGCGGGATTTTCCAGTCTTGGAGCAAGTACGGCTGGGAAATCCCACCCTGTGACTTTGGATGAGTGATTAATTCCAGGGAATAGCGATGATCCCCACTCGATCTGTGAGGAAAACAAGTGTCAATGTTGAAGTGCATCCTGAAACCCATTGTACAAAGAACCCCCAGCTTTTGTTGCGACACTACAGACTTCCTACTGAAACTCAGCACGCATGGAGCAGTTGAACCAGGGACACTCCTCGTCACAATGGATGTCTCAGCGCTCTACACCAACATCCCCCACAATGATGGCATTGCTGCGACTGCCTCAGTACTCAATGCTGACAACTGCCAGTTTCCAGATGCAATTTTACAACTCATCCGCTTTATCCTGGACCACAATCTCTTCACCTTCAACAACCAGTTTTTCATCCAGACACACGGAACAGCCATGGGGACCAAATTTGCACCTCAATATGCCAACATCTTCATGCACAGGTTCGAACAAGACTTCTTCACTGCACAGAATCTTCAACCGATGCTATACATTAGATACATCGATGACATTTTCTTCCTTTGGCCTCAAGGTGAACAATCACTGAAACAACTATATGATGATATCAACAAATTCCACCTCGCCATCAGACTCACCATGGACTATTCCCCAGAATCAGTTGCACTCTTGGACACACGCATCTCCATTAAGGACGGTCACCTCAGCACCTCACTGTACCGCAAACCCACAGACAATCTCACAATGCTCCACTTCTCCAGTTTCCACCCTAAACATGTTAAAGAAGCCATTCCCTATGGACAAGCCCTCCGTATACACAGGATTTGCTCAGATGAGGAGGATCGTGACAGACACCTCCAGACCCTGAAAGATGCCCTCATAAGAACAGGATATGGTGCTCGACTCAGATCGGCAGTTCCGATGTGCCACAGCGAAAAACCGCAACGATCTCCTCAGAAGGCAAACACAGGACACAGTGGACAGAGTACCCTTCGTCGTCCAGTACTTCCCTGGAGCAGAGAAGCTATGACATCTTCTCCGGAGTCTTCAACATATCATTGATGAAGACGAACATCTCGCCAGGGCTATCCCCACACCCCCACTTCTTGCTTTCAGACAACCACACAACCTCAAACAGACCATTGTTCGTAGCAAACTACCCAGCCTTCAGGAGAACAGTGACCACAATACTACACAACCCTGTCACAGCAACCTCTGCAAGACATGCCGGATCATCGACATGGATACCATCATCACACGTGAGAACACCATCCACCAGGTACATGGTAAATACTCTTGCAATTCGGCCAGCATTGTCTACCTGATACGTTGCAAGAAAGGATGTCCCGAAGCATGGTACATTGGGGAGACCATGCAGACGCTACGACAACGGATGAATGAACATCGCTCGACAGTCACCAGGCAAGACTGTTCCCTTCCTGTTGGCGAACACTTCAGCGGTCACGGGCATTCAGCCTCTGACCTTCGGGTAAGCATTCTCCAAGGCAGCCTTCATGACACACGACAGCGCAGAGTCGCTGAACAGAGACTGATAGCCAAGTTCCGCACACATGAGGACGGTCTCAACAGGGATCTTGGGTTCATGTCGCACTATCTGTAACCCCCGTGACTTGCCTGGGTTTGCAAAACCTCACTTACTGTACTGTCTGGAGACAATACACATCTCTTTAAACTGTGATCAGTGCTCCTTCCACACACATTATCAGCCACTTTAAGACTTGAACAGCAGGTTAGGTGTAAGGATTCGCATTCTAATCAGTAATCTCTAAACTGTCTGTGCTTTATATGCTCTGTCTGAGGCCAGAACTCTCCATTCACCTGACAAAGAGGCAGTCCCCTCGAAAGCTTGTGAGAATATTATCAAATAAATCGGTTGGACTAAAACCTGGTGTTGTCAGACTTTTTACTGAAGTGCAGAAGAACAGAACTAATGAACAGCTTTTCGTTTAAACAACTCAGAACGTCACTCTCCCACAGAAAGAAAACCTGTCGCCCAAAAACTGTACACAATTGGGAAGCAGCTGTGAACTAAACCCCTTCTCCAAAGACAGCAACAACTTACCTTCATATAACACTCTTAATGTAGCAAAAACAATACAGAGGGAATGACAACACCTCAGGAGAGGCGACCAAATCCTTAGCCAAAGAGTTACGGCTCCAGGAATGTCACCAGTGAGGAGAGAGGGGTGTGTTAGTGAGAGAATTCCCGTACTTAGCACACACAGGCACCCTCCGATGGTCTAGTGGTACAGGCCACTCAACGGATCACCACCAAGCCTCTGGGGTCCCAGACTAAGGAAACTAGGAACGGAAATAGATTGTTTGGGATGGAACAGTTCCTTCCACACACCCATCAGTGATAATCCAGGATCCCCCTCCTTCCCAAGAAAGAACTGTCATTTTTTTTTATTGACTGGTGGGACATGTGTGTCACTGGCTGGGACAGCATTTATTGCCCATCTCTAATTGGCCCTTGAACTGAATGGCTTGCTCGGCTATTTCAGAGGGCAGTCACCCACATTGCTGTGACTCTGGAGTAGGCCAGACTGGGTAAGGACGGCAGATTTCCTTCTCTAAAGGATGTTAGTGAACATTAATGAATTTAGATAGCATCTTTGACATATCAAAATGTTTCAAGCTGCGTCACACGAGTGATTCATCAAGAATGTGACAGGGCGAAAGTGTAAAGTGATAATAGGACTCGCAACCAGAGGCTCAGTGAAACACACAGGTTTTATTCAAAGAAAGATCTCTTGCTGCAGCTGTATAGGGCATTGGTGAGGCCGCAGCTGGAGTACTGTGTGCAGTTTTGGGCGCCGCACCTGCGCAAGGATGTTTTGGCCCTGGAGGGAGTGCAGAGGAGGTTTACTCGGCTGATACCGGAGTTGAGGGGATTGAGCTATGAGGAGAGGCTGAATAAACTAGGCTTGTACTCGTTAGAGTTTAGAAGAATGAGGGGAGATCTCATTGAGACGTATAAGATGATGAATGGGATGGATAGGATAGAGGTGGAGAGACTGTTCCCGCTCAAAAAAGACAGTAGGACTAGGGGGCACAGCCTCAAGATAAAGGGGGGGCGGTTTAGAACAGAGTTGAGGAGGAACTTCTTCACTCAAAGGGTGGTGAATCTCTGGAATTCTCTGCCCGTTGAAGTGGTGGAGGCTGCCTCGCTAAATATTTTTAAGAAACGGGTTGATGGGTTTTTGATAAGAGAAGGGATTAAGGGTTATGGGGAGAGGGCGGGAAGGTGGAGCTGAGTCACGACAGATCAGCCATGATCTTATTGAATGGCGGGGCAGGCTCGAAGGGCCAGATGGCCTACTCCTGCTCCTATTTCTTATGTTCTTATGGGTTTTTGATAAGAGAAGGGATTAAGGGTTATGGGGAGAGGGCGGGAAGGTGGAGCTGAGTCACGACAGATCAGCCATGATCTTATTGAATGGCGGGGCAGGCTCGAAGGGCCAGATGGCCTACTCCTGCTCCTATTTCTTATGTTCTTATGTTCTTATGTTCTTATGTTCTTTCAGAACTCATGATGTCCCAAAGTGCTTTGCAGCCAATGAAATGTGTTTGAAGTGTAGTCACGGTTGGGAGCAGCAACATGGTGGCACAGTGGTTAGCACTGCTGCCTCACAGCGACAGGGACCCTGGTTCGATTCCCGGCTTGGGTTACTGTCAGTGTGGAGACTGCACATTCTCCCCATGCCTGCGTGGGTTTCCTCCGGATGCTCCAGTTTTCTCCCACAGTCCGAAAGATGTGCTGGTTAGGTGAACTAGCTGTGCTATATTCGTCCTCAGTGTACCCAAACAGGCACCGGAGTGTGGCGACTGAGGGATTTTCACAATATGCCTACTTCTGACACTAGTGAATAAATTCTGAATAAATGATGTAGGGAGCAGAGCAGCCAATGTGTTCACAGTGAGGTTTCCAAACACAGAAATGTGTCAATAACTCAATCACCTGTATTTTGTGGTGTTAATGGAGGGGAAAATGCTAGCTAGGACACCGGGAAGAACTTGTCTACTGTCCTTCAAAATAGAAAGTCTCACAAACACCAGGTTAAGGTCCAACAGGTTTATTTATGTCGATATGCGCGATCTTCTTGGAGATCCTCTCCACTTGGAGCCGGCAGTTTGCAGTGTTGATAGTAGTCATGGTGTGGAGATGTTGGCGTTGGACTGGGGTAAACACAGTAAGAAGTCTCACAAACACCAAGTTAAAGTCCATCAGGGTTATTACATAAATCTGTTGGACTTTAACCTGGTGTTTTAGGATTTCATACTGTGTTTACCCCAGGCCAACACCAGCATCTCCACATCTTCAAAATAGTGCCATGGAATCTCTAAAGCCCACCAAAGAGAGGCAAATATAGCCTCGGGTTAAAGGGCAGAGCAGCACTCCCTCAGTGCGACACTGGAATGTCAGCCTTGCTTTCTGCACTGGAGTCCTGGACTGGGATTTGAAGCCACAATCTTCAGTGAGGCCGTTACCCACAGAGTCAAGGCCAAGAGAGCTTGGGTGAAGGGAATTCCAGAGCTTAGGGTGCTAATGGTGGAGCAATTAGAGTCAGGGAGGCCAGACCTGGTGGAGCAGAGGCGTCTGGGAGTGTTGTAGGGCTGGAGGAGATGATGGAGGAAACCTGGTGTGGATATACGGAATGGCAGATCCAGAAAGTGATAATACTTTGTTTCAGTGCTGTGACTGACGGAAGGTGAAAGGCCCAGGCTTCATTTATTGCCTCCCCTGAAAACAAGCACCCAGCTCCTTTGGTTACAAACTCAATGGGCTCCTGCTCTGTAATGAGCGTGTGTACAATTCACTCCAGCTCTTACTCTCTTCCAGTAAAGAGGGGATCATTTGTTAAGGATGGTGATTAGATCCAAAGGAGAAAACTAGATAAAAGACACATGTAACAGTCAAAATCATCCAATATTATCACAGAAGAAGAGGGTTACTCAAAAATATTTAGAGAGTTGAAACAAACAACTTTTTTTCTACTTACCAGGGTACAATATGTCCATTGTGGAAATAGTCACTGATATTCATCGGAGGAGATTCTGTACTAAATTGATAGATTCAGCATTGACATTCTAGTTAAGATTAATGGGTTTAAACCCATTAATCCCCTATAAATGGGTCAGTTTGTATCACATGGCATCTGTAGTTAGTTAGTCATGACCCCTCCCCACGGTGGCACAGTGGGTTAGCACTGCTGCCTCACAGCATCAGGGACCCGGGTTCGATTCCCGGCTCGGGTCACTGTCTGTGTGGAGTTTGCACCTTCTCCCCGTGTCTGCGTGGGTTTCCTCCGGGTGCTCCGGTTTCCCCTCACAGTCTGAACGATGTGTTGGTTGGGTGAATTGGCCGCGCCACATGTGCCCACGTTATGTTGCAGGATGTGTCAGCTGGGAATGGTTCAACGAGGGCAAAGGGGCATCTTGGGACCAATTAGTGAGGGCAACCAATCAGATGGGAGGGATGTAAAATAGACACTGCTATGCACAGGATGTGCGTGTTGGAGTGAGCGGGGTGAGATCCTCCAGCCTCCAAACCGCCTGGTTCCCGCGGGCCAGAGGTGGCGCGTGATTCGCCAGCGACGGGATTCTCCAGTCCCGCTGCTGTCAGTGGGAATTCCCGTCGATGTCACCCCCACGCCGACGGGAAACCCGTGGGCCGGGAGTGCGCTGCCGGCGGGACTGGAGAATCCCACCAACGTGAACGGTCGGAGAATTCCGGTCGGTGAACTCAACATCAAATCCAGTACAGGAAGGGAAATAAAGAGAGGGAAAGAGCAAGTGAGAGAGAGAGAGAGAGACAGAAAAGTGAGAGAGGGATAGAGAAGTGAGAGATATAAAAGTGAGAAAGAGTTGAAAAGGGACAGAGAAGTAGAGCAAAGAAAAATTATTTTTAAATTTGAGAATGTAACTTTTTTAAATCTCCCCAAATAACCTACAGCCTCAAGGAATGAAAATCCCCACGCGTAACGGTTAATTTTCAGAGCTAAAGAGGTTGCTTGGCAGTTATTAACAATGATCATATCATTGAAAGAGATCTTGTATAATTAATGACTAAATGTCTACGGTGAGTTTGACTCAAATGATCACAGCAGCTATCGGATAGTCAGGACACTTAGTGTGGGTCAGTGACGAGGCAGGTACAAATGCAGCATAACACACAATACATTAGTGATATTCACGTTTAGCTGTGATATTTACCCACAGTTACTGGTTATAGAAATAATAACAAGTGCCATTGGCCACACCATTGTTTCAACAGCAAGTCCTGGCCTATTATTTTGGAGCCTTTTCAGAATGCTCTTGCTCAAACTTTCTGCTCACGAGGTTTTGGCCTTGGAGGGAGTGCAGAGGAGGTTTACTAGGCTGATACCGGAGTTGAGGGGGTTGAGCTATGAGGAGAGGCTGAATAAACTAGGCTTGTACTCGTTAGAGTTTAGAAGAATGAGGGGAGATCTCATTGAGACGTATAAGATGATGAATGGGATGGATAGGATAGAGGTGGAGAGACTCTTCCCGCTCAAAAAAGACAGTAGGACTAGGGGGCACAGCCTCAAGATAAAGGGGGGGGGCGGTTTAGAACAGAGTTGAGGAGGAACTTCTTCACTCAAAGGGTGGTGAATCTCTGGAATTCTCTACCCGTTGAAGTGGTGGAGGCTGCCTCGCTAAATATTTTTAAGACGCGGGTTGATGGGTTTTTGATAAGAGAAGGGATTAAGGGTTATGGGGAGAGGGCGGGAAGGTGGAACTGAGTCACGACAGATCAGCCATGATCTTATTGAATGGCGGGGCAGGCTCGAAGGGCTAAATGGCCTACTCCTGCTCCTATTTCTTATGTTCTTATGTACCTTCTCATATCTCATCTCACATTGGAAGTTTCTGACCGAAAGGAGCTTCTTTTCTTACTTATTCCTGGGACATGTTGTTGCTGGCTGGGCCAGCATTTATTCCCAATCCCTAGTTGCTCCTTGAGAAGGTGGTGGTGAGCTCCCTTCCCGAATCGCTGCAGTCACGCTGTAGGTTGGCCCACAATTCCGGTGGGGAGCGAATTCCAGGATTTTGACCCAGCGACTGCGAAGGAACAGCGATATATTTCCAAGTCAGGATGGTGACTGGCTTGGAGGGGAACTTCCAGGGGAGCTGTACTAGGCTGCCGGGAAACTGGGGAGGAAGCTGGTAGGAGTTTATAAAGGGGATTTGGGAAGAGAAGGATAACTTGGGAAGTGGCAGAATTTAGTTTTCAATCAGAGACAGAGACGGGCTCACTGGTCAAACATCCACGGGTGGATGTAGCTGTTACTAGGGGGGCATAACTATGAGGTTGATGGTGGGAGATATAGGAGGGATGTCCGAGGTAGATTCTTTACTCAGAGAGTGGTTGGGGTGTGGAATGCACTGCCTGCTGTGATAGTGGAGTCGGACACTTTAGGGACTTTCAAACGGTTATTGGATAGGAACATGGAGCACTCCAGAATGATAGGGAGTGGGATAGCTTGATCTTGGGTTCGATCATAGCTCAGCACAACATCGAGGGCCGAAGGGCCTGTACTGTGCTGTACTATGCTCTAAAACAGCTGTGACTTTGGGAAGCAGCGCTCCATTCCTTCCAAATGACAACCAGATTGGTTAATGCAAGATCCTAAATTTGTCTGATCGTTTCAAATGATTAGCGTGGTGGTACAGTGGTCAACACTGCTGCCTCCCAGCACCAGGGATCTGGGTTCAATTCCTGTGTAGAGTTTGCACATTCTCCCCGTGTCTGTGTGAGTTTCCTCCCACACTCCAAAGATGTGTGGGTTAGGTGGACTGGCCGTGCTAAATGTGTGGGGTTACGGGGAATGGAGGGATGCTCTGTCAGGGAGTTGGTGCAGAGTAGAGGGCCCAAATGGCCTCTCTCTGCATTGCAGGGATTCGCTGGGTCTGCAGGAGAATAATTACTAAGTAAACGGGGTCAGAACAAGTGAAGAATTTGGGAGGCCTTTTTTTTCTAACACAGCCAGGGGTGGGAGTGTGGGTTAGACAGCAGTATTAAAATGCCTTTCTATGGTCGCGTCTGTAACAACAGGCTCCAACCCCTTCTTGCGAGGGGGAAGAAAACCAGCTGTTTTGGAGTGTGCTTAACTCATTCCCATAATCAAGGTGACTCGTGTGCATCAGCGTGATGGATTGTGGAGCAATTTGGGTGATTTTGGAAGCACCTGATTTCAGAGTGCCCCAGGGGAACAGAGCAGGCAGTGAGCGGACAGGACACAATGAACCGCTGCATGGGGGAGGGCAGGTGGCCTGGTGGAAACTATCAACAATATCGGAGAAGGTTTCCTTCTCCGCCTGGGAACCATAGGAAATTACAGCTCAGAAACTGGCCTTTTGGCCCTTCTTGTCTGGGCTGAACCATTTTCTGCCACTGACCTGCACTTGGATCATAACCCTCCAGTGTATAAGCTGCACCCTTACCGTAATTATCAAAAGAGTTACCAAGAGAGGAGGCAGGGAGAATGTTTTCTACTCGGTGCTTATTGTGGTCTGGTTAGTAACACTCAAGAGGGGATTGAATAAACATTTGGAAAATAAAATCAGAATGGGGAAGTGGGATTGATAGTTCTTGCATTGATCCAGCACAGATACAATGGGAAGAATGGCCTCCTGTATTGTATGATAGAGTGGGTGGAATTGTCCATTTTTGAGACAATGGCGGGCAGCTCTTGTGGCCTTTTCCCGTTGGCCGGAATGGCGGGATCTCGGAACCTCATTAATTATTTACAGGTGAATCCCCTCCGAATCACCTGGCAGCCGATTCATCCAATTGCCATCAGCTGGCAGGTTCAAAGGTCGCAGCGCCGTGCGTTAACCCCAATCCAGGCCGCGTGTCTTCACCAGAGCGTGCATAAGAACATAAGAAATAGGAGCAGGAGTAGGCCATCTGGCCCCTCGAGCCTGCCCCGCCATTCAATAAGATCATGGCTGATCTGTCGTGACTCAGCTCCACCTTCCCGCCCTCTCCCCATAACCCTTAATCCCCTCTCTTATCAAAAACCCATCAACCCGCTTCTTAAAAATATTTAGCGAGGCAGCCTCCACCACTTCAACGGGCAGAGAATTCCAGAGATTCACCACCCTTTGAGTGAAGAAGTTCCTCCTCAACTCTGCTCTAAACCCCCCCCCCCTTTATCTTGAGGCTGTGCCCCCTAGTCCTACTGTCCTTTCTGAGTGGGAAGAGTCTCTCCACCTCTATCCTATCCATCCCATTCATCATCTTATATGTCTCAATGAGATCTCCCCTCATTCTTCTAAACTCTAACGAGTACAAGCCTAGTTTATTCAGCCGCTCCTCATAGCTCAATCCCCTCAACTCCGGTATCAGCCTAGTAAACCTCCTCTGCACTCCCTCCAGGGCCAAAATATCCTTGCGCAGGTGCGGCGCCCAAAACTGCACACAGTACTCCAGCTGTGGCCTCACCAATGCCCTATACAGCTGCAGCAAGACCTCCCTACTTTTATATTCAATCCCCCTCGCTATGAAGGCCAGCATCCCATTCGCCTTCCTGACCACCTGCTGCACCTGCAAGCTGGGTTTTTGCGACTCATGCACAAGGACCCCGAGGTCCCTCTGCACCGTCGCCTGCTGCAGTTTTTCTCCACGTAAGTAATAGTCCTTCCTACCATTCCTCCTACCAAAGTGGACCACCTCACACTTGCCAAAATTAAATTCCATTTGCCATTTCCTGGCCCATTCGCCCAGCCTATCTAGATCCTTCTGCAGACTCTCCACACCCTCCGCACAATTTGCCTTTCCCCCAATCTTGGTGTCATCAGCAAATTTCGACACCCTGCACTCGGTTCCCTCCTCCAGATCATCTATATAAATGGTAAATAGCTGAGGCCCCAGCACCAACCCCTGGGGCACCCCACTAGTCACCAACCGCCAATCCGAATAGCAGAAAGTCTGGAACCCAGAGGGAAGAGGCCAGCTATCTCCGGAGGAAACCTGTTCCTTCATTCAACCAGCCTCCCCCTGAGCTAATCACCTGTGTGTTCGAGTGTAACCAATGATAACATTGGAGCTGTTGTGTGACCAATGGTAACATGCTGTAAGGGTCAGCTGACCCAGTAAATGATGTAACCAATGACAAAATGATGTGCTGGTCAGCTGATTCAGTATAAATAAGAAGCTGCTGGGGTTTGTGGGAGCTGGGAATGGCCCCAGGTGAGGCCTCAGGTGTTGGAGTAATAAAGTTTCTTTATTAACTTTTTTCTTTGATTTATAAGTTGGAGGAAGTCTTGTTTTCTTTTATTGGCTGCAATTGAAGAGTTCCTCCTGGTGGATCAACACCATTCTCCATTTAATCTCCCACCCACTGCATCTGGAGTCTGTGTCCATCCCTTTCCACTGAACAATGTGGTAACCCGTTGACCCCCTTGTCCGTGAGCTTTTATGTGGCCTTGTGGAGATCCAGCTTCCCTCCCCTCGCCCTTCCTTCTGCTTTCCAATGTTTGTCTTTTTCATCCACCTCCTTGCCCCTCTGTGTGCTATTGTGAGTCTTCGCCCTTCTCCATCCACCCCTCGCTCATTGTGCTTGAGATATATTGAGGTTGCGTGACAGAGTAGATGTCTGTCCGGGTTTGAGGAATCTAGAACTGGTCTCTGAATAAAGAGGGATTGAGTTTAGGAGTCGGGAGGTAATGCTGCAACTTTACAGGACCCTTGTCAGGCCTCATTTGGAGTACTGTGCGCAGTTCTGGTCGCCTCACTATAGGAAAGACGTAGAAGCCATTGAAAGGGTGCAGAGGAGATTTACAAGGATGTTGCCTGGACTGGGAGGCATGCCTTATGAAGATAGGTTGAGGGAGCTGGGACTCTTTTCCCTGGAGAGGCGAAGGTTGAGAGGCGACCTGATAGAAGTTTATAAAATGTTGAGAGGAATAGATAGGGTGGACTCTCAGAGGCTATTTCCCCGGGTTGAAATGGTCGCTACGAGAGGACACAGATTTAAGGTGCGGGGAGGAAAGTACAGAGGTGATGTTAGGGGTAAGTTTTTCACTCAGAGGGTGGTGAGTGAATGGAATCGGCTGCCGTCATCGGTGGTGGAGGCGAACTCGCTGGGGTCTTTTAAAAGACTTCTGGATGAGTATATGGGGTTTAATGGGATTGGGGGTTATAGATAGGTCTATAGATTGGTGGGGTTGATGTGATCGGCGCAACTCGAGGGCCGAAGGGCCTGTTTGTGCTGTAATGTTCTATGTTCTATGTACTTGGTTGTTTAGGACTGATCCACAGAGAGATTTTGTCACTCAGGGCTGTGAGTTTTTGGAACTCTCTACCCTTGCTTATTGACAGTCCAGCCAGCGGGTTGCACGCTGATCCTCAGTCAAAAATGAGAAAATTTTGCCCTTGGCGTTCTTTACACATTGAGTTGCCCACACACTTTCCAATGGGTAATTTGAATGGAGAGGTGTTTCAGCTCGGCAATCCCCCAATGAGATCCCTGGTGACCAGGGCACCAGCATGTCTCACAGCAACTCAATGTCTCCTTAACCAATCATCGTGAAGAATCCTCACTGAAACACAGAGAGTTTAAACCAGGAAATAGCAGTTTGAGTATTTAATTCAACATAAATCCGACTCCATGATTTGGAAAAAAGAGGGAAAGAAAAATTGGATTACATGAGAGAGGCAAGAAAGACAAATGAAAAGTTGAAAAAAAAAGTCATGTTTGAAGTTTTATATAAGTGATGAATAAAATCTGAAGGAATGAGGCTCTACACTTGTAAACTTACAGTGTTAGGGAGGTTGTGGACAGTCACCAGGACTTAGCACATCAGAATTTACATCTGCATGCACAGTCCCAAACTGGAATATATTTTGTAAATTATAGTGGAATATTTTATCATTTTACAAAGCAGACATTTCAGATTCAAGAAAATTAAAATATTGGCATGTTAAACCTTGTAGCAATTTTGTGCTAAATATTAAATACGCAATGGAATAACTGTCCTTGTGTAAGATAGACTGTGAGATATTAGTTTCTGGATTGGTAGATTTGGTTTCTTCTGTGATGGCCTCCAGTCAACTGGGAATAAATCTTAAAGCCAGGATCACGTTGTGAGGGCCGGCTGAGGAAGGTGTCACATTTTTTTAGCCTGTTGAGGAATTGTCGCTGTCTAATCTGGAAAATCCTAAATACATATTGGCAACAGCAAAGGATGACTCATGATAAGCAGATGATTTGCTTTTTGAAATCTTGCAGAAGAGTTTCAAGGTGAATTACATGGTGTTCCATTGCACTCACAGCCCAGAGCAAGGCCACAAGTTTCCAGTGGTCCATTCTGGTGTTTCTGCTCCACATGAGTCACCTCCCACCCCCACTTCCTTCCACCCTGTCAACATCCCCTATTCCTCTCGCCCTCCTGTGTTTATCCAGCTTCCCCTTCAATGCCTCAACACTATTCACCCCAGCCCCTCCCTGTGGTTCCACATTCTCCCCACTCCCCATGGGAATGAATCCCACATTCTCCCCACTCCCTGTTGGAGCGAGTCCCACACTCTCCCCACTCCCCGTGGGAGCGAGTCCCACATTCTCCCCACTCCCTGTGGTTCCACATTCTCCCCACCCCCTGTGGGAATGAATCCCACATTCTCCCCACTCCCTGTGGTTCCACATTCTCCCCACTCCCCATGGGAATGAATCCCACATTCTCCCACTCCCTGTTGGAGCGGGTCCCACATTGTCCCCACTCCCTGTGGGAATGAGCCCCAAATTCTTCCACCCCTGGTGGGAGCAAGTCCCACATTCTCCCCACTGCCCATGGGTGTGAGTCCCACATTCTCCCCACTCCCTGAGGGAGTAAGTTCCACATTCTCCCCACTCCCTGAGGGAGCGAGTCCCACATTCTCCCCACACCCTGTGGGAGCGAGTCCCACATTCTCCCCACTCCCTGTGGGAGCGAGTCCCACATTCTCCCCACTCCCTGTGGGAGCGAGTCCCACATTCTCCCCACTCCCTGTGGGAGCGAGTCCCACATTCTCCCCACTCCCTGAGGGAGCGAGTCCCACATTCTCCCCACTCCCCGTGGGAGCGAGTCCCACATTCTCCCCACTCCCTGAGGGAGCGAGTCCCACATTCTCCCCACTCCCTGTGGGAGCGAGTCCCACATTCTCCCCACTCCCTGTGGGAGCGAGTCCCACATTCTCCCCACTCCCTGAGGGAGCGAGTTCCACATTCTCCCCACTCTTTGGATAAGGAAGTTTCTCTTGAATTCCCGATGGGATTTATTAGTAAGTCTGATATCGATGGCCCTGTGTTTAGGACAGCTCCTTAAGTAGAAACATCTTCTCTCCATCTATCCCATTAAACCCTTTCATAATTTTAACGGCCTCTTAGTTTTGTTTTCTCGAGGGGAAAGAGTGAATGTGTTGAGCCTTTTCAGATAATCTCTCATTCTGGAATCATCCATATGAATTCTTTCTGTATCCTTTCCGTGTCTCAATATTGTCTTTTTAATGTGGAGCTCGGAACTGTTTACAATGCTCCATGTGTGGCCTAGCCAATGCTCTATCCCAGTTTAACATAACAATAATATTTTTATACAAAATGCTTCTGTGTCGTGACATCCTGGATCCCTTGACAAACATTCTCACCTCTGGGTCAGAGTTCTCTGGCATTAGTGTGTCCTTTTGAAATGATGTCTAACCTTCTTCCTTCCCGCGCTCCAACATCTGCCTCCCAGCGACTGACTCCCACAACCCCTCACCATCAGAACGGCCAATTCCGATTGGATAAATTCCACAACAAGCTCACATGGCCCAACCTTTCCCACCGTCAATCACTCACCATTGGTCCAACTCACTCTTCTTCCAAACAGCCAATCAGAAAGCAGTTTCCTGATTGGATGATTCTTGAACCAACATGTGTGGTGATCAGCGGATTGGTTAATCTGCTATGTCTGCTTCACCCAATCACATGTAATGTTGTCGTAAAATGGAATTATGTTCAATGAAATCAAATCTGCTTCAATGGAGAGTTGTGGCGCGCGGTGAGAATGTGTAAGAGCGGGGTGATTGATGTGAGTGGTGTGGATTCACATGGAGGATCCTGAATTGTGTGAGGGAAATGGGAATAAAGAGCTTTGTGGCCTGAGTTAGCAAAAACAGAATGGTCTTGCTCATTTGGAGCATAAACAGCAGCATGGATTTGTGGGGCCGAATGGTCTGATATCGTGAAATTCTATGTAAAAAGCAATTAATATTGGATATGATTATACAACCCAAACCCTATCTAACATTGACTAACCTCACGTTTACCTCTCTCTAGGAGATCGCTCCTTTTCTTGGTGACGATATTTGTGATCGCTGGAACTGTACAATCCCACATACAAGGTAAGATCTGATTTCCACTCACATTTCCAGTCCTTCTACTTGCAAACCTGTTCATACCTTTAATTAACGGTCTCCAACTCACAAAAAGAAATATTGAGGAATTGCTGTAATTATTCTTTGAAAGGTTTGTAGAGGATACAGAAAAGATTGACCAGGATGTTGACTGGGTGTGGAGGGAATTAGCTGTGAGGAGAGGTTGGAGAAACTTGATTTGTTCCCACTGGAGTGACAGAGGGGAGACCTGATAGAAGTCAATGAGGTAATGAGAGGTATAGACAGAGTGGATAGTCAGAAGCTTTTTCCCCCAGGGTGGAAGAGTCAATTACTGGGGGGGCATGGGTTTAAGGTGTGAGGGACAAGGTTTAAAAGGAGATGTACGAGGTAGGTTTTTTACACAGGTGGTGGTGGGTGCCTGGAACTCGCTGCCGGGGAGTAAATGGAAGCAGATACGATGATGACTTTTAAGGGCATCTGGACAAATACGTGAATAGGATGGGAAGAGAGGGATATGATCCCCGGAAGGGTAGGAGGCTTTAGTTCAGTCGGACAGGTAATATTGAGAAAGTGGGGGGGGGGCTGCCGAAGGTCTTGGACAGGTTAGGGGAACGGGCAAAGAAGTGGCAGATGGAACACAATGTGGAAGAGTGTGAGGTTATGGACCGTGGAAGAAGGAATGGAGGCATAGACCATTTTCTAAATGGGAAAATGCTTAGGAAACCAGAAACACAAAGGGACTTGGGAATCGTTGTTCAAAATTCTCTTAAGGTTAACGTGCAGGTTCAGTCGGCAGTTAGGAAGGCAAATGCAATGTTAGCATTAATGTCGAGAGGACTAGAATACAAGAGCAGGGATGTAATTCTGAGGCTGTATAAGGCTCAGGTCATACCCCATTTGGAGAATTGTGAGCAGTTTTGGGCCCCGTATCTAAGGAAGGATGTGCTGGACTTGGAAAGGGTCCAGTGGAGGTTCACAAGAATGATCCCTGAAATAAACAACTTGTCATATGAGGAACAGTTGAGGACTCTGGGTCTGTACTCATTGGATGTTTAGAAGGTTGAGGGGGGACCTTATTGAAACTTACAGGATACTGCGAGGCCCTGGATAGAGTGGACGTGGAGAGGATGTTTCCACTAGTAGGAAAAACTAGAACCGGAGAGGGCACAACCTCAGGCTAAAGGGATGATCCTTTAAAACAGAGATGAGGAGGAATTTCTTCAGCCAGAGAGTGGGGGATCTGTGGAACTCTTTGCCACAGAAGGCTGTGGAGGCCGGGTCATTGAGTGTCTTTAAGACAGAGATAGATAGGTTCTTGATTAATGAGGGGATCAGGGGTTATGGGGAAAAGGCAGGTGAATAGGGTTGAGAAAAATATCAGCAATGGTGGAACAGATGGGCCGAGTGGCCTAATTTTACTCCTGTGTCTTATGGTCTTATGGCTTATGGGCACCATGGTTGGTGCAGGCTTGGAAGGCCAAAGGGTTCCTGGGCTGTCATTTTCTTTGTTCTTTGTTCCCACGGTCGACAAGAGACCCTTCAAAACCCTTTGCTTACAATCTTTTTTTAAAAATTCACTCATGGGACCTGGGTGTTGCTGGTTGGCCAACATTTATTGCCCACCCGTAGTTACCCTTGAACTGTGTATGTCGCTCGACCATTTCAGAGGGAAGTTAAGACTCAACAACATTGCCGTGGATCTGGGGTCACATGTAGGCCAGACTGGGTAAGGACGGCAGATTTCCTTCCCTAAAGAGCATTAGTGAACCAGATGGGTTTTTACAACAATCGACAATGGTTTCATGGTCATCGATAGACCTAGAGAAAACAAAGGAATTCGAAAAATTGTAAAGATAAAGTGAGAAAAATGTCTAATTTTACAAGCCTCCAGGAATAATTTATCATACTCAGAACTAAATTTAATTTTGCCCCCCCTCTCGGCCTGTCAGGAACATTCATTAACATGGTCTTCATGTGATGGTGAGTTTAATTCCTATTTACTCTGTGAATCCGGCAGTATATTGCTACTCAGATACGCTAAAGGCAAGCTTAGTTCGTTTTTTCTCAAGTGCCAATAACATTGTCCTTCTTAAACTGGCCTCCAAGTTCCCAATAGAAGCCTGGAAACATTTCTACTGGGCAGAAGGTCAGGGGACATGGAGTTGGGGGTAGGGTGTTAGCGTGGATAGAGGATTGGTTGTCAAATAGGAGGCTGAGAGTGGGGGTCAATGGGTGCTATTCGGATTGGCGGATGGTGACTAGTGGGGTGCCCCAGGGGTCGGTGCTGGGGCCTCAGCTATTTACCATTTATATAGATGATCTGGAGGAGGGAACCGAGTGTATGATATCGAAATTTGCTGATGACACCAAGATTGGTGGAACGGCAAATTGTGCGGAGGGTGTGGAGAGTCGACAGAAGGATCTAGATAGGCTGGGCGAATGGGCCAGGAAATGGCAAATGGAATTTAATGTTGGCAAGTGCGAGGTGGTTCACTTTGGTAGGAATAATGGTAGGAAGGATTATTACTTACGTGGCGAAAAACTGCAGCAGGCGACGGTGCAGAGGGACCTCGGGGTCCTCGTGCATGAGTCGCAAAAACCCAGCTTGCAGGTGCAGCAGGTGGTCAGGAAGGCGAATGGGATGCTGGCCTTCATAGTGAGGGGGATTGAATATAAAAGTAGGGAGGTCTTGCTGCAGCTGTATAGGGCATTGGTGAGGCCGCAGCTGGAGTACTGTGTGCAGTTTTGGGCGCCGTACTTACGCAAGGATATTTTGGCCTTGGAGGGAGTGCAGAGGAGGTTTACTAGGCTGATGCCGCAGTTGAGGGGGTTGAGCTATGAGGAGAGGCTGAATAAATTAGGCTTGTACTCGTTAGAGTTTAGAAGAATGAGGGGAGATCTCATTGAGACGTATAAAGATGATGAATGGGATGGATAGGATAGAGGTGGAGAGACTCTTCCCGCTCAAAAAAGACAGTAGGACTAGGGGGCACAGCCTCAAGATAGAGGGGGGGCGGTTTAGAACGGAGTTGAGGAGGAACTTCTTCACTCAAAGGGTGGTGAATCTCTGGAATTCTCTGCCCGTTGAAGTGGTGGAGGCTGCCTCGCTAAATATTTTTAAGACGCGGGTTGATGGGTTTTTGATAAGAGAGGGGATTAAGGGTTATGGGAGAGGGCGGGAATGTGGAACTGAGCCACGACAGATCAGCCATGACCTTATTGAATGGCGGGGCAGGCTCGAAGGGCTAGATGGCCGACTCCTGCTCCTATTTCTTATGTTCTTAGAATAAAGAGCCGAGGACACAACACTGAAGGGACATGTTGAGTTTCTTACTGAAACCACGAATGGGGAAACAAGAAACCAAACAGTAAGGAATGTCGAGGATTTGCAGTGGTCAGTTTGTACGGAGTAATCCTGAATCTCTGAGGTTGGACTCGGAAAGCAGAGCTCGGGTTGGACAGAGACAACATGGATTTATGAAAGGAAAATCAGTTTGGCAAATCTACTGGAATTCTTTGAGGATGTAACGAGTAGAGTTGATGAGGGGGAGCCAGTGGATGTGGTTTACTTGGATTTTCAGAAGGCTTTTGACAAAGTCCCACAGAAGAGATTAGTGTTTAATTAAAGTGCATGGGATTGTGGGTGGTGTTTTGAGATGGATAGAAAACCAGTTGACAGACAGAGAATAATGAGTGGGAATAAACGGGTCATTTTCCAAATGGCAGGCAGTAACTAGTGGGATACCGCACGGATCAGTACTGGGACCAGTCATGAGGTTCAAGGTGAGGGGCAGGAAGTTTAGGGGGGAGAAACTTCTTTCGCCAGAGGGTGGTGATGGTCTGGGATGCGCTGCCTGGGAGGGTGGTGGAGGTGCGATCCCTCACATCCTTTAAAAAGTCCCTGGATGAGAACTTGGCTCATCAGAACATTCAGGGCAATGGGCCCAGTGCTGGCAAGATGGGATTAGATGGGAGTTCAGGTGTTTCTCAAATGTCAGTGCAAACTCAATGGACCAGAGAGCCTCTGCTGCACTGTACGATTCTCTAATCATGTTCTATGATTCTGTGACCCCAGCTATTCCAAGATAAATTAATGATTTAGATGAGGGAACTGAACCAAATTTGCAGATGACACAAAGCTGGGGTGGGAGGGTGAGTGGTGAGAAGGGTGTAGAGATATTTCAGCATGATTTGGACAAGTTGTTTTAGTGGGTAAATGCACGGCAAAATCAGTACAACGTGGGTAAATGTGAGGTTATCCACTTTGGTAGCAAAAATAGGAAGACAGATTATTATCTGAATGGCTATAAATTGAGAGAGGGGATTGTGCAATGAGATCTGGGTGTCCTTGTACACCAGTCACTGAAGGTAAGCGTGCAGGTGCAGCAGGTGGTAAAGAAGGCAAATGGTCTGTTGGCCTCTATCATGAGTAGGTTGAAGTATAGGAGCAGCGATCTTGCATTTACGGTGACTTGGTGAAACCACACCTGGTGTGCTGCTCTGGTTCCTTACCTGAGGAAGAATGAACTTGCTATGGAGGGAGTACAGTGAAGGTTTACCACGCTGATTCCTGGGATGGTGGGACTGAAGTGTGAGGAGAGATTGAGTTGGTTAGAATTACGTTCACTGCACTTTAGAAGATGGAAGGGTGGAGGGAATCTCATAGAAACCCACAAGATTCTAACAGGACCAAACAGGGTAGAAAGGATGTTCCCAGTGGTGGGGGGAGTCCACAACCAGGGTTAAACTCTGAGGTTTGATTTAATTGGATTTATTATTGTCACTTGTATTAGTATTCACCATTATTCAATACCTTTGTGGGTAGCACAGTGGACAGCACAGCTGCCTCACAGCGCCAGGGACTTGGGTTCGATTCCCGGCTCGGGTCACTGCCTGTGTGGAGTTTGCACATTCTCCACGTGTCTGCGTGGGTTTCCTCCGGGTGCTCCGGTTTCCTCCCATGATCTGAAAAATATGAAGATCATGTGGATTGGCCATGCTAAATTCTCCCTTAGTGTACCCGAACAGGTACCGGAGTGTGGCAGACTAAGGGACTTGCACAATAACTTCACTGCAGTGTTAATGAAAGTGACACTAATAAATGATCTTCACACAGTGAGAAGTATTATTCCTCCTGCACTATATATCCAAGCATACCGTACATAGAGAAAGAAAGGAGAGGGTGCAGAATGTAGTGTCATATTCAGAGCGAGGGTGTAGAGAAAGATCAGCTGAATGCGAGGTAGGTCCATTCAAAAGGCTGATGTCAGCAGGAAAGAAACTGTTTTTGAGTCAGTTTGTCCACGACCTCAGGCTTTTGTATCTTTTTTCTGACAGGAGAAGTTGGAAGAGAGAATGTCCGGGTGTGTGTGGGTTCTTGATTACATTGGCTGCTTTGCCGAGGCAGCGGGAAGTGTAGACAGAGTCAGTGGATGGGAGGCTGGTTTGTGTGATGGATTGGGCTAGATTCGTGACACTTTGTAGTTCCTTGCGGTCTTGGGCAGAGCAGGAGCCCAGACCGAGCTGTGATACAACCAGAAAGAATGCTTTCCATGGGGCATCTGTAAAAGTTGGTGAGAGTCGTAGCGGACATGCCAAATTTCCTTTGTCTTCTGAGAAAGTAGAGGCGCTGATGGGGCTTTCTTAACTATAGTGTCAGCATGGAGAGGTTGTTGGTGATCCGGACACCTAAAAACTTGAAGGTCTGAACCATTTTTTCTTTATCCTCATTGATGTAGACAGGGGCATGTTCTCCATTACGCTGTTTGAAGTCGATGACAATCTCCATCCTTTTGCTGACATTGAGGGACAGATTATTGTTGCTGCACCAGCTGTTGGAGAATGTCTTCCTATTTATTAGTGACCAGCTGGTTTTTACCACAGTCAGTTCATCATTTAATTCTAGATTTTTTATTGAAATCAAATGGTGGGATTTGAACTCCAGCCCCCTGAGCATTCCCACCTTGGCATTTCGGGCTCGGACTGCCCTGTCTCCTTTCCTTCTCTATGAAAAGTATGCTTTGTTTGTTTAGCACACAAGAAGCAATACTTTTCACTGTATACCAACACACGTGACAGTAATAAATCAAATCAATTCATTGATTCACGATACCCCTCAAGCCTCCTGTCAGTTAAATCTATTATCATAACCACCTCTACCAAACGTTGAATTAACTTTACCCATGAGTGCTCAATACTTCTTCAGTTCATTGCCTGGAGTGAGGGAGACCCACAGCACCACACCCTCCACCCCTGGGTGGGGTTCGAAGGCAGCTTCCAAACCTACCCTTGCCGGCACCTATCTGGTCCACCTCAGCCATCCAACCATCCAATCCATCTGACCCTCCCTGAGCTGCTTCTCAGGGTTATTGCAGAAGGTCAGGGGGCATGGAGTTGGGGGTAGGGTGTTAGCGTGGATAGAGGATTGGTTGTCAAATGGGAGACAGAGAGTGGGGGTCAATGGGTGCTATTCGGATTGGTGGATGGTGACTAGTGGAGTGCCCCAGGGGTCGGTGCTGACACCTCAGCTTTTTACCATTTATATAGATGATCTGGAGGAGGGAACCGAGTGCAGGGCGTCGAAATTTGCTGATGACACCAAGATTGGTGGAAAGGCAAATTGTGCGGAGGGTGTGGAGAGTCTGCAGAAGGATCTAGATAGGCTGGGCGAATGGGCCAGGAAATGACAAATGGAATTTAATGTTGGCAAGTGCGAGGTGGTCCACTTTGGTAGGAATAATGGTAGGAAGGACTATTACTTACGGGGCGAAAAACTGCAGCAGGCGACGGTGCAGAGGGACCTCGGGGTCCTCGTGCATGAGTCGCAAAAACCCAGCTTGCAGGTGCAGCAGGTGGTCAGGAAGGCGAATGGGATGCTGGCCTTCATAGCGAGGGGGATTGAATATAAAAGTAGGGAGGTCTTGCTGCGGCTGTATAGGGCATTGGTGAGGCCGCAGCTGGAGTACTGTGTGCAGTTTTGGGCGCTGCACTTACGCAAGGATATTTTGGCCTTGGAGGGAGTGCAGAGGAGGTTTACTAGGCTGATGCCGCAGTTGAGGGGGTTGAGCTATGAGGAGAGGCTGAATAAACTAGGCTTGTACTCGTTAGAGTTTAGAAGAATGAGGGGAGATCTCATTGAGACGTATAAGATGATGAATGGGATGGATAGGATAGAGGTGGAGAGACTCTTCCCACTCAAAAAAGACAGTAGGACTAGGGGGCACAGCCTCAAGATAAAGGGGGAGGGGCGGTTTAGAACGGAGTTGAGGAGGAACTTCTTCACTCAAAGGGTGGTGAATCTCTGGAATTCTCTGCCCGTTGAAGTGGTGGAGGCTGCCTCGCTAAATATTTTTAAGAAACGGGTTGATGGGTTTTTGATAAGAGAGGGGATTAAGGGTTATGGGGAGAGGGCGGGAAGGTGGAACTGAGTCACAACAGATCAGGGCAGCACATCGAAATAAGGCGCTGGAACGTTCCTCGTGCTGGTGACTGCCACATTATCACCAATCATTAATGAAAGAACTTTCTCTGAAGCCTCAATAGGATTTCTCGATGGTCGTTAGTTATGCTCTCCCTCACAGGAGCAAACACTTGCTCCTAATTTTAAAGGCTCTGATTCAGTCACCCGTCAAGCACCTTTTCTTTCAGGTGGAAAAGATCTTGTCCTGGTTTGTAAATCCGCACATTTCTGGAACTTGCGGTCACTCCAGACCACAAGCTTCTGACCAGTCAGACAGTCCAAGCACGCTATAGCCAATGAGGTACTTTTATTGGTTCATTATGGGAAGCTTGTCAGTCAGTTTGTGCACAGCAAGATCCCACAAGCAACAACTTAACAGTGGCCATGCGGCAAACTTTATCTAAATGTTTCTCATCAGCCAACTGCCCTGAAACCATTGGGTGGAATTCTTCCAACCAGGATCCGAAGCTTTCGAACCCCTTCAGCCTCACTTCCTCTGTAAGCCGACTGAGTTAACCAAGCATTCGGTCACCTGTCCTAATATAATCCAATCGGCAATTCATGTGACATGTCTGTCCAGAGATTGGAGAGAATGTGGGACTCGCTCCCACGGGGAGTGGGGAGAGTGTGGGACTCGCTCCCACGGGGAGTGGGGAGAATATGGGACTCGCTCCCACGGGGAGTGGGGAGAATGTGGGACTCGCTCCCACGGTGAGTGGGGAGAATGTGGGACTTGCTCCCACAGGGAGTGGGGAGAATGTGGGACTCGCTCCCACGGGGAGTGGGGAGAGTGTGGGACTCACTCCCACGGGGAGTGGGGAGAATGTGGGACTCACTCCCACGGGGAGTGGGGAGAATGTGGGACTTGCTCCCATGGGGAGTGGGGAGAATGTGGGACTCGCTCCCAAGGGGAGTGGGGAGAATGTGGGACTCGCTCCCATGGGGAGTGGGGAGAATGTAGGACTCGCTCCCACGGTGAGTGGGGAGAATGTGGGACTCGCTCCCACGGGGAGTGGGGAGAATGTGGGACTCGCTCCCACGGGGAGTGTGGAGAGTGTGGGACTCGCTCCCACGGGGAGTGGGGAGAGTGTGGGACTCGCTCCCATGGGGACCCTTCCATCCTCTGGTTTCCCACTGTCCCATGACATTTTATTGATTCATTTGTGGGACAGGGGCATCGTTGGCCAGCATTCATTACCCATCCTTCATTGCAGAGGGCAGTTGAGAGTCAACCACATTGCTGTGACTCTGGTGTCACACGGAGGCCAGACCAGCTAAGGAAGGCAGATTTCCTTCCCTAAAGGAGATTCGTGAGCCAGATGGGTTTTTCTCAACAATGGTTTCATGGTCATCAGTAGATTTTTAATTCCAGATCTTTTCTTAATTGAGTTCAAATTCCACCATCTGCCCTTGCCAGGATTCGAACTTGGATCCCCAGAACATGAGTTTATGGATTGCTGGTCTCAGGGTGATAGGCCACCACCTCCCCCATTGGAAATCAGGAAGCCAATAGACATTCGCCGCCTCATTGGTCGACGGGATTGGCAGCCCAACAGATGCTATTTTTTTTCCCATTTCCAAAATGTTCTCGGTTAATGAGGGTCATGTGTGATCCTTGATGCTCAGTATCCAGACATGACCTGACTCTCAGACATGGCGCCGAAGCCTTGTTCTCTCCCCGCCTGTGTCCAGGCTCGTTCTTTGTTCCGAGAGATCAGGGCCAGGTGCTCTGGGTGACCTCCCCTCCCCTCCCCTCCCCTCCCCTTCCTTGCCTGGGGCTTCGCGAGGAAACTTTGGCATCTGTGCTCCTGCCTGAGCTCAGGGTCGAGGTTTAAAAGCTTTTGACAGTCACAGGACAGGCAAACTCCGTCATGGAGATCTAAACTCCCTGTGCTAAACTCGGGGCACCTCCAATGTCGTTCAATATGTTGAACAATTAGAAGGTACTTGCATTAATGGTGAGGAAAAGTGTGAAGTGATATACCTGGGGGAAGGTAAACAAAGCAAGGGAATCAACTCTAAATGGTAAAATACGACAGGGTCACAAAACAAAGGGACTCTGAGGGAACCTCACTTCTCTGACAGGGGGGTGAGGTGAATAATAAAGCGTATGGGAGACTATTATATTCAGGCGTAGGCCAGAATTTCCTGCTGTTGCGTGTGTGCGATCACCAGGCACAGTTACGATAAACACTCCTGCTCCCAACCACAACTAACACACAACTTCATATTGACTGGCCAATTAACCAGCAGCTCAGTGACACATATACTGGGAACGGGACAGGGGTGGAGGGTGGGGAGGGAGAGGGGGGGTGGGGCAGGGATGGAGGGTGGGGGATGAGATAGGATTGGAAGGTGGGGCAGGAGTGGGGGATGGGGCAGGGCTGGAGGGGAGGGGGCAAAGGTGGGGGTGGCGCAAGGTTGGAGGGTGGGGGTTGGGGCAGGGCATAGAGCAAGGGTGGGGGGGGGTGGGGCAGGGGTGGGGGGTGGAGACTGGGGGAGAGGTGGGGGTGGAGCAGGGATGGAGGGTGGGGGTTGGGGAGGGGATAGAGCAGATGTGGGGGGGGTGGGGCAGGGGTGGGGGTGGAGACTGGGGGTGAGGTGGGGGTGGAGCAGGGATGGAGGGTGGGGGTTGGGGTGGCGAGTGGGGCAGGGTTGGAGGGTGGGAGCTGGGGCAGGGGTGGGGGGCTGGGGGGATGGGCAGGTTGGCAATGGGGCAGGGGTTGGGGGAATGGGTGGTGGGGGTTGGGGCAGGCGTTGGAGATGGGGGGGTGGGGCAGAGACGGGAGTTGGGGGGATGGGGGTGCGGGGATGCGGGGTTGCTGAAGGAAGTGAGGGTGCGGGCGAACGTTTCCAAGTGACTCTCTGAAGGTTGACAAGCTGCTGTGGAGTTGCCTCAGGAAGCTGCTGTGTTCCAATGAACTTTGCACAAGAAATGCTGCAAACTCTCTCCGACATGTGAACTCCAGCACCTGATGCTGGAATTCGTAACCTAAACCTTCAGACACCTTTCCTTATTCCATTTCACCCCGCCTGAGCTGAGTATGAAACAAAAACCTGACCACTGTCTGGCAGATTGGCTCTTCATCCAACCAATAGCCAGCACGGGCCGTGTGGAATCTCTGCTAATCACCTCCCGAGCAGATTTAATTACCTGTTTAATTGTTGGCAGCTGTTGGAAGTTGGTGGTTGTCAAATTATTAAAAGAATTGTAAAAACGCGAAGGAAAAAGGCATTGCATTGTCCCTTTAAAAGGCAGTGTTTTTTATCCTGTGCTTAGAAAGTTAAGCTCGATGCTGGTGCATAGGGTGTCAGTACACAGACTGAAATATCGTTCAAAAGGCCAAGCAACAGGGTTGCCTTGATAACAGGCTTCAGGCATTTAAATGTTTGAATTTTAGCCAATCGGTTTAAATTAGGCACTTAGATACCAAGCACCTATTGAATTTGAAATTGATGTTTTGGTAATCTGAGAGCCAATTATATTGTAGGGAATGTGGATATGTCGTCACAGATATAAAAGAACAGGCAGTGGGACAATGAGCAGAGAAAGCTTGTCCCCTCTGACACAGCTTACAGCTTTTAACTCAAAGTCTCATCTCAACAGCAAAGAAGAATATTCCAGGGGACAATAAACCTGGTTGTAACTTAAAGAGTGACCAAAAGTTCTATTTTTTATTAATGAGTGGGAATTGGATTTATCTAAGCAGCATTCCATTAGAATCATGTTTTATTGTTAATAGTTTAGTTAACCTCTTCACAGCCAGTGTTACTTGTTGATTTTATTTTAGTGTCGCGGTTATTTTGATTTAACCATAAAAAGTTGCTGCAGACTGGATGGTGCCATTTCACACTATTACAGATTATGATGTGGGGCGCTCTGGGTGAGGCGTCAGCTCTCAAGGTGGGGTTAACCTCCGCTTCATAACCGTGAGTGCGCTTCTGATCCCCGCACACACTGGCTGGCTGGAATATTAGCGCGCAAACGCAAAGACATCAGGACATTTCGTATAATATGCCCGCTTGTTGAACATTAAGTTCTGGCCATAGGTAATAAGCAGAGTAAGAAGTCCCATAACACCAGGTTAGAGTCCAACCAGTTTATTTGACAGTAAACGCTGTTCCTTAGCTCGTGGGATTACTATCAAATAAACTGTTTGGATTTAAATCTGGTGTTGTGGGACTTCTTACTGTGTTTATCCCAGTCCAACGCCAGCATCCCCACATAAGAGCAGTGAGATCCTGCTGGGACTGGATACTAGTTTGCGTACAGCTTGAATACTGAGCACAGTTCTGGTTACTGCATTACAGGAAGGATGTGTTTACACCGGGGAGGGGAACGGAGCGGATTTACAAAGGTACTGCGAGCATTTTGTCCGCAAAGAAGGATTGGCGACGTTAAAGCAAAATACTGTGGACACTGCAAATCCGCAATAGGAAGTGCTGGGAGTACTCGGCGCGGGCTCGTTGGGCCGAAGGGCCTGTTTCCTGTGCTGTGATGTTCTTTGTACTCGGCAGTCAGTCGTACCTGTGGAGAGAGAAACAGAATGTCTCAGAGCGTGACCGAACACTTGAAGCGAGCAGAATTTACAATGTTTTGAGCGAGTGGAAGTGGTGAGTGGAGAAGAACAGAAAAGGAGCACAGTGTTAGAACATAAGAACATAAGAAATAGGAGCAGGAGTCGGCCATCTAGCCCCTCGAGCCTGCCCCGCCATTCAATAAGATCATGGCTGATCTGTCGTGGCTCAGCTCCACCTTCCCGCCCTCTCCCCATAACCCTTAATCCCCTCGCTTATCAAAAACCCATCAACCCGCGTCTTAAAAATATTTAGCGAGGCAGCCTCCACCACTTCAACGGGCAGAGAATTCCAGAGATTCACCACCCTTTGAGTGAAGAAGTTCCTCCTCAACTCCGTTCTAAACCGCCTCCCCTTTATCTTGAGGCTGTGCCCCCTAGTCCTACTGTCTTTTTTGAGTGGGAAGAGTCTCTCCACCTCTATCCTATCCATCCCATTCATCATCTTATACGTCTCAATGAGATCTCCCCTCATTCTTCTAAACTCTAACGAGTTCAAGCCTAGTTTATTCAGCCTCTCCTCATAGCTCAACCCCCTCAACTCCGGTATCAGCCGAGTAAACCTCCTCTGCACTCCCTCCAAGGCCAAAATATCTTTGCGCAGGTGCGGCGCCCAAAACTGCACACAGTACTCCAGCTGCGGCCTCACCAATGCCCTATACAGTGAAACTCAGTGCAGCCTCGAGGAAATCAATCAGATCCTTCAGCCTGGCATTGAACAGTCTCCTGCCTTCAACAGTGAATACTTACAGATCATAATCTCTGTCCTCATTTTTTTGTGTGTATTTTCAGCCAATTAGATTTTTTTTTCTCAATCCCTTTACTTTAAATGGCAATCGCCTGCACCCCCACCACTCAAGCCTCATTCAGACACATTCTCACGTCTGGACTTTGAACCATGCCGATGGGGAGAGGGGAGGGATGGTGGGGACTCAGAGCCACCCTGCTGACTTCTTTCATCATCGCCCCTCTTTTCTTCCTTATGTGCCACATCCTCAGTCTTTCAGAGGCAAAGGTAACTTTTTTTGGAAGGACTTTATCTGGCAGGACAACTTGGAACTTCCTTCATGTTTTGTTCACCAGACACAATTCAGGACACTAAGAGGCAATTTTTTTAGCGTGGCCAATCAACCTAACCCGTCTTTGGACTGTGGGAGGAAACCGGAGCACCCGGAGAAAACCCACGTAGACACGAGGAGAATGTGCAAACTCCACACAGACAGTGACCCGAGCCGGGAATCGAACCCTGGAGCTGTGAAGCAGCAGTGCTAACCCCACTGTGCTACCGTGCCACTACAGTTCAAAGATGTGCAGGTTAGGTTGATTAGCCGTAGTGAATAGCCCCTTAGTGTCTTGAGGTGTGTAGGTTAGAGGGATTAGTGGGTAAAATATGTAGGGATATGGGGGTAGGGCCTGGGTGGGATTGTGTTCGGTGCAGACTCGATGGGCCAAATGGCCTCTTTCTGTACTGTGTGATCATCTATGATTTATGATCTAAGTAACTACATTCCTTGAGCTGCTTGCTGCTAACCCCCTCCCCATAACTCCCACCCTATAGACGCCTGGCCCACAATCCAGTGACGAGCCCTGACCTCGGGCAGATGTTGCACTGAAACACAGCCTACCCTGTGGCACAGCTGCTCAGGGCGAAGGAACAGCAAGCGTTCCGAAAGCTAGTGGCGTTTACTACCAAATAAACCTGTTGGACTTTAACCTGGTGTTGTGAGACTTCTCAGTGTGGGACAAGATAAAACAGGAATCGCCAACATGACGTGACGTTTGTTTCCCTCCAGCCATCAGCAGCAAAACCTGGTACCTCCACAAGATTTCACCCCCTTCTCTGTCTCACTCCAGAGAGAGTGGGGATTTCCAGCATGTCCTGATTTTAGATTAGCGGGTTAAGTTTGTTTCCTCTGGAGCCAGGGAAATTGCGGGGAGATTTAATTGAGGTTTATAAAACAATAGGGAACCCGGATAGGGAGAGCGGTATCCCTCAGCAGACAGAATAATAACCTGGATTTGGTCTAGATAGTTTAGGGGGAGTAAAGGGGTATTATTTGCTGATGACACCAAGATTGGGGGAAAGGCAAATTGTGCGGAGGGTGTGGAGAGTCTGCAGAAGGATCTAGATAGGCTGGGCGAATGGGCCAGGAAATGGCAAATGGAATTTAATGTTGGCAAGTGTGAGGTGGTCCACTTTGGTAGGAAGAATGGTAGGAAGGACTATTACTTACGGGGCGAAAAACTGCAGCAGGCGACGGTGCAGAGGGACCTCGGGGTCCTTGTGCATGAGTCGCAAAAACCCAGCTTGCAGGTGCAGCAGGTGGTCAGGAAGGCGAATGGGATGCTGGCCTTCATAGCGAGGGGAATTGAATATAAAACTAGGGAGGTCTTGCTGCAGCTGTATAGGGCACTGGTGAGGCCGCAGCTGGAGTACTGTGTGCAGTTTTGGGCGCCGCACCTGCGCAAGGATATTTTGGCCCTGGAGGGAGTGCAGAGGAGGTTTACTAGGCTGATACCGGAGTTGAGGGAATTGAGCTATGAGGAGAGGCTGAATAAACTGGGCTTGTATTCGTTAGAGTTTAGAAGAATGAGGGGAGATCTCATTGAGACGTATAAGATGATGAATGGGATGGATAGGATAGAGGTGGAGAGACTCTTCCCGCTCAAAAAAGACAGTAGGACTAGGGGGCACAGCCTCAAGATAAAGGGGGGCGGTTTGGAACGGAGTTGAGGAGGAACTTCTTCACTCAAAGGGTGGTGAATCTCTGGAATTCTCTGCCCGTTGAAGTGGTGGAGGCTGCCTCGCTAAATATTTTTAAGAAGCGAGTTGATGTGTTTTTGATAAGAGAGGGGATTAAGGGTTATGGGGAGAGGGCGGGAAGGTGGAACTGAGCCACGACAGATCAGCCATGATCTTATTGAATGGCGGGGCAGGCTCAAAGGGCCAGATGGCAAACTCCTGCTCCTATTTCTTATGTTCTTATGTTCTTATTTCCACCCAGACATTGGTGGAGGATCGGGAACTCACAACCTGGGAGAATGGTAGGGACAACAAGGATTTGGGCCGGTGTCTGCGGGAGTTTGCGCATTCTCCCCGTGCTTGCGTGGGTTTTCTCCGGGTGCTCCGGTTTCCTCCCACACCCCAAAGATGTGCTGTTAGACTGATTGGTGTTAACAAATTGTCCCTAAATTAGACCTCCCTCAATCTGGTTATGGTTCCTTTATTGTGGAGTCCAATCGGTGTAGACAAGGTCATAGGGAGAAGAGGGCACTCACAATGTTTAAATGGCGGCGCGGGCTTGTTGGGCCGAAGGGCCTGTTTCCTGTGCTGTGTTGTTCTTTGTTCTTTGTAACAACGCCCATCTCATGAAAGAAAAATATTTGAATATACATTAGAAGTATTGTGGCCAATAGGACTATGGACCCAGGGCATGATGAGAATGGGTTTGCAACCATTGGATCCCTACAGCGCAGAAGGAGGCCATTTGGCCCATCGAGTCTGTCTGACTGTCCAGTGGACCATCTTACACAGGCCCGCCCTCTCGCTGTATCCCCCTAGCCCCATGCGTAGACCTTGAAAAATACACCTAACCTAAACATCTTTGGACTGTGGGAAGACACCGGAGCACTCAGAGGAAACCCATGCAGACACAGGGAGGACATGCAAGCTCCACACGGACAGTGACCCAAACTGGGAATCGAACCCGGGTCCCTGGCGCTGTGGGGCAGCAGTGCTAACCACTGAACCGTTGGGCCGGCCATCCAGTTTAGACTGGAAGGCTGGTTTTTTTTTGTCAGCCGGGTACCGATTGGATGGGCTGAATGGCCTCCTCCAATAGTTGAACTATAAAGTTGAGCTCAGTGACTATCACGGTTTGCTGTGCGGACACATGGACCTGGGTCGGATCTCTGACTAGGGTCAATGTGCAAACTCCCACAGACATTCTCCCCGTGTTTGTGTGGGTTTTCGCCGGGTGCTCCGGTTTCCTCCCACACCCCAAAAACCTGCTTTTGGGCTGACTGGTGTTAACAAATTGTCCCTAAATTAGACCTCCCTTAATCTGGTGCACACATAATTCTCTAAATTTGCACACCTTTACTGTGGAGTCCAAGAGGCTTAGACAAGAAGGATTGGAATGAGGCACTCACTGTATGTTAAAATGGACGGCACGGGCTTGTAGGGCCGAAGGGCCTGTGTTGTTCTTTGTTCTTTGAGGAGAAACAATTATTGGAACATCTCTTCCTGTTAGAAGGTTTGTATAACCATTAATAACTCGCAGCACTGTTGAAGTTCCGACACATTCTGGGCTGTTGGATGAATGGATTTTGTCACGAGGAAGTTGGAAAGCCTTTGAAGGGATCGAACACCATTTCCTGTCAGCCAAGGTCGGAGAGGGACAGACTCTGAATGAATCCTGGAGGATTTGTAGCTTCCTATTCCCTCAGTGTGGCCAACTTGTTGACGGCACAGTGAGATCCCAACTCTGGCGTCCAGTTGTTTTCACAAGTTTGCCAGAAGTGCAGGTGTTGGCGATGCAAATCTGACTGAGCTCTTGGCACTGAGGGAAAGATTCCTTTCCAGAGAACTGACATCTCTCCTTGTGCTTTCAATTACAGTAATGTAGCCATCTTGCTGACACTTCTGCACAAGTTGTATAATTGAGAGAACGTGTTGTGTGTGATATAACCAAGGAAGCAAGTTTAACAACTAGATATGTTTGGCTGAGTGAATGCAGACGGGGCTGCAGTTCAGCATTTCCGTATGGGTTACAAAGCAGGTTTCCCATCTAATCCCAGATAGTGGCTGGTGATCCCCCACCTGAGGTCCATCGTGTACCAACCGACTCAAGGACAGTTTCTTCCTCACTGCCATCAGACTTCTAAGAACATAAGAAGTAGGAGCAGGAGTAAAAACCCTCTAGCCTTCCAGGGACCATATCCCTCTACCCCCATCCTATTCATGGATTTATCAACATGTCCCTTAAAAGCCACTATTGTATCTGCCTCCACTCCCTCCCCCGGCAGCGAGTTCCAGGCACCCACCTCCCTCTGTGTAAAAAAACTTGCCTCTTACATCTCCTTTAAACCTTGCCCCTCGCATCTTAAACCTGTGCCCCCGAGTAATTGATTCTTCCACCCCGGGAGAAAGTTTCTGACTATCCACTCTGTCCATCCCTCTCATAATCTTGTAGACTTCTATCAGGTCATCCCCCAACCTCCGTTGTTCCAGTGAGAACAAACCAAGTTTCTCCAACCTCTCCTCATAGCTAATGCCCTCCATACCAGGGTAACATCCTGGTAAATCTTTTCTGTACCCTCTCCAAAGCCTCCACATCCTTCCGGTAAGCACAGTGAGTAGTCTCACAACACAAGGTTAATTTGGTTTATTTGGTCGGACTTTAACCTGGTGTTGTGAGATTACTTACCGTGCCTAACCCTGTCCAATGCTGGCAACTCCACATCATTCTTCTGGTAGGATGGCAACCAGAATTGACCACTTTATTCCAACTGCGGCCTAACTAAGGCTCTAAAGTTTTGAATGGACCTACCTCACCTCAAATTGATCTTTCTCTGCACCTTAACTATGACTGTAAACACTACATTTGCCACTTTCTCCTTCCCTTCTGTATGACCGGTATGCTTCGTATAGTGCGCAAGGAACCACACTTTTCACTGTATACCAATATATGTGACAATGATAAATCAGATCAAATCCAATCAGGAAGGCAGACAGGTTTAGAGTCTCGTCTGAAAGACAGCCCCACTGGTAATGCCAGCAGTGGCCTTGAGTTATCACCTGAGTGTCTTTAAGACAGAGATAGATAGGTTCTTGATTAATAAGGGGATCAGTGTTCATGGGGGAAAGGCAGGAGAATGGGGATGAGAAAAATACTAGCTATGATTGAATGGTGGGGCTGACCCGATGGGCACAGTGGCCTAATTCTGCTCCTATGGCTCGTGGTCTTATGACTGTTGTCCCCAAGCCCTTGAGTGGGACGTGAACTTCTGACTTTGAGAAAAAGGTTGCAACCAACTCAACCTCAGATCTTACCTAATCTTCCCAACTCAACAAGTCATTCCACAGGTGTAGCTGAGGTTTAGCTGAGTGGGACTATCATCTATTTCTCCTTTGTATCAAGCGAACCGAGTTCTCTCAGTTCAGACTGATCTCATTACTAGTTAGATTTGGACAGTCTGTGTATCAGTTAGGTGAGTGACTCTCACTGCCTGTAACTATGTAGATGGAATACCTTAAAGAGACAAAGAGAGATGTGCCAACTTCAAGGTGATTAGATGTCTGTGACGCTGTGGTTGCACTCGTAAGTAAACAGATTTGTGGAAATTTCAGGTGGGCAACATCTGAAATGAAATGTCTCCAAGTGTGCGGGGAGAGTAATACATGCACAGGAATATAAAAGATGATCTTTGATGATTCAGTTATTGACTTCAACCAAAGAATGCGATTGACGAATTAATCAGGATGTGTAAATCATTGACAGAACAATAGTTTGGAAAATCCAATAAGAAAACGGCCATCCAGGAAGAGAGAGTTCAGAGTTTGATGAATTGACCATTTCATTTAATGTGTGAATTCTCTGGGTTCAGAACCCAAAGGTGCTGCAGTTAAATGTCAGTTTCATGATTGTCAGTCGCAGTGCTTCATCGATTCCTGAATATCTCAGGGTCATAAATACAAGGTAGTTAATGATTAAGCCAATTGGGAGACTTCTTGACTCGAGAGATAGAAAGTGGAACTCACAACCACAGGAGATGCTTGGGGGTGAGCAGCATGGATGCTTTCTAAAAGAAACCTGATGAGAACAGGAGAGAAAAGGGAACAGAAAGATAATCGGAAAGATTGAGGAACAGGGAACAAAGGAGGACTCTGGAAGACACTGTAAGAAATGGAAGCAGGAGGCAGCCACTCAGTCTATGGAGAATGTTCCACTATTTGATAAGATCACGGCTATAGCCTTAACTTCACTTCCCTGCTTAACCCCACACACTCTTGACTCCCTGTAGATCAAGTATTTGTCTGAATCAGACTTGAATATATTCAATTTGATTTGATCTGATTTATTTTTGTCACATTAGTGTACAGTGAAAAGTATTGTTTCGTGCGTGTTATACAGACAGAGCATGAGAAGGAAATGAGAGGGTGCACAATGTAGTGTTACAGTCATAGCCAGTGTGTAGAGAAAGATCCACTTAATGTGAGGTAGGAGTGTTCGAAAGGCAGGGAAGAAGCTGTTCTTGACTTGGTTGGTACGTGTCGTCAGACTTTTGTCTCTCTTGTTCCTGATGGAAGAAGGTGGAAGAGAGAACGTCTGGGTCACGTGGAGGTCCTGGCTGCTTTTCCGAGGCAGCGGGAAGTGTAGACAGAGTGAGTGGATGGGAGGCTGGTTTGTGTATTGGACTGGGCTTTGTTCTTGACTCTTTGTGGTTTTTTTGTGGTCTTGGGCAGAGCAGGAGCTATACCAAGCTATGATACAACCAGGAAGAATGCTCTCTATGGTGCATCTATAAATGTTGGTGAGAGTCGTAGCTGACATGCCAAATTTCCTTAGTCTCCTGAGAAATTAGAGGCTTTGGTGGGCTTTCTTAACAATAGTGTTGGCATGGGGGGACCAGCCTTGATGTGGAGATGCCGGCGTTGGACTGGGTTAAACACAGTAAGAAGTCTCACAACACCAGGTTAAAGTCCAACAGGTTTATTTGGTAGCAAACATCACTAGCTTTTGGGGCTTTTCCCCTTCGTCAGGTGAGTGGGGAGCTCTGATCACAAACAGAGGATATAAAGGCACACACTCCGTTTACAGAATACTGATTGGAATTAGAACTTGATTAGCTATAAAGACTCACATTCTCACCTGACGAAGGGGAAAAGCCCCAAAAGCTAGTGGCTTTTACTACCAAATTAACCTGGTGTTGTGAGACTTCTCAATGGGGGGACCAGGACAAGTTGTTGGTGATCTGGATACCTAAAAGCCTGAAGCTCTCAACTATTTCTACTTTCTCCCCATTGATGTAGACAAGGGCGTACCCTTCCCTACACTTCCTGACGTTGATGACTATCTCCTTTGTTTTGTTGACATTGAGGGAGAGATTATTGTTGCTGCACCAGTTCACCAGCTTCTCTATCGCATTCCTGTTCTTCGCCACATCATTGTTTGAGATCCGACCCACTGCGGCTGTGTCGTCAGCAAACTTGCAAATCGAATTGGAGGGGAATTTGGCCACACACTCATAGATGTATACGGAGGATAGTAAGGGGTTGAGGACACAGTCTTGTGGGGCACCGGTGTTGAGGAGGAGGTGTTGCCTATCCTTATTGATTGTGGTCAATAGAACATTACAGCTCAAACAGGCCCTTCGGCCCTCGAGTTGCGCCGATCACATCAACCCCACCAATCTATAGACCTATCTATAACCCCCAATCCCATTAAACCCCATATACTCATCCAGAAGTCTTTTAAAAGACCCCAGCGAGTTCGCCTCCACCACCGATGACGGCAGCCGATTCCATTCACTCACCACCCTCTGAGTGAAAAACTTACCCCTAACATCACCTCTGTACTTCCCTCCCCGCACCTTAAATCTGTGTCCTCTCGTAGCGACCATTTCAACCCGGGGAAATAGCCTCTGAGAGTCCACCCTATCTATTCCTCTCAACATTTTATAAACTTCTATCAGGTCGCCTCTCAACCTTCGCCTCTCCAGGGAAAAGAGTCCCAGCTCCCTCAACCTATCTTCATAAGGCATGCCTCCCAGTCCAGGCAACATCCTTGTAAATCTCCTCTGCACCCTTTCAATAGCTTCTACGTCTTTCCTATAGTGAGGCGACCAGAACTGCGCACAGTACTCCAAAAATGGGTTAGGAAGTTCAGGATCCAGTGGCAGGGGGAGGAGCGAAGCCTCAAGCCATGGAGTTTGGAGATGATTTTCATCAGAATAATGGTGTTAAAGGCTGAGTTGTGGTCAGTAAATAGGAGTCTGACAGAGATGTCCTTGTTATCTAGGTGTTCCAGGGCTGAATGAAGGGCTAGGGAGATGGCTTCTGCTGTGGACCTGATGGCAGCAGTGGCAAACTGTAGTGGATCCAGACAATCTGGGAGGCTGGAATTGATTTGTGCCACGACTAACCTTTCAAAACACTTCCTAATGATGGATGTCAGAGCCAGCGTCCCATCGTCATTAAGGGTGTACGCAATGATCCAGACTCCACAGCTGTCTGGAGGAGAGAAACACCAGCATTGACTGGTCTGGATGAATGGCCTGTTTGTATGCTATATACTCAAGGTCATTCTATGTGATTTTGAGAAATAACTGAGGCTGTGGAAGATGTGTTTATAACCCAGGCAAACTGGCTGCTTACCGAGCTGCAAAATACAACCGCTCCCCACCCCCCCCCCCCCACCCCCACCCTGCGGTGGGTGGTAAGAGTGGGGGAGACTCCATCCCGTGGAGTGGTGTCCCTCAAACTACAGCTACAGATTAGTGGTTGGCTCCAGGAAAAGCTAACCATGGAAACAGACAGAACCACCTGCCCCGTCTACCTGATGTCCAACTCGGTGTGAGAGGAATGATTTCATAAACAAGTATTCTAAATATACGATAATAGATTGGATAGACTCACGGTATTGGATATGGTAAATGTGATATTTTGTATTCTGTTTTTCCTCTTGGCATTCCTGACATTCTGGAGATTTTACCTGGTCAGGTTCTTGTCTCTCCAAATCATACGTTACATAGAAGTGGCTATTTCACTCATTGTGCTTCCTCCTAACCTAGTTTTTGATCTTCCGTGCATCTCTTCATGTAACCTGCTTCTGCTCTTTGATGCCTGTCACGCCCGAGTAAATCATAAAATGATAGGACACAGAGACGGTGACACAGTGGGTTAGCACTGCTGCCTCACAGCATCAGGGACCTGGGTTCGAATTTCTGGCTTGGGTCACTGGGCAGAGTTTGCATGTTCTCCCCGTGTCTGCATGGGTTCCCTGTGCAGTGCTCTGGTTTCCTCTCAGACTCCAAAGATGTGCACTGACCATGCTAAATTCTCTCTCAGTGCACCGAACAGGCACCGGGATCACCGACAAGTGGATCACAGTAATTTAATTGCAGTGTTAACGTAGGCCTACTTGTGACACTAATAAATAAACTTTAACAAAAGCACTGCTGCCTATCTGGTGCCAGCGGCCCAGGCTCGATTCCTGGCCTGGGTCACTGTCTGTGCGAAGTCTTCACGTTCTCCCCGTGTCTGCGTGGGTTTCCTCCAGGTGCTCTGGTTTCCTCCCACAGTCTGAAAGATGTCCTGTTTAGGTGTATTGGCCGTGCTAAATTCTCCCTCAGTGTACCCAAACAGGCACCAGAATGTGGCGACTAGGGAATGTCACAGTAACTTCATTGCAGTGTTAGTGTAAACCTACTTGTGACTGATAAATAAACTTAAACTTTAGACCATTCAACCCACTGTGTCACTTCTGGCTCTTTGAAAGAATTATCCAATTAGGCCCAATATCTTTTCCCGTGAGCCAACCAAATCTTTTCCCTTCAGATATCTCCCCAGTTCCCTTCTAAAGTTCTTATTGAACCTGCTCCCATCGTCCTTTCAGGCACCGCTTTCCATATCACAACAGCTCACTGTGTCAGATCTTCTCTCCCGTGTCACCTCTGGTTATTTTGTAAATCGCCTTTAATCTTTGTCATTGTGTTTTGTGGGCCTCCTCCTTGGGGGAACATCTATCTCTCAAAACCAATGGACTGTGGATGGAAACCAGACCCATCCACTACCGAACAGCTGGTAGAACGAAGGGCCAATTTGTTTGTTCTATTCACATTAGTCGGTAATAACATACATAGCAACAGAGGAGATTGACAGTGCAGAAGGACTGAGTCATCGTGCATCAGTCACTGAAAGTAAGCTTGTGAGTACAGCAGGTTGTAAAGAAGGCGAATAGTACGTTGGCCTTCATTGCGAGAGGGTTTAAGTACAGGTTTAGGAATAAGAACATAAGAAATAGGAGCAGGAGTAGGCCATCTGGCCCCTCGAGCCTGCCCCGCCATTCAATAAGATCATGGCTGATCTGTCGTGACTCAGCTCCACCTTCCCGCCCTCTCCCCATAACCCTTAATCCCTTCTCTTATCAAAAACCCATCAACCCGTTTCTTAAAAATATTTAGCGAGGCAGCCTCCACCACTTCAACGGGCAGAGAATTCCAGAGATTCACCACCCTTTGAGTGAAGAAGTTCCTCCTCAACTCTGTTCTAAACCGCCCCCCCTTTATCTTGAGGCTGTGCCCCCTAGTCCTACTGTCTTTTTTGAGCGGGAAGAGTCTCTCCACCTCTATCCTATCCATCCCATTCATCATCTTATACGTCTCAATGAGATCTCCCCTCATTCTTCTAAACTCTAACGAGTACAAGCCTAGTTTATTCAGCCTCTCCTCATAGCTCAATCTCCTCAACTCCGGTATCAGCCGAGTAAACCTCCTCTGCACTCCCTCCAGAGCCAAAATATCCTTGCGCAGGTGCGGCGCCCAAAACTGCACACAGTACTCCAGCTGCGGCCTCACCAATGCCCTATACAGCTGCAGCAAGACCTCCCTACTCCTATATTCAATCCCCCTCGCTATGAAGGCCAGCATCCCATTCGCCTTCCTGACCACCTGCTGCACCTGCAGGCTGGGTTTTTGCGACTCATGCACAAGGACCCCGAGGTCCCTCTGCACCGTCGCCTGCTGCAGTTTTTCGCCCCGTAAGTAATAGTCCTTCCTACCATTCCTCCTACCAAAGTGGACCACCTCACACTTGCCAACATTAAATTCCATTTGCCATTTCCTGGCCCATTCGCCCAGCCTATCTAGATCCTTCTGCAGACTCTCCACACCCTCCGCACAATTTGCCTTTCCCCCAATCTTGATGTCATCAGCAAATTTCGACACCCTGCACTCGGTTCCCTCCTCCAGATCATCTATATAAATGGTAAATAGCTGAGGCCCCAGCACCGACCCCTGGGGCACTCCACTAGTCACCAACCGCCAATCCGAATAGCACCCATTGACCCCCATTAGGGCATTAGTGAGGCCACACCTGGAGTATTGTGTGCAGTTTTGGTCTCCTTATCTGAGGAAGGATGTCCTTGCTATAGAGGGAGTCCAGCCTCCCTTAAAATCTGGTGTCCACTCAGTTGGATGCAGTGCTCCAGTTGAGCCTGAACTAGTGTCTTTAGAAATGTAACATCATAGAACCAGCATAGAACCCTACAGTGCAGAAACAGGCCCTTCGGCCCATCGAGTCTGCACCGAACACAATCCCACCCAGACCCTATCCCCATATCCCTACACATTTACCTGCTAATCCCTCAAACCTACACATCCCAGGACACTAAGGGGCAATTTTAGCATAGCCAATGAACCTAACCCGCACATCTTTGGACTGTGGGAGGAAACCGGAGCACCCGGAGAAAACCCACGCAGACACGAGGAGAATGTGCAAACTCCACACAGGCAGTGACCCGAGCCGGGAATCGAACCCAGGACCCTGGAGCTGTGAAGCAGCAGTGCTAACCACTGTGCTACCGTGCCGCCCATATCATTTCCATCATAACATCAAATTCTTGTACACTACATTGTCATTATGAAGCCCAGGACACTGAATGCTTTATTAACCATTTAGTGAGCTGTCCTGCCACTTTTACTGAGTTGTGGTGGAGACGTATGGAAAGCTCGCCTTCATGGGCAGGGGTATAGAATGTAGAAGTAGAGATACAATGTTGAAATTGTATAAAAACACTGGCGAGACCACAACTGGAGTATTGTGTGCAGTTCTGGTCATCACATTACATCCTCAGGTAGGCAATGGCCTCATGGTATTATCACTCGATTATTAATCCAGAAACTCAGATGAAGTTCTGGGGACCTGGGTTCAAATCCCACCGTGGAGCTGTTGGAATTCGAATTCAATAAAAAATATTTGGAATTAAGAATCTACTGATGACCAAGAAACCATTATGGATTGTCGGAAAAACCCATCTGGTTCACTGATGTCCTTAAGTTGACGAAAATCCACCATCCTTACCTAGTCTGACCTACATATGAATCCAGAGCCACAGCAATGTGGTTGACTCTCTGAAGTGGCCTTGTAAGCCACTCAGTTACAACAATCACTACAGAGTCTCATAGAAATGAAACTGGACAGACCACCTGGCATTGACCTGGACACTGGAAAAGATAACAGCAGCAAACATCCCTCTCCCCCCACTGCAAAGCTCTCCTTATTAACATCGGGGGGGCTAGTGCCAAAATTGGGAGAGCTGCCACATCGACTACTCAAGCAACAGCCTGACAGTCATTCTTACAAAATCATACCTGCAGATTACACCCCAGGCACCACCATTACCATTTCCTGGACGTGTCCTATCCCACCAGCAGGACAGACCCAGCAGAGGTGGCGGCACAGTGGTTGTACAGTCAGGAGCGAGTTGCCCTGGGAGTCCAGACCCCATAAAGCCTCAGCTTCAGATTAAACATGGGCAAGGAAACCTCTTACTGGTACCACGTACTGTCCTCCTTTGGCTGATGAATCAGTACTCCTCCTTGTTGAGCAACACTTGGAGGAAGCACTAAGGGTAGCAAGGGTGCAAAATGTACTCTGGATAAGGAATTTCAACGTCTACCACCAAGAGTGGCTCGGCAGCAGCACTACTGATCAAGCTGGTCAGGTCCTGAAGGATTTCACTGCTAGACTGAATCTGCAACAGGTGGTAAAGGAACCAACAAGAGGAAATAACATACTTGACCTTATCCTTACCAAGCTGCCTGCTGCAGATGCATCTGTCCATGACAGTATCAGTAAGAGTGACCACCGCACAATCCTTGTGGAGAAAAAGTTCTGCCTTCACATTGAGAATAACCTCCTTATGTTGTGTGGCACTATCACCGTGATAAGTGGAACAGATTTTGAACTGATCTAGCAACTCAAGACTGGGATCCATGAGGGCCATCAACAGCAGTGGAACTGGACTCCAGCACAACCTGTAACCCTCATGGCCCTCACCAACACCTTCTCAAGGGCGACTAGGGATGGGCAATAAATGCTGGCCAGCCAGTGACGCCCATGTCCCACAAACGAATAAAAATAAATTGCAGGAAGGACTTGATCGCTCTGGAGAGAGTACAGGCGAGAGTCGTGAGAATGTGCGGGTTAGGTTGATTGGCCGTGCTAAAATTGCCCCTTAGTGTCCTGAGATGTGTCGGTTAGAGGGATTAGTGGGTAAATGTGTCGGGATATGGGAATAGGGTCTGGGTGGGATTGTGTTCGGTGCAGACTCGATGGGCCGAAGGGCCTCTTTCTGCACTGTAGGGTTCTATGATTCTATGAATGTTGTCAGAGCTGGAAAAGTATAACTATGAGTAGAGGTTGGACAGATTGGGGTTATTTTCTTTGGAACAAAGAAGGCTGAGAGGTTTACAAGGTAACGAGGGGATGAGGTAGAGTGGACAGGATAAAATTATTTCCCTTGGTGGAGAATTCTAGAACCAGGCAACATAGATTCAAGGTAAGTTTTAAAAGTTTATTTATTTGTGTCACAAGTAGGCTTACAATAATTCTGCAATGAAGCTACCTTCAAAATCCACACGTCACCACACTCCAGCCCCTGCTCGGGTACACTGAGGGGGAATTTAGCACGGCCAATGCACCCTAACCAGCACGTCTTTTGGACTGTGGGAGGGAACCGGAACACCTGGAGGAAACCCACGTAGACATTAGTGTAGGTTAGCTGGGCTTTAGATTGGTTGATGAAACCAGAGCTCGAGGGCACAGCTTCAAATAAGGATGGGGGGGGGTGGAGGTGGAGAGTAGTTTAGATCGGAGTTGAGGAGGAACTTCTTCACTCAAAGGGTAGTGAATCTCTGGAATTCTCTACCCATTGAAGTGGTGGAGGCTGCCTCGCTAAATATATTTAAGTCACGGGTAGATAGGTTTCTGATAGACAAGGGAATTAAGGGTTATGGGGAGAGGGCGGGAAGGTGGAACTGATCCACTTCAGATCAGCCATGATCTTATTGAATGGCGGGGCAGGCTCGAAGGGCTGGATGGCCTACTCCTGCTCCTATTTCTTATTTTCTTACGTTTCACAGTTCGGCATAACATCGAGGGTCGAAGGGCTTGTACTGCACTGTAATGTTCTATGTTCTTTGTTCTATGAGATGAACGTACAGACTCCACACAGACAGTGACCCAAGCCAGGAATCAAACCTGGGTCTCTGGCGCTGTGAGGCAGCAGTGGTAACCACTGTGCCACCATTCTGCCCAGATAAGTGGCAGTAGGTGTAGAGGGAGAACTTTATTACACATAGGGTGTCTGGAATTCGCTGTCTGAGTTGGTGGTGGAGGCAGAGACCTTAACCTCATTTAAAAAGTACCTGGATCTGCACCTCAAGTGCTATAAACTACCGGGCTATGATTTGATTTAATTTAATTTAATTTATTATTGTCACATGTATTAATATACAGTGAAAAGTATTGTTTCTTATACACTGTACAGACAAAGCATACTGTTCATAGAGAAGGAAACAAGAGAATGCAAAATGTAGTGTTACAGTCAGAGCGAGGGTGTAGAGAGTTAACATAAGAACATAAGAAATAGGAGCAGGAGTAGGCCATCTAGCCCTTCGAGCCTGCCCCGCCATTCAATAAGATCATGGCTGATCTGTCGTGGCTCAGCTCCACCTTCCCGCCCTCTCCCCATAACCCTTAATCCCCTCTCTTATCAAAAACCCATCAACCCGTTTCTTAAAAATATTTAGCGAGGCAGCCTCCACCACTTCAACGGGAAGAGAATTCCAGAGATTCACCACCCTTTGAGTGAAGAAGTTCCTCCTCAACTCTGTTCTAAACCGCCTCCCCTTTATCTTGAGGCTGTGCCCCCTAGTCCTACTGTCTTTTTTGAGCGGGAAGAGTCTCTCCACCTCTATCGTATCCATCCCATTCAGAACTCTGACAGCAGCAGCGAAGAAGCTGTTCTTCAGTGGGTTGGTACGTGACCTCAGGTTTTTGTATCTTTTTCCGGAAGAAGGTGGAAGAGAGAATGTCCGGGGTGTGTGGGGTCCTTAATTAAGACCCTTGTCAGGCCTCATTTAGAGTATTATGCGCAGTTCTGGTCGCCTCACTATAGGAAAGACATAGAAGCTATTGAAAGGAGGAGATTTACAAGGATGTTGCCTGGACTGGGAGGCATGCCTTATGAAGATAGGTTGAGGGAGCTGGGACTCTTTTCCCTAGAGAGGCGAAGATTGAGAGGCGACCTGATAGAAGTTTACAAAATGTTGAGAGGAATAGATAGGGTGGACTCTCAGAGGCTATTTCCCCGGGTTGAAATGGTTGCTACGAGAGGATACAGATTTAAGGTGCAGGGAGGGAAGTTCAGAAGTGATGTTAGGGGTAAGTTTTTCACTCAGAGGGTGGTGAGTGAATGGAATCGGCTGCCGTCAGTGGAGGCGAACTCGCTGGGGTCTTTTAAAAGACTTCTGGATGAGTATATGGGGTTTAATGAGATTGAGGGTTATAGATAGGTCTGTAGGTTGGTAGGTGTTGATGTGATCGGTGCAACTCGTGGGCTGAAGGGCCTGTAGTGTTCTATGTTCTATGTTGTATGCTGGCTGCTTTGCCGAGGCAGCGGGAAGTGTAGACAGAGTCAATGGATGGGAGGCTGGTTTGAGTGATGGATTGGGGCTACATTCACGGCTTTTTGTGGTTTCTTGCGGTCTTGGGCAGAGCAGGAGCCCAGACCGAGCTGTGAAACAACCAGAAAGAATGCTTTCTATGGTGTATCTGGGCCGGGTGCAGGAAGGTGGGATTAGGAAGGGTACCTGGGTGTCTCAGGCTGGCATGGACAAGATGGACCGAATGGCCTCCCTTTGTGTTGTAACTTTTCGCTGGATCTATTTGTGCCCCTGTACCTCGAGGTCCCAATGTTCCTGCACTAACGCTGGGATTGTACCTCTGTTTTATGTTGGTTTCTTCCTCCCAAAATCTATCACCATGTACTTTTCTGCATCCAATTTGATCTGCCACGTATCTGTCCATTCCACCCACCGTACACTGTCCTTTTGAAGTCTATTCCTCACAGTTCACAATACTCCCAAGTTTGATTACCTCATCCTAATTAACCCCCCCCACCCCACCCCACCCCACCCCGCCTTCCTCTGCAGATACCTTTCAAATACATTTGTGTCGATTTAGACTACGCAATCAATCAACCTTCCTAGAGCCAAGTGTAATCAGTTAAGTACAGATTGAATCAGTTTACTCCAATTGAGGTTGGAATGATTCATTGCAAAGTTGTTAATTGGATTCAGATGTAAAAGCTTTATCCGGGTTCGAGTATAATAAAAAGAAAGTAATAAAGCATTTGCATAAGCCTGGACTGCCTTGAAACACTTTATAATCACTGACGTGCTTTGTATAGTCTGGTCACTGTTGTACTGTCAGAAACAAATCAGCCAGTTTGAACACAGCTCCAACACAAACAACAGACTAAATTACCAGCTGATCTGCTTTGTACTGATGGTTCAATTTGATTTATTACTGTCACATTTATTAATATACGGTGAAAAGTATTATTTCTTGTCCACTATACTGTTCGATTCCCAGCTTGGGTCACTGTGTGGAGTCTGCACATTCTCCTCGTGTCTGCGTGGGTTTCCTCCGGGTGCTCCGGTTTCCTCCCACAGTCCAAAGATGTGCGGGTTAGGTTCATTGGCCATGTTAAATTAACCCTTAGTGTCCCTGGTTGTGAAGGTTAGAGGGATTGGCTGGTAATATATGGGGATCGGGCCTGGGTGGGATTGTGGCCGGTGCAGACTCGATGGGCCGAATGGCCTCTTTCTTCACTGTAGGCTTTCTATACAGACTAAGCATACCATTCATAGAGAAAGAGAGTGCAGCATAGTCACAGTTATAGCTAGGGTGTAGAGAAAGATCAACTGAATGCGAGGTAGGTCCATTTAAAAGTCTGACGGCAGCAGGGAAGAAGCTGTTCTTGAGTCAGTCGGTACGGGACCTCAGACTTTTGTATCTTTTTCCTGAAGGAAGACAGTGGAAGAGAGAATGACCGGGGTGTGTGGGTGCCGGTTGCTTTGCTGAAGCAGTGGGAAGTGTAGACAGAGTCAATGGATGGGAGGCTGGTTTGCCTGATGGTTTGGGCTACATTCACGACCTTTTGTAGTTCCTTGCGGGCTTGAGCAGAGCAGGAGCCCAGACCGAGCTGTGATACAACCAGAAAGAGTGCTTTCTATGGGGCATCTGTAAAAGCTGGTGAAAATCGTAGCTGACATGCCAAATTCTTCTGAGAAAGTAGAGGCGTTGGTGGGCTTTCTTAACTATAGTGTCGGCATGGGGGGGGACCAGGACAAGTTGTTGGTGATCTGGGCACCTACAAACCTCAAGCTCTGGACCCTTCCTACTTCGTCCCTGCTGATGTAGACAGGAGCATGTTGTCTTTTTCCACCTCCTGAAGTCGATGACTATCTCCTTTGTTTTGTTGACGTTGTTGACCCTGCCTCACCTCGTGCTGTTGAACCCCTCACCCCCAGCCTTTGTTAGCTGCTGCCTCGACTCAGCTAAAGCTCCATTGATTTGCCAGCCATCTTCACCTTAACCATCCAAGTATCTGCTCGCCCCCAAGTTCCATTCATCAATTAACATCACTGCTCACTGATTTACACTGGCTCCAAGTCCAAAAACTGCTCAACTTTAATATTCTCGTCATGTTCCCAAATCCCTCACTCCTCCTTAACTCCTTAAACTCCTCCATCTGCGTAACTCTCCAGGATCCAGCTCCAGTTTCCTGGTGAATTCCTGATTTTAATCAGACCACTATGTTTTGTTTTACAAAAGTAGACTTTATTTGTAAAATATCTGAAAGAACATTACAGACATTCCAAAATGCAATAATATTCAGGTTCTCTACATAAATCATGTTACTCTCTGAGATACAGTGAAAGAAACATTCACAGTGCAGAAGAAGGTCGTTCGGCCCATCGAACCTGCACTGGCAACATTCCCACCCAGGCCATATCACCGTAATCCTACATACTTGCTTACCATCACAACAGGTCCAACAGCAGACGCCATCTCTCTCTGGCCCTGCACTCAACCCTGGAACACCTCGATAACAAGGACACCTTTGTCAGACTCCTATTTATGGATTACAGCTCAGCCTATTATTCCCTCAAAACTCATCTCCAAACTCTGTGGTCTGGGCATCGGCACCTCTCTCTGCGACTGGATCCTGAGCTTCCTAACTCACAGACCACAGTCAGTAAGGATCGGCAACAACACCTCCCCCACCATCATCCTCAACACCGGTGCCCCACAAGGCTGTGTCCTCAGCCCCCTCACCATACTCCTTATACACCTGTGACTGTGTTCTCAGCCCCCTCACCATACTCCTTATACACCTGTGACTGTGCGGCCAAATTCCCCTCCAATTCGATTTTCAAGTTTGCTGATGACACCACCGTAGTGGGTCGGATCTCAAACAACGATAAGACAGAGTACAGGAATGAGATAGAGAATCTGGTGAACTGGTACGGGGACAATAATCTCTCCCTCAATGTCAACAAAATGAAGGAGATTGTCATCGACTTCAGGAAGTGTAAAGGAGAACATGCCCCTGTTTACATCAACGGGGACAAAGTAGAAAGGGTCGAGAGCTTCAAGTTTTTAGATGTCCAGATCACCAACAACCTAATATTAAGGAAATCTGGCATGTCAGCTCCGACTCTCATTAACTTTAACAGATGCACCGTAGAAAGCATTCTTTCCATTGCATCAGAGCTTGGTATGGGATCCTGCTCTGCCCAAGGCTGCAAAGAACTACAAAAGGTTGTGAATGTAGCCCAATCCATCACTCAAACCAGCCTCCCATCCATTGACTCTGTCTACACTTCCCGCTACCTCGGGAACATCAGCCAGCATAATTAAGAACCCCACACACCCCGGACATTCTCTCTTCCACCTTCTTCCTTCTGGAAAAAAGATACAAAATTCTGAGGTCAAGTACCGACTGACTCAAGAACAGTTTCTTCCCTGCTGTTGGCAGACTTTTGAATGGACCTACCTTGCGTTAAGTTGATCTTTCTCCACATCCTCGCTGTGACTGTAACACGACATTCTGCACCCTCTCCTTTCCTCCTCTCTGAACTGTATGTTTTGTCTCTACGGTGTGTAAGAAACAATACTTTTCACCGTATGTTAATACATGTGACAATAATAAATCAAAATTTACCCTGCTAATCCCCACACATCTTTGGCCTGTGGGAGGAAAGCCACGCAGACGTGGGGAAAGGGTGCAAACTTCACACAGACAGTCCCCCCAGTCTGGAATTGAACCCAGGTCCCTGGCACTGTGAGGCAGCAGTGCTAACCACTGTGCCACCCCTGGTCAGTGCAAATGCTGCAGAGATGTTTAAGTTTTCTACATGGATCATTCTGCACTCTGAGATGTTTTAGTGCGATTGTGATGCGTGTGACATTCACTGTATATTTCCAGTGTGAGTCATATGGTCCGGGGGGGAGGGGGTTCTATAAAAGTTTTGATTTGATTTATTATTGTCACATGTATTAACTTACAGTGAAAAGTATTAATTCTTGCGTGCTATACGACAAAGCATACCGTTCATAGAGAAGGAAAGGAGAGGGTGCAGAATGTAGTGTTACAGTCATAGCTCGGGTGTAGAGAAAGGTCAACTTAATGCGAGGTGGGTCCATTCAAAAGTCTGACAGCAGCAGGGGAGAAGCTGTTCTTGAGTAGGTCGGTACGAGACCTCAGACTTTTGTATCTTTTTCCCAATGGAGGAAGGTGGAAGAGAGAATGTCCGGGGTGCGTGGGGTCCTTAATGATGCCGGCTGCTTTTCCCCGAGGCAGTGGGAAGTGTAGACAGAGTCAGTGGATGGGAGGCTGGTTTGTGTGATGGATTCCACATTGATGACCCTCCAGCAACAGTTGATTTTTGTCTCGGTGTGCATCCTGTAGAGCACAGAGTCCCCGTCCCTTGGAACAGCTCATAAAGCACAGAGTCCCCATACCTGGGAACAGCCCGTAGAGCACAGAGTCCCCATCCCTGGGAACAGTCCGGAGAGCACCGAGTCCCCGTCCCTGGGAACAGTCCGGAGAGCACCGAGTCCCCGTCCCTGGGAACAGTCCGTAGAGCACAGAGTCCCCATCCCTGGGAACAGTCCGGAGAGCACAGAGTCCCCGTCCCTTGGAACAGCTCATAAAGCACAGAGTCCCCGTCCCTGGGAACAGTCCGGAGAGCACAGAGTCCCCGTCCCTTGGAACAGCTCATAAAGCACAGAGTCCCCATCCCTGGGAACAGTCCGGAGAGCACCGAGTCCCCGTCCCTGGGAACAGCCCGTAGAGCACAGAGTCCCCATCCTTGGGAACAGCCCGTAGAGCACAGAGTCCCCATCCCTGGGAACAGTCCGGAGAGCACAGAGTCCCCGTCCCTGGGAACAGCCCATAGAGCACAGAGTCCCCGTCCCTTGGAACAGCTCATAAAGCACAGAGTCCCCATCCCTGGGAACAGTCCGGAGAGCACCGAGTCCCCGTCCCTGGGAACAGCCCGTAGAGCACAGAGTCCCCATCCCTGGGAACAGCCCATAGAGCACAGAGTCCCCGTCCCTGGGAACAGTCCGTAGAGCACAGAGTCCCCGTCCCTGGGAACAGTTCGTAGAGCACAGAGTCCCCATCCCTGGGAACAGCCCATAGAGCACAGAGTCCCCGTCCCTTGGAACAGCTCATAAAGCACAGAGTCCCCATCCCTGGGAACAGTCCGGAGAGCACAGAGTCCCCATCCCTGGGAACAGTCCGTAGAGCACAGAGTCCCCATCCCTGGGAACAGTCCGTAGAGCACAGAGTCCCCATCCCTGGGAACAGCCCATAGAGCAAGAGTCCCCGTCCCTGGGAACAGCCCATAGAGCACAGAGTCCCCGTCCCTGGGAACAGCCCATAGAGCACAGAGTCCCCGTCCCTGGGAACAGCCCATAGAGCACAGAGTCCCCGTCCCTTGGAACAGCTCATAAAGCACAGAGTCCCCATCCCTGGGAACAGTCCGGAGAGCACCGAGTCCCCGTCCCTGGGAACAGCCCGTAGAGCACAGAGTCCCCATCCCTGGGAACAGTCCGGAGAGCACCGAGTCCCCGTCCCTGGGAACAGTCCATAAAGCACAGAGTCCCCGTCCCTGGGAACAGCCCATAGAGCACAGAGTCCCCGTCCCTTGGAACAGCTCATAAAGCACAGAGTCCCCATCCCTGGGAACAGTCCGGAGAGCACCGAGTCCCCGTCCCTGGGAACAGCCCGTAGAGCACAGAGTCCCCATCCCTGGGAACAGCCCATAGAGCACAGAGTCCCCGTCCCTGGGAACAGTCCGTAGAGCACAGAGTCCCCGTCCCTGGGAACAGTCCGTAGAGCACAGAGTCCCCATCCCTGGGAACAGCCCATAGAGCACAGAGTCCCCGTTCCTTGGAACAGCTCATAAAGCACAGAGTCCCCATCCCTGGGAACAGTCCGGAGAGCACAGAGTCCCCATCCCTGGGAACAGTCCGTAGAGCACAGAGTCCCCATCCCTGGGAACAGTCCGTAGAGCACAGAGTCCCCATCCCTGGGAACAGCCCATAGAGCAAGAGTCCCGTCCCTGGGAACAGCCCATAGAGCACAGAGTCCCCGTCCCTGGGAACAGCCCATAGAGCACAGAGTCCCCGTCCCTGGGAACAGCCCATAGAGCACAGAGTCCCCATCCCTGGGAACAGCCCATAGAGCACAGAGTCCCCATCCCTTGGAACAGCTCATAAAGCACAGAGTCCCCATCCCTGGGAACAGTCCGGAGAGCACCGAGTCCCCGTCCCTGGGAACAGCCCGTAGAGCACAGAGTCCCCATCCCTGGGAACAGCCCATAGAGCACAGAGTCCCCGTCCCTGGGAACAGCTCATAAAGCACAGAGTCCCCATCCCTGGGAACAGTCCGGAGAGCACCGAGTCCCCGTCCCTGGGAACAGCCCGTAGAGCACAGAGTCCCCATCCCTGGGAACAGCCCATAGAGCACAGAGTCCCCATCCCTGGGAACAGCCCGTAGAGCACAGAGTCCCCATCCCTGGGAACAGCCCATAGAGCACAGAGTCCCCGTCCCTTGGAACAGTCCGTAGAGCACAGAGTCCCCATCCCTGGGAACAGTCCGTAGAGCACAGAGTCCCCATCCCTGGGAACAGTCCGTAGAGCACCGAGTCCCCGTCCCTGGGAACAGCCCGGAGAGCACAGAGTCCCCATCCCTGGGAACAGTCCGTAGAGCACAGAGTCCCCATCCCTGGGAACAGTCCGTAGAGCACAGAGTCCCCATCCCTGGGAACAGCCCATAGAGCAAGAGTCCCCGTCCCTGGGAACAGCCCATAGAGCACAGAGTCCCCGTCCCTGGGAACAGCCCATAGAGCACAGAGTCCCCGTCCCTGGGAACAGCCCATAGAGCACAGAGTCCCCATCCCTGGGAACAGCCCATAGAGCACAGAGTCCCCATCCCTGGGAACAGTCCGGAGAGCACCGAGTCCCCATCCCTGGGAACAGTCCATAGAGCACAGAGTCCCCGTCCCTTGGAGCAGCTCATAAAGCACAGAGTCCCCATCCCTGGGAACAGTCCGGAGAGCACCGAGTCCCCATCCCTGGGAACAGTCCGTAGAGCACAGAGTCCCCATCCCTGGGAACAGCCCATAGAGCACAGAGTCCCCGTCCCTGGGAACAGCCCATAGAGCACAGAGTCCCCGTCCCTGGGAACAGTCCGGAGAGCACCGAGTCCCCGTCCCTGGGAACAGCCCATAGAGCACAGAGTCCCCGTCCCTGGGAACAGCTCATAAAGCACAGAGTCTCCATCCCTGGGAACAGTCCGGAGAGCACAGAGTCCCTGTCCCTGGGAACAGTCCATAGAGCACTGAATCCTGAGCCACAGAGCTACTCCTGATGAACCATGACAAAAACTCTACCTTTGGCACCGTGCCTTCAGCTGCCAAGGTCACCATCTCTGGAATCGTCCCCCTGTGGCTCTCTATCTCACTTTCCTCTTTTAAGACGCTCCTTGAAACCTTTTGACCAAGCTTTTGCCCAGCTGTCCTGGTTTTGTTTGATGTAGTCGCTGTTGAATTCTGTCTGATAACCCTCCTAACAAAGTGTCGTGGGACATCTAACCACATTAAAGCTGCTGTGTAAATATAAGACGAGAGGACACAGATTTAAGGTGCGGGGAGGGAAGTACAGAGGTGATGTTAGGGGTAAGTTTTTCACTCAGAGGGTGGTGAGTGAATGGAATCGGCTGCCGTCGTCGGTGGTGGAGGCGAACTCGCTGGGGTCTTTTAAAAGACTTCTGGATGAGTATATGGGGTTTAATGGGATTGGGGGTTATAGATAGGTCTATAGATTGGTGGGGTTGATGTGATCGGCGCAACTCGAGGGCCGAAGGGCCTGTTTGTGCTGTAATGTTCTATGTTCTATGTTCTATGTTCTAAGACGTGAAATGTGTGCTTGGGCATGTAGTTCGTTTTGTCCTTTCCTGTTTCATTGTTGAGCAGACAGCCCTGTTCTTGGAAGCAATTATATTGTTGGCTAAATTGCAAATTTGTCATGAGGGAAAGGGGGAGGAGGAGGAGGAGGACTATGTGAATTCTTGCGGCATTGCCCTGTGGGCAGTGTGAAATTGACACAGCTAATCAACTATGGGACCAGTCTATTGCACGTACCACGGCTTTGTAGTGCTTGACCACTTCTGCTGTTTAGTCTGGGTAATGTCACACACACATCAGGGAGACTGGTAACAGTCTGACAACTTTCCAGACTACTCCATACATACTTCCTGTCATATTCTGTTTGTGATTAGGTGGCTAAGCGGGAAGAAGTGGCAAGAAGTCTGTTCTTTATGAAGATTTATGCACTGCATCCTCGATCTGAAAAGCCTTTCCCAAAAGCCACCATTTGCGAAACGCATGGATTCCCCGCATGGATTTTTGTCACAGATCCCACATCGTCATTTCAACCCCCTGGAGCAGATTTCAGTGTCACAGGGCTACACAAAGTATGAGCTATTGGCATTGTGGTGAGGACGACACGGTGGCACAGTGGGTTAGCACCGCTGCCCCACAGTGTTAGTGACCCGGGTTCGATTCCCGGTTTGGGTCACTGCCTGTGCGGAGCTTGCACGTTCTCCCCATGTCTGCGTGGGTTTCCTCCGGGTGCTCCAGTTTCCTCCCGCAGTCTGAAAGATGTGCGGGTTGGGGTGCATTGACCCAAACAGGCGTCAGAGTGTGGCGACAGGGGGAATTTCACAGTAACTTCATTGCAGTGTTAATGTAAGCCTTCCTTGTGACGAATAAATTAACTTTTACCTTTAAAACAGGACATTTGGGATCCGAGTGAGCAATGCAACCAAGCATTCAGATTGAAGGATTGTGATATTTAACAGTGCAGAGACTGAGAGCAAAGGGTAAATGAGAGTTGGAACAAATCGGGTATGGAAAACACTATAGAGAGAGGGGAGGAAAGATTGAATGAAGAGAGAGGAAAATTGAAAATCCTGGATGAGATTTTCTGACCCCCTCCTCCCCACCATGACTTGTTTTGCGGCAGCAGTGGAAGATCGCCATTGGCCGGTTGTTGGATCTTCCAGTCCCACCGCAGTGAACAGGGTTTCTTGTTCTGTTCTGACCCTTTAAGAACATAAGAAATAGGAGCAGGAGTAGGCCATCTGGCCCTTCGAGCCTGCCCCGCCATTCAATAAGATCATGGCTGATCTGTCGTGGCTCAGCTCCACCTTCCCGCCCTCTCCCCATAACCCTTAATCCCCTCTCTTATCAAAAACCCATCAACCCGTTTCTTAAAAATATTTAGCGAGGCAGCCTCCACCACTTCAACGGGCAGAGAATTTCAGAGATTCACCACCCTTTGAGTGGAGAAGTTCCTCCTCAACTCTGTTCTAAACCACCTCCCCTTTATCTTGAGGCTGTGCCCCCGAGTCCTACTGTCTTTTTTGAGCGGGAACAGTCTCTCCACCTCTATCCTATCCATCCCATTCATCATCTTATACGTCTCAATGAGATCTCCCCTCATTCTTCTAAACTCTAACGAGTACAAGCCTAGTTTATTCAGCCTCTCCTCATAGCTCAATCCCCTCAATTCCGGTATCAGCCTAGTAAACCTCCTCTGCACTCCCTCCAGGGCCAAAATATCCTTGCGCAGGTGCGGCGCCCAAAACTGCACACAGTACTCCAGCTGCAGCCTCACCAATGCCCTATACAGCTGCAGCAAGACCTCCCTACTTTTATATTCAATCCCCCTCGCTATGAAGGCCAGGGAACCTGAGACGGGGACTCACAATACAATGGGACCTGGACAATCCCAGGAGTGGCCGGAGAATCCCGCCCAACATTTGAAGGTTTGACATTTTCTCCATTCAAAGCAGACACTGGATCTGAAAGATGGGATCACCATTTTGGTCATCTGGGACTGAGAAGAGGAGAAATTTCTTCTTTCAATGGGTTGTGAATCTTTGAAATTCTCTACCCAAGAGAGCTGTGGGTGATCAGTCACTGAATATATTTAAGACACAGTGCAATAAGTTTCTAGATACTGAGAGGATTAAGGGATCTGGGGATCGAGCTGGAAGACATTGAGGTAGTGGTTGAACCATGATTTAATTGAATAGCGGAGAAAGCTCGAGGGGCCAAATGGCCTCTTCATCCTCCTGTACCTTCTCGCCTCTGTGCACAGTGTGTAGGGATGGCACTATTATCGTTTCTTGATAGTCTTCTTCGAAAGTTTAGAAGGATTTAAAAGTACCTCTGTGGTCTACTCCAACCCTCCGAGATCACTGCATCCCTCCAATCCCAACCTTTCGAACATCCCTGATTTTAATTGCTTTGTCATTGCGACTGTCTGAAGCTCTGAAACCTCTTCACCTCCGTCCAGCTCTTCCTCCTTTTAAAACTCTTCTTAACCAAGCATTCGGTCACCTCTGAGGGAGAAATTCGTCATCGCAATTCTCTTCTCCAGAGAGCAGTGGAGGCTGGGACAGTGAATATATTAGTAACTAATTGAGACAGATGTTTGATAGACGGGGGTGTGGGGGAGGTGGAACTGTGGTTATGGGGGAGAAGCAGGAAGGTTGAATTAACCCCAATCAAATCGGTCAATGATCTAATTGAAGGGCTGAGTGAATGGCCAACTCCCTCCCCCAATTCTTCTGTTCTGATGGAGAGGAGAATTCTTTCTTTAAAAGTCTCAGTGCCCAAATTGGAAATCATTCTGTGCAAGTCTTTTTAAAATACAGATGCTTCGATCTATGTCGGAGAGGCATTTATTTAAGGACATGGGTTTTCTGCACCCTTCTGCAGGTAAGTTGGGATTTTTCAATGTGCCAAGCACCTTCACGTTGAGTGATATCCGTCCCACTCCCAGTGCTGCCACCAGCCAGGAGATAACCACACTTTGTATAAACCATTTCCAGCATCCCATTCCAACTCGAAGCGAATGGTTTCTTTGGGGAAGGACTGACGGATGGCAGGAATGTTACTGAAGGATCCCAAAAACTACTTTGCATTTCAATGGTCTTGACATCATTTCCCAAGTAGTAAATAATTAAATGTGTTCATCTGGTGAGCAGATGGAGAAATGTTGTGATTCTTTACTAAGTAACTCGAGCAATCTCCACCTATGGTGTTTTACATACATCTGCAAACAGTATGTGTATCAGTAATTATCAGATGTTGTATAGAGAATGGTTTGGTTTGAGAGGTATACAGTACTCAGTCTCTGAAATGAGCTAATATCTTTATAAATATTCTCATTTCGAGTGTTTGCTATCCTTTGGTATCCGGATGAAAGTGGTTCTATTGTTACCATTTGGCAACTGTTCCTTCAGCATCCTGGGCCCCTTAACTCTGCAATTAGAACATAGAACACTACAGCACAAACAGGCCCTTCGGCCCACAAGTTGCGCCGATCATATCCATTCCCACCAAGCCATAGAACTATCTGTAACTCCCAATCCCATTAGATCCCATGTACTCATCCAGAAGTCTTTTAAAAGACCCCAGCGAGTTCGCCTCCACCACCACCGACGGCAGCCGATTCCATTCACTCACCACCCTCTGAGTGAAGATCTTACCCCTGACATCTCCTCTGTACCTGCTCCTCACCTGTGTCCTCTCGTAGCGACCATTTCAGCCCTGGGAAATAGCCTCCGAGAATCCACCCCATCTATACCTCTCAACAATTCTCTCCCTGAGCCTTTTTGCCTCTCTGCCACCTATCCTCCTCCACCCCTACAACCCCTCCTCAGCACCTACATTCCTCCAATTCAGGCTTCTTGGCGATTCCCGTTTTAAACGCTCCGCAATGGATGGCTGCGGATTCAGCTGTTTGGATCGTAAGCTCGGGAATTTCCTCCCTCGACCTCTCTCTGTCTGTCTTTAAGATCCCCATTTATAACCTGCCCCTTTGACCAGGTTTTTGTTCACCAGCTTTAAAATCTCCTTCGCTTTTTTTCTTTCTCATTCAGTTCTGAAGAAGGGTCACATGGACTCATTGGCTCCGTTCTCCCTCCACAGTCGCTGTCAGACCTGCTGAGATTTTCCAGCATTTTCTGTTTTTATTTCTGATTTCCAGCACCTGCAGTATTTTGCGTTTATTTGACTCTCCTGTGATGTACCTCAGGATGTTTTGCTCTATTGAACGCGCTGTAGAAGTGCAATTGTTGCCGTTTTAATGTTGAATTAATTACTTCTTGAGTCTAAAAAAATGGCCGTAATGTTTATGCTGATTGTTAAATTGATTTACAGTGAATGCATTCCCACAGAATCTTCCCATCACTGGGAATGTCTCTAAAGCCAGTTGTATCAGTCACAGTGTGATCGCAGTTTGGTATCTGTTAGGGATGAAGGGTGTCTTGGACAGGCTGGCTCAGTGGGAAGATACTTGGAAAATGCAAAATAATGTGGATAAATGTGAGGTTCGTAAATTCGTGAGGTATAGGAGCAGAATCAGGCCATTCAGCCCATTGAGTCCACTCCATCATTCGATCATGGCTGATGTGCTCCTCATCCCCATTTTCCTGCCTTCTCCCCATAACCCTTCAACTCATTACCAATTAAAAATCTGTCTAACTCCTCCTTAAATTTACTCACTGTCCCAGCACTTTGGGGCGGCAAATTCTACAGATTCACTACCCTTTGGGAGCAGTAGTTTCTCCTCAACTCTGTTTTAAATATTCTACCCCTTATCCTAAGCCTATGGCCTCTCATCCTAGAATGTCCCACAAGAGGAACCATCCGCTCCATGTCTACTTTATCCAGAACTTTCATCATCTTGTACACCTCAATCTGATCTCCCCCCAGTCTCCTAAATTCCAGAGAGTATCGGCCGAAACTGTTCAATCTCTCTTCATTCACTTTTGGTGGCAAAAACAAGAAGGAAGATTATTATCTGAATGGTAGCAAAAGGGGAAGTGACCTGGGTGTGGTGGTGGAACAGTCGCTGAAGGTTGGTATGCAGGTACAGCAGGCAGTGAGGGAAGCTAATGGCATGCTGGCCTTCATAGCAAGAGGATGTGAGTATCGGAGTAAGGATGTCTTGCTGCAGTTAAAAGTCTGACAACACCAGGTTTTAGTCCAACCTATTTATTTGATAATATTCTCACAAGCTTTCAAAGAGACTGCCTCTTCGTCAGGTGAATGGAGAGTTATACAGGGCCTTGGTGAGGCCACACCTTGAGTATTGTGTGCAGTTTTGGTCTCCTAGTCTGAGGAAGGACATTCTGGATATTGAGGGAATCCAGTGAAGGTTCACCAGACTGATTCCCGGAACGGCAGGACTGACACGTGAAGAGAGACTGGATCCACTGGGCTTGTACTCACTGGAGTTGAGAAGAATGAGAGAGGATCTCAGAGAAACATATAAAATCCTGATGGGACTGGGTAGGCGGGATGTGGGCAGAAGGTTCCTGATGTTGGGGAAGTCCAGAACTAGGGGTCACAGTCTAAGAATACGGGTTAAACCATTCAGGACTGAGATAAGGAAGAACTTCTTCACTCAGAGAGTTGTGAACCTGTGGAATTCTCTCCCACAGAAAGCTGTTGGGGTCAGTTCATCAGATATGTTCCAGCGGGAGCTGGGCGTGGCTCTTGTGGTGAAAGGGATCAAGGGGTGTGGAGAGAAAACGGGAGTGGGATACTGACAGTGCATCAGCCTTGATCATATTGAATGGTGGTACAGACTCGGAGGGCCGAATGGCCCACTCCTGCACCTATTTTCTATGTTTCTAAGAGGTGGACATTTTGCTTGTTATCAGGGAAGGTATTGGATGAAAGAGCACAATAAGTGACCATTCAGCCCACTGCATCTGTGCTGGCTCATTGACAAATCTCTGCAATGTTAACTTGGTCAAGCAGGAAGCATAGACAGAGAGCTTTAATTTATTCAGTTTCACTGCTGCCCTTCCACTTTGCCCCAGTATCCCTGCTCTCTCTGATTTATATATCCCCAATGACAATTTGTCCCTGATCTTTACCCCAACAAGGTATGTTTGTTCAGCTGGATTTATTGACAGTAAAACTTAGAATCATAGAGTCATAAAGGTTTACAGCATGGAAACAGCCCCTTCAGCCCAACTTGTTCATGCCACCATTTTTTTAAACCCCTAAGCTAGTTCCAATTGCCCGCATTTGTCCCACGTCCCTCGATATCCATCATACTCATGTAACTGTCTAAATGCTTTTTAAAAGACAAAGTTGTACCCATCTGTACTATACCTCTCGCAGCTTGTTCCAGACACTCACCACCCTCTGTGTGAAAAAATTGCCCCTCTGGACACTTTTGTATCTCTCCCCTCTCACCTTAAACCTATGCCCTCTAGTTTTAGACTCCTCTACCTTTGGGAAAAGATATTGACTATCTAACTAATCTATGCCCCTCATTATTTTATAGACCTCTATAAGATCTTATACTTAACTAGTATGAGAACTTAACCAGCTATTGGTTTGGTCTTTAAGTAAATTGTTCTCCTTCTTAGGAATAGTTAGAGTAAGCAAAGCTATTTCAGAATAAAATGTACTTATTAGGCATATTATCCAGAAATAACTCTCCTGAGTTGACCACTCTCAAGGCATAGAATTTTCAATTGAAGAATTCGAGTGAAATTAGGGTCCTCATATTGTTCCTACAACTTTTTAGAATGGTTTCTTAACAATACTTTATTATTTGATTTAATTTATTATTGACACGTGTATTAGTATACAATGAAAAGTATTGTTTCTTGCGCACTATACAGAAAAAGCAAACTGTTCATAGAGAAGGAAAGGAGAGAGTGCAGAATGTAGTGTTACAGTCATAGCTCGGGTGGAGAGAAAGACCAAATTAACACAAGGTAGGTCCATTCAAAAGTCTGATGGCAGCAGGGAAGAAGCTGTTCTTGAGTCAGTTGGTATGTGGTCCTCAGATTTTTGTATCTTTTTCACAACGGAAGAAGGTGGGAGAGAAAATGTCCGGGGTGCGTGGGGTCCTTGATTTGCTGGCTACTTTTCCAAGGCAGCGGAAGTTTAGACAGAGTCAAAAGTTTAAAGTTTATTTATCAGCCACAAGTAAGGTTTACATTAACATTGCAATGAAGTTACTGTGAAATTCCCCTAGTCGCCACACTCTACCACCCATTCGGATCAATTCACCTAACCTGCTTGTCTTTTGGACCGTGGGGAGGAAACCAGAGCACCCGGAGGAAACCCACGCAGACACAGAGAGAACGTGCAAACTCCACGCAGACAGCGCCACCATGCCACTCACCAATGGATGGGGAGGCTGGTCTGTGTGATGGACTAGATTATATTCATGATCTTTCAGCTGATTGTAAATCAGCCAAAAAGCAGACTGAGCTGATTTTCAGAGTCCACAAGTGTTCCAGCAAAGAGATCAGGCAAGACCTCAACTCTTCCTCAGCCAATCAGGTCTGGCCGCGGAATTTTCTTCAAAGCCCAATTTAAAGGAAATGTTTTGTCTTGAGAATAAACAGCGCTTGCCGAACCTGCTCTGATGCTCTTTCTCTGCAAACTCTTGTACAATCAAACCGTGTGTTGTTTAGGCTGTAGGTGTTCTTGTAAATAGTCTCGAGGCCCTGTTTGGCTTCTCAGGGTTTGAGCATAAATTTCCCTCTCTGGTTTTGGCAAGGTTCTTTTTTGGCTAAGTTAAATGTTTAACCCTTTCATTAACTAGGTTGAAACCGAGGTCATGGAATGCATGGAGTAGCCATCACCTGTTCCCCTGAACTTTAACAATGCAACTGACATTAATAACGTCAGACCAATGTAACTAACATGCTGAACCCAGTAATTGGATAGGCTGAGTGAATGGGTGAGGACCTGGCAGATGGGGTATAACGTTGGCAAATGTGAGGTTATCCACTTTGGAAGAAATAACAGTAGGGTGGAATAATATTTAAATGGTGAAAAGTTGCAGCAGGCTACGGTGCAGAGGGACCTGGGGGTCCTTGTGCATGAGTCGCAAAAACCCAGCTTGCAGGTGCAGCAGGTGGTCAGGAAGGCGAATGGGATGCTGGCCTTTATAGCGAAGGAGATAGAATATAAAAGCAGGGAGGTCTTGCTGCAACTGTACAGGGCATTGGTGAGGCCGCAGCTGGAGTACTGTGTGCAGTTTTGGTCCCCTTATTTGCGAAAGGATATATTGGCCTTGAAGGGAGTACAGAGAAGGTTCACCAGGCTGATACCGGAGATGAGGGGGTTAGACTATGACGAGAGATTGAGTAGATTGGGCCTGTACTCATAGGAGTTTAGAAGACTGAGGAGTGATCTTATAGAGGCATATAAGATAATGAAGGAGCTAGATAGGGTAGAGGTAGAGAGATTCTTTCCACTTAGAAAGGAAGCCAGAACTAGAGGGCACAACCCTCTGGAGGGGGCAGTTTAGATCAGAGTTGAGGAAGAACTTTTTCACTCAAAGGGTGGTGAATCTCTGGAATTCTCTGCCCATTGAAATGGTGGAGGCTGCCTCGCTAAATATTTTTAAGAAGCGGGTTGATGGGTTTTTGATAAGAGAGGGGATTAAGGGTTATGGGGAGAGGGCGGGAAGGTGGAACTGAGCCACGACAGATCAGCCATGATCTTATTGAATGGCGGGGCAGGCTCGAAGGGCTGGATGGCCTACTCCTGCTCCTATTTCTTATGTTCTTATGTTCTTATTCTAATCAGTAATCTCTAAACTGTCTGTGCTGTTATATGCTCTGTCTGAGGCCAGAACTCTCCATTCACCTGACGAAGGGGCAAACCCCGAAAGCTTGTGAGTTTACTATCAAATAAATCTGTTGGACTAAAACCTGGTGATGTGAGACTTCTTACTGTGTTTACCCCAGTCCAACGCCGGCATCTCCACATCATAAAGAATATGAGAGCAGCCCTTCTGATAATAGGGTTCTCAACACTTTGTGACTTTGTGCTCAAAGCTACTACACTGAACTCAGAAAGAGTACACAGTCTGAGAACTTCTTCACTCAAAGGGTGGTGAATCTCTGGAATTCTCTGCCCGTTGAAGTGGTGGAGGCTGCCTCGCTAAATATTTTTAAGAAACGGGTTGATGGGTTTTTGATAAGAGAAGGGATTAAGGGTTATGGGGAGAGGGCGGGAAGGTGGAACTGAGCCACGACAGATCAGCCATGATCTTATTGAATGGCGGGGCAGGCTCGAAGGGCCAGATGGCCTACTCCTGCTCCTATTTCTTATGTTCTTATGTTCTTATGTTCTAACAAGGTCTCAGACTAACCCAACAGGTCCCTGTTAATGAGTACTCATTACGGTGCGACATATCCAGCTCCCTTTTCATACTCAGTAAAGGAGCTCAGGGCTTTCCTGCTTGACTTGTTAAACCCTGTTCCAGTTGCTTTTTCTGGGGAATGTCTCGTTGTATCCTGTGATGGCTTCAAAGGCCCAACTCGAGCCCCCAGTCTAAAATATCAGAGGACGGCCGAGGTACTGAGTCACTGGGTTGATGACAATGGCTAATATATCAACTGAGGGAGGGGGAGAAGTGGGCGAAAGTTTGAGAGCAGTTTGCAGCGAGTGAGCGAGTGTCCCAGGATTTACAGGAGTGAGCGCTCTCGCAGGGAACGGTGGGGAGTGGATGGGTTCTCGTCACCTTTCAGACCGGATTTTCCTTTCAGTCGGAGATTCGCTGAAGATGTCACATTGAGGGCACATGGAGGTCACGATGAACATAGAATCCTTACAGTGGAGAAGGAGGCCATTCAGCCCATTGAGTCTGCACCCACCACTGTCCCACCCAGGTCCTATTTCACATACCTACCCTGGTAATCCCCCTGACATTAAGGGATAGATTAGCATGGTCGATAGCACATCTTTAGACAGTGGGAAGGAACCAAAGTACCCAGAGAAAACCCACGCAGACACAGGGAGAGCGTGCAAACTGGACGCAGGCAGAGACCCGAGGCCGGAATTGAACTGGGTCGCTGGGGCTGTGAGGCAGCAGCGCTAACCACTGTGTCACCGTGGACAGAGAATAATGGGAAAAGGAAATGTTGAGAGGAATAGATAGGGTGGACTCTCAGAGGCTATTTCCCCGGGTTGAAATGGTCGCTACGAGAGGACACAGGTTTAAGGTGCGGGGAGGGAAGTACAGAGGTGATGTTAGGGGTAAGTTTTTCACTCAGAGGGTGGTGAGTGAATGGAATCGGCTGCCGTCATCGGTGGTGGAGGCGAACTCGCTGGGGTCTTTTAAAAGACTTCTGGATGAGTATATGGGGTTTAATGGGATTGGGGGTTATAGATTGGTGGGGTTGATGTGATCGGCGCAACTCGAGGGCCGAAGGGCCTGTTTGTGCTGTAATGTTCTATGTTCTATGTTCTATGAAATTAGAGTCAAAGCAACTACAGAAAGTGAACTAAAGAGCGGGAAAGAAAGATTGGATTGCAAGGGAGACACAGGAACAGAGTGGGAAAACGAGAAGCTTTTCTTTGTTTTTAATTCCAATTCAATCCAATTTAGTCCAATTCAGAATCTCAACAAGTTGGGGCATTCCTGATCCAAGTTGACAAGACAGGGCTCTCACCCCCTGCCTTGGGCTTGATCTACATGATCCAAGCTAATTGGAGTTGACATAGCGTCTCCTCCGAGGCTTATCTCATTTGCATCTTAGCCAAAAGACCGAGATGTCGCTTTTAAAAATTGCTTCAAATGAAGCTGAAATGTAACCTAATGACATCAACCAAACGCGGCTTGTCGATACTACACTTGGTCAAAAGGCCGAGAGGCGAAACGACTAAACATTGAAAATTTATAATTGAAATGGAAAAGGACATTAATTGTTGCCTGTAAGAATGAAAATCCTGAGGTAAAAATGTTTCCAGCATTGAGTTCCTTCCCCGGATCGAACTGTAGACAGGAGTGTTGCTACATGTAGCCCGATACACGTATAAACTGGATTAAAACCCCCGGACAGGACCATTGGAAGATGAGGTCTGTACTTGGTGCCACAAGCAAACACACCCATCTGACTGAAGCTAATCCACTTTAAATTCAAAAAATGCTGGAAACACTCATCATGTCTGGCAGCGTCTGTGGAGAGAGGAACTGAGTTAATGTTTCCAATCCGTGTGACTATTTTTCAGAGATGTGTGACTTGTTTAAGGCTACAGAGGATTCCCCTGTCATTCCCTTGGGATGGAGGGTGACTAATTTCCATCCTGGTTCACTGGGTTGCGAGATGGGTAATAAATCTAAAGCCCGGCCTGCAGACTGGTGGTGGTTGCAGGGTTGGGCAGATGGGGTGATGGGATGTTTGTGTGTTCCCTGACACGCCTCAACTCCACGCCCCTGCCCGTCCCTGAGGAAGGCTCTCGATGTGTTTGGTGCCTTCCCGAATGAACCTTCTCCATTTTGCTCACAAGTCAAGGTTTCTCATGAGGTCAGCAGGGAATGTTTGACCTCACCAGGTGATGTGTTGTGGACATTCCTGCGTTCGCCCTGTTGTCCTGGGAGTCTCCAGAGGGTGACCATGTTCTGAGTACAATTATTGCTTTGGGGGTTCTCTGTATCAGGTTTATGAGCTGTGTGTCCTGTGCAGCAGAGCTGGTTTGGAATGATTAGCATCCCAATGTTTGCTGTGTTGCTTGGGAATGTTGTTGGACTATTGGATTTGGAGGACTTTGTTGACCTTGTGGTAGGGCATTAGAACCAGCATAGAACCCTACAGTGCAGAAACAGGCCCTTCGGCCCATCGAGTCTGCACCGAACACAATCCCAGACCCTATCCCCATATCCCTACACATTTACCTGCTAATCCCTCTAACCTACACATCCCAGGACACTAAGTAGCAATTTTAGCATAGCCAATGAACCTAACCCGCACATCTTTGGACTATTGGGGAGAGTTACAGCACAAAGTAATCTAGGGGTACACGTTCATAGCTCCTTGAAAGTGGAATCACAGGTGGACGGAGTGGTGAAGAAGGCATTCAGCATGCTTGGTTTCATCGGTCAGAACACTGAATACAGGAGTTGGGACGTCTTGTTGGAGTTATACAAGACATTGGTAAGGCCACACTTGGAATACTGTGTGCAATTCTGATCACCCTATTATAGAAATGATATTATTAAAGTGGAAAGAGTGCAGAAGAAATTTACTAGGATGCTACTGGGACTTGATGGTTTGAGTTATAAGGAGAGGCTGGGATAGACTGGGACTTTTTCTCTGGAGTGTAGGAGGCTGAGGGGTGATCTTATAGAGGCCTATAAAATAATGAGGGGCACAGATCAGTTAGATAGTCAATATCTTTTTCCCAAAGGTAGAGGAGTCTAAAACTAGAGGGCAGAGGTTTAAGGTGAGAGGGGAGAGATACAAAAGTGTCCAGAGGGACGACTTTTTCACACAGAGGGTGGTGAGTGTCTGGAACAAGCTGCCAGAGGTAGTAGTAGAGATGGTTAGAATTTTGTCTTTTAAAAAGCATTTAGATAGTTAAATAAGTAAGGTTGGTATAGAGGGATATGGGCCAAATGCGGGCAATTGGGGTTTAAAAAAAAAGGGTGGCAATGACAAGTTGGGCCGAAGGGCCTGTTTCCATGCTGTAACCTTTATGACCCTATGAGTCACTGCTGGTGGTATTTCACCAGGGTTTTGAGTGCCTGCTGTTGGTTCTCCAAGTCTCGTAGAAGATCATAAAATCACAGAATTGTTACACTACAGGAGGCCATTTGGCCCATCATGTCTACACTGGCTCTCCAAGTGAGCATCATGACTTAGTGCCATTCCCCTGCCTTTCCCCTGTAGCCCTGCACATTGTTTCTGTTCGAATAATCATCAAATGCCTTCTATGAAACTTCTAAAATTCAGACAGGGTAAGGCAGGGTGGATTCAGAAAGGATGTCCCCGATGATGGGGCAGTCTAGAACGAGGGGTCATAGTTTGAGGATAAAAACTGAGGTGAGGAGAAATTTCTTCACCCAGAGGGTGGTGAATGTGTGGAATTCACTCCCACAGAAAGTAGTTGAGGCCAAAATGTTGTCTGATTTCAAGGAGAAATTGGATATTGTTCTTGGGGCTAAAGGGATCAAGGGATACGGGGGGAAGGGGGGGATCAGGATATTGAATTTAATGATCAGCCATGATCAAAATGAATGGTGGAGCAGGCTTGATGGGATGAATGGCCTACTCCTGCTTCTAGTTTCTGTGTTCATGTTTCTCAAATGCTTCGATTAGACTTGCCTGACGCCCACGCAATGCATTCCAGACCCCAACCACTCACTGGGTGAACAAGTTTTTCTCACACCACATTCACTTCTTTTGCAAATTACTTTGAATCTGTGCCCTCTCATTCTCAATCTTTTTACGAGCAGGAACAGTTTCTCCCTCTCTACCCTGACCAGCCCCCTCCTGATTTTGAACATCTCTATCAAGTCTCCTCTTAGCCTCCTCCTCTCCAAAGAGAATAGCCTCAACCTCTCCAACCTATTCTCGTCGGTGAAGTTTCTCATCCCCGGAATCATTCCTGGAAACCCCATGACTTGTGCGTTAGATGCTGAAGAAATTACACTCAGCGTAAGTGTATCATGAAATTGAGCTGATGAAGGATCATCCAGTCTCGAGATGCTCTTGGCTCTATTCTCTCTCCAATAGAGAGGCTGTCAGACCTGCTGAGATTTTCCAGCATTTTCTGTCTTTGTTTCATAGAATCCCTACAGTGCAGAAGGAGGCCATTCGGCCCATCGAGTCTGCATCAACCACAATCCCATCCAGGTGCTCTCCCCATAACCCCATGCGTTCACCCTACCTAGTAAGGGGCAATTTAGCACGGCCAATCCACCTAACCTGCACGTCTTTTGGACTGTGGGAGGAAACCGGAGCACCCGGAGGAAACCCACACAGACACGGGGAGAATGCGCAAACTCTGCACAGACAGCGACCCAAGCCAGGAATCAAAACCTGGGTCCGTGGCACTGTGAGGCAGCAGTGCTAATCACACACTCCAGCATCCACAGTATTTTGCTTGTACGACAGAATTACTAGTTCGCACCAAAAGCAGTAATTTATTTGGTTCATTAAAAAGCAGTCCATTGTGTTAAATGCGGCAATATTTTAAGAAACAGAACAAAGGAAGCAATCTGCTGCAGTTTGAGTGGCGCTTATCACATCCTCATAACACCCCAGAGTGCTTCAGAACAGGCTGGGTGCTTCTGAAGTGCAGTCTGGGCTAACAGATCACTGCTAGACTTTGTGCTCAAAGCCACTAGACTGAACTTAGAAAGAGTAAGCAGAAATGAAAAAGGTCTCAGTGAGTCAGACTAACCAACAGGTCCCAGTTAATGAGTACTCATTACCGTGCTACATATCCAGTTCCCTTTTCAGACTAAAATCAGTAAAGGAGCTCAGGGCTTTCCTGCTTGACTTGTTGAACTCTGCAAAACACACTCACAGACACACACACACACACACACACACACACACACACACACACACACACACACACACACACACACACACACACACACACCTGTGAGCAGAATTAAAACTGGCCAAACCTGTTATGTACAGTCTCTTTCTCAACTCAGCAGGTATTCGACCCAGTCACAGCGTCGAGTGCTGTCATGTCCGTCTGTACTATGGAACATTCCGGACAGCTGGAATAATCACCACACCACCTTTCAGTGAGTCACAGTGAAGTGTCTGTGTGCCACTATTGCACGCCATGGAGAAAAAAAGGTTAACTCATTGTGCACCGTGCCCACCAACCCATGGTGGCATCTGGTGTGGAAACGCTTTGAGAGGGGAACCTCATAGAAACTGATTAAATTTACACAGGGTCGGACAGGGTGGATTCAGAAAGAATGTTCCCGATGGTGGGGGGGAGGGGGTCCAGAACCAGGGGTCATAGTTTGAGGATAAGGTGTAAACCTTTTAGAACTGAGGTGAGGAGAAATTTCTTCACCCAGAGGGTGGGGAATGTGTGGAATTCACCCCCACAGATAGTAGTTGAGGCCAAAACGTTGTGTGATTTCAAGGAGAAATGGGGCTTGGGGCTAAAGGGATTGAGGGATTGAGGTGGAGAGACTGTTCCCGCTCAAAAAAGACAGTAGGACTAGGGGGCACAGCCTCAAGATAAAGGGGGGGCGGTTTAGAACAGAGTTGAGGAGGAACTTCTTCACTCAAAGGGTGGTGAATCTCTGGAATTCTCTGCCCGTTGAAGTGGTGGAGGCTGCCTCGCTAAATATTTTTAAGAAACGGGTTGATGGGTTTTTGATAAGAGAAGGGATTAAGGGTTATGGGGAGAGGGCGGGAAGGTGGAGCTGAGTCACGACAGATCAGCCATGATCTTATTGAATGGCGGGGCAGGCTCGAAGGGCCAGATGGCCTACTCCTGCTCCTATTTCTTATGTTCTTATGTTCTTATGATATGGGGGGGAAGGGGGGAATCAGGATATTGAATTTGATGATCAGCCATGATCAAAATGAATGGTGGAGCAGGCTCGATGGGCCGAATGGCCTAACCCTGCTTCTAGTTTCTATGTTTCCATGAACTTTAACATTCTGATCTTTGTTTTCCTATCCCTCAGTGGCCTCGCCCCCTCCCAGTCTCTGTGATCTCCTCCAGTCCCACAACCATAGAATCACTGAACGTTTAGAGCCCATTTGGTCCATTCTACCGAAAACAGGATGGCCCCAATCCTGGAAACCAATCGAATCCCACCCCCGCCCCTGCCCCCCCCTCCCGAGATCACATTTTGTGATTGCAGAGATATTTAAAACTCTGTTGCAGATTTAGGAACTAGTTTCATCTCAACATAGCTCTGTGTTATCCAAAATATGCAAGAACTGCAAACAATAGTCTCATGGACAAAATTTGCAAGATTTTGCAGAAAGAATTGGGGGCGTGTTTATGAAGGAATTCATGTTAAACCCCTGTCACCCGGCACGAACGATGGTAACACCCCAGATGTAGCCTCCTTCTGTGGTGTATCATTCTCTGATTCTAACTTTTTATCGGTAGCTATTTTTATTACCTTCAATTAGTCTTCCCTCAATCTTCCCCAATAGGCGTAGTCAAAGGTCATGGGTAGAGGAGGGAACTCACAATGTTAAAATGGCGGCGTGGGCTCGTTGGGCCGAAGGGCCTGTTTCCCGTGCTGTGTTGTTCTTTGTTCAATTATTGACCAATTCATGAATTGCATGATGGTGCGTGATTGCAAATCTTTTAACATATTTGAGTCATAAAACTGTGCTGTCTACTACTTGTGATATGCACAAGCTAACTCTTGAAATTCCGGAGAAGGCTGCACTTGAACAGATCTCAAGCCTTGAAGTTTGGGTATAATGCTTTAGATATTGTATCCTGCTATTGCAGGGATGTTAAAAGACTGATCTATATTTGCCAGGGATTCCCTTTGATATACTGTATGTTGTATTAGTGTAAAAGTATGGCTTGCTGCATACACCAGGGATACTGCAATTGTGGAGTCAGTGTTGTAGTGTTTAATTGTTCGATTCTTCAGTGTTTGATTACGAGACTCTGTTTACTATTGGCGCTCACTGTGCTCAACTTGTTAATAAACTCACAAGCTTTCGGGATTTGTCCCTTCGTCACGTGAGTTTACTATCAAATAACTCGGTTGGACTTAAACCTGGTGTTGTCAGACTTTTTACTGTGTTTAGAACATAGAACATAGAACATTACAGCACAAACAGGCCCTTCGGCCCTCGAGTTGCGCCGATCACACCAACCCCACCAATCTATAGACCTATCTATAACCCCCAATCCCATTAAACCCCATATACTCATCCAGAAGTCTTTTAAAAGACCCCAGCGAGTTCGCCTCCACCACCGATGAAGGCAGCCGATTCCATTCACTCACCACCCTCTGAGTGAAAAACTTACCCCTAACATCACCTCTGTACTTCCCTCCCCGCACCTTAAATCTGTGTCCTCTCGTAGCGACCATTTCAACCCGGGGAAATAGCCTCTGAGAGTCCACCCTATCTATTCCTCTCAACATTTTATAAACTTCTATCAGGTCGCCTCTCAACCTTCGTCTCTTTAGGTTTACCCCAGTCCAACGCCGGCATCTCCACATCTCAACTTGTTAAGCATGTTTGTGAATTCGAAGAAAAGTGAACCAATAGCTAAAGCTGCTGGACTCAATGAGCTAACAGCATGGGACACACATCTTAAAATATGGAGAATAAAACAAAGGTATTGTTTCTTGCGTGCTATACAGACAAAGCATACTGTTCAGAGAAGGAAATGAGAGAATGTAGTGTTACAGTCATAGCTAAGGTGTAGAGAAAGACCAATTTAATGCGAACTAGGTCCATTCAAAAGTCTGACAGCAGCAGGGAAGAAGCTGTTCTTGAGTTGGTTAGTACGTGACCTCAGACTTTTGTATCTTTTTCCCGACGGAAGAAGGTGGGAGAATGTCCGGGGAGTGTGGGGTCCTTAATTATGCTGGCTGCTTTGCCGAGGCAGCAGGAAGTGTAGACAGAGTCAGTGGATGGGAGGCTGGTTTGTGTGATGGATTGGGCTACACTCACGACCTTTTGTAGTTTCCTGCGGTCTTGGGCAGAGCAGGACACAAACCAAACTGTGATACAACCAGGAAGCATGCTTTCTATGGTAAAAGTTGGTGAGAGTTGTAGCTGACATGCCAAATTTCTTTGGTCTTCTGAGAAAGTTGAGGCATTGGAGGGCTTTCTTAACTATCGTGTCAGCGTGAGGGGACCATCACAGATTGTTGGTCTCACTAAATGTATCATTTGAATGCAGGACAATGTTGAAATGTATGCATTGCTGGTGTTGCCAGTATAAGCCTGAACTGTATTATCATTATATGAAATAAAACCCATGTGTCGGACTTCTTGTTCGACACGGGAGGTGTTATTTACTTGATGTCTGTTTCGATCTCAGAATGTGGAGATGCCAGCATTGGACTGGGGTAAGCACAGTAAGAAGTCTCCCCACACCAGGTTAAAATCCAACAGGTTTATTTGATAGTAAACACCACTAGCTTTCAGAACGCTGACCCTTCATCAGGTGAGTTCTCCCACTCCCCTGATGAAGGAATGATATAGAACATAGAACATTACAGCGCAGAACAGGCCCTTCGGCCCACGATGTTGCGCCGACCAATTAAGAAAGCAATGACCCTCTAGCCTAAACCAATCCCTTGCCATCCATAAACCTATCCACGGATCTCTTAAACGCCCCCAAACTAGGCGCATTTACAACTGCAGCAGGCAGGGCATTCCAGTCCCTCACCACCCTCTGGGTAAAGAACCTACCCCTGACATCTGTCCTATAACTACCCCCCCTTAATTTAAAGCCATGCCCCCTCGTGCTAGCTTTCTCCATCAGAGGAAAAAGGCTATCACTATCCACCCTATCTAAATCTCTAATCATCTTATATGTTTCAATGAGATCCCCTCTTAGCCTCCTTCTTTCCAGCGAAAACAACCCCAAATCCCTCAGTCTCTCCTCATAGGACCTCCCCACCATACCAGGCAACATCCTGGTAAACCTCCTCTGCACCCTCTCCAAAGCCTCCACATCCTTCCTATAATGTGGGGACCAGAACTGCACACAGTACTCCAAGTGCGGCCGTACCAGAGTTGTGTACAGTTGTAACATGACATTGCGGCTCCTAAATTCAATCCCCCTACCAATAAACGCCAAAACTCCGTATGCCTTCCTAACAACCTTATCTACTTGATTCCCAACTTTCAGGGATCTATGTACACATACACCTAGATCCCTCTGTTCATCCACACTATTCAGAGTCCTCCCATTAGCCCTATACTCTACACATTTGTTGTTCCTGCCAAAGTGAATTACCTCACACTTTTCCGCATTAAACTCCATCTGCCACCTCTCGGCCCAGCTCTGCAACTTGTCCAAGTCTCTCTGTAAACTATGACACCCCTCTTCACTATCTACCACTCCTCCGACTTTGGTGTCATCAGCAAATTTACTGATCCACCCAACTATACCCTCATCCAGATCATTAATAAAAATTACAAACAACAGTGGCCCCAAAACAGATCCCTGAGGCACACCACTCGTAACCGAACTCCATGACGAATACTTTCCATCAACCACCACCCTCTGTCTCCTATCCGCCAGCTAATTCCTGATCCAATTACCTAAATCACCCTCAATCCCATACATCTGCATTTTCTGCAGAAGCCTTCCATGGTGAACCTTATCAAACGCCTTACTAAAATCCATATACACCACATCAACTGCCTTACCCCCATCCACCTCTTTGGTCACTTTCTCAAAAAACTCAATAAGGTTAGTAAGGCACGACCTACCCTTCTGAGAGCTAGTGGCGTTTATTACCAAATAAACCTGTTGGACTTTAACCTGATATTGTGAGACTTCTTACTGTATTCAATCTCAGAATGCAGTGAACAGCTAAACAGGATAGTTGTTGCAACAACAACTTGCATTTGTATAGTGTTGGGATTTTTCATCCCATAATTCTAGATTCCTCCCCATTGGGGGGAAACATGGGATTGAGGTGATGGGGTGAGGTAAGGAGGGACAGAAGACAGCTTGTGTGGCACATAAATGCTAGCAGAGACCAGTTGGGCCAAATGGACTGTTTCTGTGCTGTAAATTCTCTGCTCTAATTGTTGGATAGGGTAACACATTCTCATGGTTTCCCTTCTCATTCTAGGTGTCGACATTCTCCAGAGACTTGGTCTTCTAGGCCATGGAGCAGACTTCCCGTCACCTCCACTCGTTCAGCAAACGCGGGTATCAGTCCCGTCACCTCAGGGAATCACACAGACAGCGACAGGCATTGTCCTTTCAGGCGATGCGCATGTTGAAGCTCCCACAGCAAGCATCATGCCAGTAGACTTTGGAAATGAATTCACTCTACTTGTTAGCCTCCGTTCTCATCGAGTCAACAATGCTTTTCTCCTGAGTGTGAGGAACAAGAACAGACTCCAGTTTGGAGTACAGATTTTACCCAGAAAGTTAGTTGTGTACGTCGGTGAGAAGCCATCTGTATATTTTGATTATAAGGCCCACAATGGCCAATGGCATTCATTTGCCATTGCCGTTAAAGGGAAAACTGCGACCTTTTCAACCAGCTGTGGCGCAAGGGTCATCAGCAAAGAACTGCTTACCAAACCACAAAGCTTTGCCCCTGGCAGTAAGCTGACCCTAGGAAGAATGAACCTGAAAGCAGTTCAGTTTGAGGGTGCCCTCTGCCAGCTGGATATTTATCCAAATGCGCAAGCTTCGACCAATTATTGCGGTCACGTGAAGAAACAGTGCCAACCGGCAGACACCTACCGATCACCCTCACCCTCCACAGCACCTCACGTTTCCTCAAGCTCTCGGTTTACAAGCTCTTCACCGAGTGGAGAATTACAAACAAAACCAGCAACATTATCTCACATTACAAGCAGGCAAGGCCAGGAGGTTCCTGATGAAGATAAATATCTCAGCCACTCGCTGGACAGCAGTGTTGAAACGAACACGCAAAGGAATTTGCCCGAATCAAGGATTTTGTCTCCATTGCCTCCAACTTTGACTCCTCGCTCCAATGATACTTTGGGATTGCGTCCATCTAATGAGGCGGAAGTTTTCCCCAGGATCGTTCAGGCTGCTCCCAACCGATACCTAAAATCTGACACGCCAAAATTGGAAGGGTTGTCCAGCAGAGGGGGAGCTGAATCAGGAGCAGATCATTCGGAAAACGTCACGCAAGGTGAAAGCCGGGAAAACCCCAAACTGTCCCACCAAGATTCTTCACCCTTGACTTCGCTGCTGGAACTAGACGAGATCAAAGAAAGCCTGGGAAATGTGAACCGTCCCGAGATGGTGAAACAAGTCTCAGATCAGCTGCTGGAAATCCAGATGATCAATGCAACATTATACAGAGCAGGGAAGGACTCTCCACCACAACTCCAGAACAGTGAGCGGGACGGAAACGGTGATTCCGCTGTGGATTTAGATCACACCATGGAAAATTCAGATGAAATTGACATTGAAAACTACAGCTACGATTATGACGACTTCCTGGACTATTTGGTCGATGAAGGTTTACCTGGGCCAAAGGGAGAACCAGGGCCACCTGTAAGTCTTTTCAATGAATCAATATGGCGAGCGATAAATGAAGGGCTCTCTGCGAGATGTTTTTAAGATTACAAAAAAGTTTGAGAGGATAGAAATGGAGACTATGTTTCCGCTTGTGTTTGGGAGAACAATATGGGATTATCAGTGTTAGATAATTCATCAATAAATCCAATCAGGAATTCAGGAGGAACTTCTTTAGCCAGAGAATGGGGAGAACGTGAAATATTGGACAATTGTTGAGGGGAGTTAAATAGATGGATTGATATGAGTGCGTGTGTTGGTGTGTGTGTGTGTGTTTGGGTATTAATGTATGTGTGTGTGTGTAAGTATGCATGTGTGTGTCTCTGTGTGTTAGTATGTGTGTATGTTTGGTATTAATATGTGTGTGTGTTTATGTATTAGTGCATGTGTGTGCGCGTGTGTGTATGTGTGTGTGTGAGACAGAACGTGCGAGTGTGTGTCTGTGTGTTAGTGTGTATGTGTATGTTTGGATATCAGTGTGTGTGTGTTTGTGTGTATTAGTGTGTGTATGTCTCTCTCTGTGTGTTAGTGTGTGTCTCTCTGTGTGTTAGTGTGTGTCACTCTGTGTGTTAGTGTGTGTGTCTCTGTGTGTTAGTGTGTATGTGTGTCTTTCTGTGTGTTTGTGTGTGTGTCTCTGTGTTAGTTTGTGTATGTGTGTGTGTTAGTGTGTATGTGTGTGTGAGAGACAGAGTGTGAGTGTGTCTGTATGTAAGTGTGTATGTGTGTGAGACTGTGTATGTGTGTGTGTGTGTGTGTATTGGTTTGTGTGTGTGTGTTTGAGTGTGTTTGTGTGTGTGTGTATTGGTTTGTGTGTGTGTGTTTGTGTGTGTGTGTATTGGTTTGTGTGTGTGTGTGTTTGAGTGTGTTTGTGTGTGTGTGTATTGGTTTGTGTGTGTGTGTTTGAGTGTGTACGTGTGTGTGTGTATTGGTTTGTGTGTGTGTGTGTTTGAGTGTGTTTGTGTGTGTGTGTATTGGTTTGTGTGTGTGTGTTTGAGTGTGTACGTGTGTGTGTGTATTGGTTTGTGTGTGTGTGTTTGAGTGTGTACGTGTGTGTGTGTATTGGTTTGTGTGTGTGTGTGTTTGAGTGTGTTTGTGTGTGTGTGTATTGGTTTGTGTGTGTGTGTTTGAGTGTGTACGTGTGTGTGTGTATTGGTTTGTGTGTGTGTGTTTGAGTGTGTACGTGTGTGTGTGTATTGGTTTGTGTGTGTGTGTTTGAGTGTGTTTGTGTGTGTGTGTATTGGTTTGTGTGTGTGTGTTTGAGTGTGTACGTGTGTGTGTGTATTGGTTTGTGTGTGTGTGTTTGAGTGTGTTTGTGTGTGTGTGTGTGTGTGAGAAGATTTGGAATCAATTTATTCTGTTTCAACCGCTTCATACGATGGCAAAAGTTGTGACAGGAAATAAAAAGCTCTCAAAAGTTATACAACTTTAAATAATATAGTTATTGTAAACTCGTTGCTGTTATTAGACAGTAGACTTGACTTGCCAGAGGCTCCTTCCCAGCCGTCTGAGAGATATTGGAGCTGGAATTTGGAGAGTGGGTGTGATGTCGTGATGACATTTCATTGTAAAATTCTTGCTGCTTTTTTGGAACAGAAAGTGTGGCAGTTACACTAAAACACTGAATCTGGATTATCCAGTTCCAATCAGCAGCTTAATCTCACTGCCTTGTGATGAAGTTGGCCTCCTCAGCAGTTTCCAGAGATTTGGGATGATAGTTGTAAATATCTCAGATCAGTGAAGCACCTTGTGTTTAAAGTAAAGTTAAAGTTTATTTATTAGTCACAAGTACACCTTACATTAACACTGCAATGAAGTTACTGTGAAATTCCCCTAGTTGCCACAGTCCGGCCCCTGTTCGGGTCAATGCACCCTAACCAGTACGCCTTTCAGACTGTGGGAGGAAACTGGAGCACCCGGAGGAAACCCACACAGACACGGGGAGAACATGCAGACTCCACGTAGACAGTGACCCAAGCCGGGGAATCAAATCCAGGTCTCTGGCACTGTGAAGCGCAGTGCTAATCACTGTGCTACTGTGCCACTCCGTATATATATGGCCTGTTTAGTGCAGTATGCATCACCATATGCATGTCTGAAGATGCCGGAAGGTTTTGGTGTATCCGGGACCCTTGGTCATAGTTAGTGTGTGTGCAGGTTTCAGAATGGCCCTTCCAGGTTATTAGGAGCTGCCTTTAATGAGCATCTGTTTCTTAAAAGTTTCCGTTTCTATGGCTATCACCACAATTGTTTTTTCAGACAAAAGAGCACAATCCAAAATCAAACTTTTTTTTGTTTGCTAAATCCATACGGGCATTGAGCATTCTGGGGTAAATGTGAATCTCCCCGTTATGTGGAGTTGTGATTGGGATATTGTAGATTTCCTACCTAATGCGCAGCTCATGATTTCCATCCTGTTCCAATCAGACAGATTCTATAATGTCACTCAAACCTCACACCCCTCCCCCGTCCGCTCCCAATCCTCGTCCTGGTGAGGGAGACACGTTTACTCTTCGCTGTAAACCCCTTTCAGACCTGCAGCTCCCCGAGATCACAAACGTAGAGCTTTACAGCGTGGAAACAGACCCTTTGGCACAACCTGTCCGCACTATCCAATTTTTACCATTAAGCTAATCCCCATTGCCCTCATTTGGCCCATATCCCTTCCTACCCCTTTCACCCATGTCACTGTCCAAATGCTTTTTAAAAGACAAATTCATACCCATCTCTACTACTGCCTCTGGCAGCTTGTTTTAGACACTCATCACCCTCTGTGTGAAAAAATTGCCCCTCTGGACACTTTTGTATCTCTCCCCTCTCACCTTAAACCTATGCCCTCTAGTTTTAGATTCCCCTACCTTTGGGAAAAGATAAGAAAATAAGAAATAGGAGCAGGAGTAGGCCATCTAGCCCTTCGAGCCTGCCCCGCCATTCAATAAGATCATGGCTGATCTTGACTATCAGATATTGACTATCTAGCTGATCTATGCCCCTCATTATTTTATAGACCCCTCCGCCTCCTACACTCCAGAAAAAAAATCCCTGTCTATCCAGCCTCTCCTTATAACTCAAACCATCAAGTCCCGGAAGCATCCCAGTAAATTTTTTCCACACTCTTTCTAGTTTAATAACATCCTTTCTATAATAGGGTGACCAGAGCTGCACACAGTATTCCAAGTGTGGCCTCACCAATGACTTGTACAACTTTAACAAGACGTCCCGTATTCAATGTTCTGAACACAGAAGCACTTTTCCACTGCGAATCTTTCCAGCAGACTAGGGTCTGATCTCTCCTCCAGTGGTGGTCACACCTTCAGCTGTCTGTGCTTCCTTCCGGAAACTCTCTCTATTTAAGGCGCTCGAGGAAACTGTGTGGGTCTCACCTCTCCAAATATCCCCTCCCGAGCCTCAGCGTCGGACAAGCCCGCGAACTCAGATGGATGCCTTGTTACGTTAAAACGCTACAGAAATGCAGAGTTTGTTGTTGTTCCTGCATCAGTCAGCTGCTTTCTCTGAATGGTGTGACTGAGTCACCTTCCTCAGGGAGTTCCTCAGCTGTTTAAGAGGGCAGTCAGTTAGTCAACTAAGAATCACTTGTGTTGCCGTGACCTCCAGGGTGAGGGGAGCAAGTGCTGGAAAATAGCATTAGTGTCGTCAAATCTTTGTTGCCTGGCGTGACTATGGTGATGTGGAGATGCCGGCCTTGGACTGGGGTAAACACAGTAAGAAGTCTGACAACACCAGGGTTTAAGTCCAACTGATTTATTTAGAACCATAGAACCCTACAGTGCAGAAACAGGCCCTTCGGCCCATCGAGTCTGCACCGAACACACTCCCACCCAGACCCTATCCCCATACATTTACCTGCTAATCCCTCTAACCTACACATCCCAGGACACTAAGGGGCAATTTTAGCATAGCCAATGAACCTAACCCGGACATCTTTGGACTGTGGGAGGAAACCGGAGCACCCGGAGAAAACCCATGCAGACACGAGGAGAATGTGCAAACTCCACACATGCAGTGACCCGAGCCGGGAATCGAACCCAGGACCCTGGAGCTGTGAAGCAGCAGTGCTAACCACTGTGCTACCGTGCCGCCCAGTATTTGATAGTAAACTCACTATCACTAACTCACTTGTGAGTTTACTATCAAATAAATTGGTTGGACTTAAACCTGGTGTTGTCAGACTTCTTACTGTGAATATGATGGGCCAAATGGCCTCCAGTGCTGTAAATATCCATGAATCTGCATTGCTGAGTATTTGGAGTCACATAAATTTTAAGTGTATTGGTTAATGTCACAAATAGGCTTACATTAACACAGCAATGAAACTTCGCCAGTTTGGGTACACTGAGGGAGAATTTAGCGTGGCCAATGTACCTAACCCGCACATCTTTCAGACTGTGGGAGGAAACTGGAGCACCCGGAGGAAACCCACGCAGACACGGGGAGAATGTGCAGACTCCACACAGACAGTGACCCGAGCCCAGGAATCGAACCCGGGTCCCTGGCGCTGTGTGGCTAACCACTGTGCCACCGTGCCACCCCCCACCCCCCAGGCCAGACTGAGCAAAGACAACAGATTTCCTTCGCTAAAGGACATCATTGAACCAGATAGTCTTTTTTAAACACACAATCCAGTCATTTCAAAGTCACCATCATGGAAATGAAGTTTTTTCTTATTCCAGGTTTATTTAATTAACAGAATTTAAGTTGCCCAGCTGCTCTGCTGGGATTTGAACTCGTGCCTTCACGTTATTAGTCTGGGTCCTTGGATTAACCAGTCTGGTGACATAACCACCAAGCTACCATTTCAGCCCTCTGCAGCCTTTTATCTCCCTCTCTCTCTCTCTCTCTGTGTCTGCGCAGATGTTGTCGGACTTGCCGAGTGTGTCCAGCATTTTCCGATTCGATAGCAGATTGACAGCATGTGTGTTACTGGTATTTTCCGCACAGAGCTTGTTAGAATGAATTTATATCTCAGTGGACTGGCTGCCCGCACAGATACGGGGAGAATGTGCAGACCCCACACAGACAGCTTGTCTCGGTTGGAATCGAACCGGGGTCCCTGGCGCTGCGGGGCAGCAGTGCTAAGCACTGTGCCGCCGTACCATCCCTCCAGAACCTAGAACATTACAGCACAGTACAGACCCTTCAGCCCTCAATGACGAGCTATGTCCAACTTTTGCAGTTTCTGCCATTCCGTGACAAAACCATTTCAGTTTATTCATCCCCTTGATTAACTTTTTATTTAGTGGGACAAAACCAGCCTGAGTTATTGACCCCCCCAGTGAACATGTCTCTTTACCAGAGAGTGCGGGAGAATGTGGGACTCGCTCCCACGGGGAGTGGGGGAGAATGTGGGACTCGTTCCCACAGGGAGTGGGGAGAATGTGGGACTCGTTCCCACAGGGAGTGGGGAGAATGTGGGACTCGTTCCCACAGGGAGTGGGGAGAATGTGGGACTCGCTCCCACGGGGAGTTGGGGGGATTGTGGGACTCGCTCCCACAGGGAGTGGGGAGAATGTGGGACTCGCTTCCACAGGGAGTGGGGAGAATGTGGGACTCGCTCCCACAGGGAGTGGGGAGAATGTGGGACTCGCTCCCACAGGGAGTGGGGAGAATGTGGGACTCGCTCCCACAGGGAGTGGGGAGAATGTGGGACTCGCTCCCACAGGGAACAGGGAGAATGTGGGACTCGCTCCCACGGGGAGTGGGGAGAATGTGGGACTCGCTCCCACAGGGAGTGGGGAGAATGTGGGACTCGCTCCCACAGGGAGTGGGGAGAATGTGGGACTCGCTCCCACAGGGAGTGGGGGGGAATGTGGGTCTCGTTCCCACAGGGAGTGGGGAGAATGTGGGACTCGCTCCCACGGGGAGTGGGGAGAATGTGGGACTCGCTCCCACAGGGAGTGGGGAGAATGTGGAACTCACTCTCACAGGGAGTGGGGAGAATGTGGGACTCGCTCCCACAGGGAGTGGGGAGAATGTGGGACTCGCTCCCACAGGGAGTGGGGAGGAATTTGGGACTCGCTCCCACAGGGAGTGGGGGGATTGTGGGACTCGCTCCCGCAGGAAGTGGGGGGGAATGTGGGACTCGTTCCCACAGGGAGTGGGGAGAATGTGGGACTCGCTCCCACAGGGAACAGGGAGAATGTGGGACTCGCTCCCACGGGGAGTGGGGAGAATGTGGGACTCGCTCCCAGAGGGAGTGTTTGAGGTGAATAATATCGATACATTTCAGTAGGAAACTGGATAAACACACGAGGGAGAAAGGAATAGAAGGAGATGGTGATAGGGTGAGAAGGTATAGAACCATAGAATCCCTACAGTGCAGAAGGAGGCCATTTAGCCCATCTAGCCTGCATCGACTGTCCGAAAGAGCATCTTACCCAGGCCTATTCCCCGCACCTACCCCCTCCCCTCCCTCACAGCCCTCATTTCTATAACCTTGCGCATTTAGCATGGCTAATCCACCCAGCCTACACACCTTTTAGACCTGTGTGGAGAATAACCGCCTGATGGATCAGTTGAGCTGAATGACCTGTGTTTCGCACATATCGATTTGGGGACAGATTCATTCTCTTTGTTTTTTTTCCATACAGGGTCCCCCAGGACCACCTGGAGCAACAGGACCACCTGGGAGACGGGGAGCAAGGGTGAGTGTGAAAAATAATGCCTTTACTCTAGCCTGATTTGCTTCTTCTGCGCATTGCCTGGTGTCAGAGACTGCGTCCATCAAAACAAGACAGTCACAGTCGGGAACATCCAGAGAGCAGTGAGACTGTGGAACTCACGGATGGATTATAAATATGGTTTTAGACAAACCTATGAATTTAAGTCAACCTAATTGACAGTAGGGTAGCACCGCTGCCTAACAACGCCAGGGACCCGGGTTTGATTCCCGGCTTGGGCACTGCCTGTGCGGAGTCTGCATGTTCTCCCTGTGTCTGAGTGGGTTTCCTCTGGGTGCTCCAGTTTCCTCCCACAACCCAAAAGGCGCGCTGGTGAGGTGCATTGGTCATGCTAAATTCTCCCTCAGCGATTTACCATTTATATATATGACCTGGAGGAGGGAACCGAGTGCAGGGTGTCGAAATTTGCGGATTGCCTTCCTGACCACCTGCTGCACCTGCAAGCTGGGTTTTTGCGACTCATGCACAAGGACCCCGAGGTCCCTCTGCACCGTCGCCTGCTGCAGTTTTTCGCCCCGTAAGTAATAGTCCTTCCTACCATTCCTCCTACCAAAGTGGACCACCTCACACTTGCCAACATTAAATTCCATTTGCCATTTCCTGGCCCATTCGCCCAGCCTATCTAGATCCTTCTGCAGACTCTCCACACCCTCCGCACAATTCGCCTTTCCCCCAATCTTGGTGTCATCAGCAAATTTCGACACCCTGCACTCGGTTCCCTCCTCCAGATCATCTATATAAATGGTAAATCACTGAGGGAGAATTTAGTGGTGAATCTCTAGAATTCTCTGCCCGTTGAAGTGGTGGAGGCTGCCTCGCTAAATATTTTTAAGAAGCGGGTTGATGGGTTTTTGATAAGAGAGGGGATTAAGGGTTATGGGGAGAGGGCGGGAAGGTGGAACTGAGCCACAACAGATCAGCCATGATCTTATTGAATGGCGGGGCAGGCTCGAAGGGCCAGATGGCCTACTCCTGCTCCTATTTCTTATGTTCTTATGTACCCAAACAGGTGCTGGAGTGTGGCGACTCGGGATTTTCACAATAACTTCATTGCAGTGTAAATGTATGCGCACTTGTGACACTAATAAACAAACGTTAAAAGCTTTAAAAAAGAAAATTGAATGTTGGAGAAATGATTGTAAGGATAGAAGGGGTTGAAGAGAGGATTGAGAAGCAGGTAGTAAGTAGGGGGGGGGTTGAGTAGGGGGTTTAGGATGGGGTTAAGCAGGGGGTAGTAGAGGGGGTTGAAGAGGGGATTGAAGAGAGGGTTGAGGAGGGGGTGGTAGAACATAGAACCCTTCAGAACCCTACAGTGCAGAAACAGGCCCTTCGGCCCATCGAGTCTGCACCGAAAGTGCTCGATGGGCAGTGGTAAGTAGAGGGGGCTTGAGGAGGGGGTTTAAGGAGGGGATAGTAGATGGAATTGAAGAGGGGGTGAGATGGGGCTCATGTGGAGCAGAAACACCTGCCTGGAGCAGGTGGGACAGAGAGTCAATGGAAACTTTGACATGGACACAGAGTCTGTGTCCCACCTACAGTGTTAGGAAAAGCAGGACTGGCACTGAAAGAGTTAACCTCTGTAGCTAATGACTGAGGGCTTTATGTCAGTAAAGGTCACTCAAACAACCCTTAAATGTCAGCTGGACAATAATTCTGACTGTTTTTGATGCAATGAGCTGTACGTTTAACATATTTAAAGGTCGCAGTGGGGTTATTTGGATGAGGGTAAGATTACAGGGTTGCCGAGTGTTCAATGAGATGTCATTCAAAGTTGCAGATTAACGAGGGGATTCCTCTGAAAAACCGCCTGAATAATTTTCCACCCGCGTTCGGAATGAGTGAGTTTGTGTAATGTTCGTGGCTAACCTGTTGGGGGACGATGTGTTGAAAGGTCAGCATTCATTGGCAAGTTCCCCATCACAATCACTGGCACAGTCAGCGAGCAGGCTGGGAACTGTGACAAATCACTAAAGTCCAACGCTGGGTCAACTCCGGGGCAGGCTGAAAGAGAGCTGACCGTCATCTACAAATCTCGAGAGGCTGAAGTTCCCTCCCAAATTTCTACGCGGTTCTTGGGCTCAGGCTGGATGCGAACTGTTCTCGAGGTTGGTCAGACTGTAGCTGGCGTACTGCCCGCAGCGCTGATTACACTAAAGATCAGATCACACTAGGATTGGGTACAAAGGAAATTTCTGAGGATTGCGGATTATTTCCAGTGTGGATCGAGGCCATTCGGTCCATCGAGTCTGCACTGGCTCTCTGAGGGAGCGTTCTACCCAATCCCACCCTCCTGCCTTATCCCCATAACCTTGCATGTCCTTTCTTTTCAGATAACAATCCAATTCCCTTTCGAATACCTTGATGGAATCTGTCTCCTTCCTCCCAGCAAGTTCATTCCAAACTCTACTCACCCTCTGGGTGAAAAAATACTTCACATTATTTTTGCCTATTATTTTTACCTTGTACCCTCCAGGTATTGACCCTGTCTTGAGAGGGAACAGTTTCTCACTATTTACCCTGTCCTTGCCCTTCAGGATCTTGAATATCTCAATCAAGTCTCCTCTCAGCCTTCTTTTCGCCAAGGAAAACAGTCTCAAACTCTCCAATCTATCCTCGTAGCTACAGTTCTGTACTCTGCAATGTCTTCACAGCCTGCCTCTGTATGGCACCCAGAACTGGGCGCAAATGATGCCTAAGTAGTGTCTTCTGCAAGTTCAACATGACCTCCTAACTCTTACACTCAAGTGTTCCCTGTTAATAAAATCTAAGATACGATTAGCTGTTCTCTCAATGTGCCCTGTCACCTTCAATGATTTATGTAACACTCCATCAAAGTGGGAGAGGTCCCTATCTCTGTGGGACGGGGGGGGGTGGGGGGGAGGGGTCCCTATCTCTGTGGGACGGGGGGGTGGGGGGGGAGGGGTCCCTATCTCTGTGGGAGGGGAGGGGTGGGGGGGAGGGGTCCCTATCTCTGTGGGACGGGGAGGGGTGGGGGGGAGGGGTCCCTATCTCAGTGGGACGGGGGGGGTGGGGGGAGGGGTCCCTATCTCTGTGGGACGGTGGGGGTGAGGGGGAGGGATCCCTATCTCTGTGGGACGGGGGGGTGGGGGGGAGGGGGTTCCTATCTCTGTGGGACGGGGGGGGGGGTGGGGGGGAGGGGTCCCTATCTCTGTGGGACGGTGGGGGTGAGGGGGAGCGATCCCTATCTCTGTGGGACGGGGGGGGGTGGGGGGGAGGGGTCCCTATCTCTGTGGGACGGGGGGGGTGGGGGGGAGGGGTTCCTATCTCTGTGGGACGGTGGGTTGGGGGGGAGGGGTCCCTATCTCTGTGGGACGGTGGGGTGAGGGGGAGGGGTCCCTATCTCTGTGGGACGGGGGGGTGGGGGGGAGGGGTCCCTATCTCTGTGGGACGGGGGGGTGGGGGGGAGGGGTCCCTATCTCTGTGGGACAGGGGGGGGTGGGGGGGAGGGGTTCCTATCTCTGTGGGACAGGGGAGTGGGGGGGAGGGGTCCCTATCTCTGTGGGACGGTGGGTTTGGGGGAGGGGTCCCTATCTCTGTGGGACGGTGGGGCGAGGGGAGGGGTCCCTATCTCTGTGGGACGGGGGGGGGTGAGGGAGAGGGATCCCTATCTCTGTGGGACGGTGGGGTGGGGGGGAAGGGTCCCTATCTCTGTGGGACGGTGGGGTGGAGGAGAGGGGTCCCTATCTCTGTGGGACGGTGGGGTGAGGGGGAGGGGTCCCTATCTCTGTGGGACGGGGGGGAGGTGAGGGGGAGGGGTCCCTATCTCTGTGGGACGGGGGGGGTGGGGGGGAGGGGTCCCTATCTCTGTGGGACGGGGGTGGGTGGGGGGGAGGGGTCCCTATCTCTGTGGGACGATGGGGTGAGGGGGAGGGGTCCCTATCTCTGTGGGACGGGGGGGAGGTGAGGGGGAGGGGTCCCTATCTCTGTGGGACGGGGGGGTGAGGGGGAGGGGACCCTATCTCTATGGGACGTGGGTGGGGGGGAGGGGTCCCTATCTCTGTGGGATGGTGGGGTGGGGGGGAGGGGTCCCTATCTCTGTGGGACGGTGGGGTGGGGGGGAGGGGTCCCTATCTCTGTGGGACGGTGGGGTGGGGAGGAAGGGTCCCTATCTCTGTGGGACAGGGGGGGTGGGGGGGAGGGGTCCCTATCTCTGTGGGACGGGGGGGGGTGGGGGGGAGGGGTCCCTATCTCTGTGGGACAGGGGGGGGTGGGGGGGAGGGGTCCCTATCTCTGTGGGACGGTGGGGTAGGGGGGAAGGGTCCCTATCTCTGTGGGACGGGGGGGGGGTGGGGGGGAGGGGTCCCTATCTCTGTGGGACGGGGGGGTGGGGGGGAGGGGGTCCCTATCTCTGTGGGATGGGGGGGGGTGGGGGGGAGGAGTCCCTATCTCTGTGGGACGGTGGGTTGGGGGGGAGGGGTCCCTATCTCTGTGGGACGGGGGGGTGGGGGGGAGGGGTCCCTATCTCTGTGGGACGGGGGGGGTGGGGGGGAGGGGTCCCTATCTCTGTGGGACGGTGGGGTGGTGGGGAGGGGTCCCTATCTCTGTGGGACGAGGGTGGGTAAGGCCTCCCAGTGCACTGTGAGATCGGACACCTTTCCAGATCAGTGCCCAACCTCTCAGCAGCTGGGCTCACCCGTGTGTTTAGACACCCCCGCTCTCCACCCCCCCCCGCTCCGTACCCACGTGCAATCCCAGAGAAATGACTGACTGTGGGATGATTGTAGTGTGGAGGGAGCACTGATGGACTGGCACTGATTGCTACGGTGTTCTCAGCAATACGACACTTGTGTTTTTTTGGGTGGATAATTCCGTTACTCCAGAATTAGAATCGTAGAATCCCCACAGTGCAGAAGGAGTCTATTTGACCCATTGAACCTGCACCGACAACAATTCCACCCAGGCCCCTATCTCCACAACTCCATATATTTACCCTACTGATCCCTGAACACAAAGATCAATTTATCATGGTCAATCAACCTAACCCGCACATCTTTGGACTGTGGGAGGAAACCGGAGCACCCGGAGGAAACCCACGCAGACAAGGGGAGAATGTGCAGACTCCACACAGACAGTGACCCAAGCCATGTCCCTGGCACTGTGAGACAGCAGTGCTAACCACTGTGCCACCGTGCTGACCCGGGTCCCTGGCACTGTGAGGCAGGGGTGCTAACCACTGTGCCACCGTGCTGCCCCGGGTCCCTGGCACTGTGAGACAGCAGTGCTAACCACTGTGTCACCGTGCTGCCCCGTGTCCCTGGCACTGTGAGACAGCAGTATGAATCACTGTGTCACCGTGCTGCCCCGGGTCCCTGGCACTGTGAGACAGCAGTGTGAATCACTGTGTCACCGTGCTGCCCCGGGTCCCTGGCACTGTGAGACAGCAGTGTGAATCACTGTGTCACCGTGCTGCCCTGGATCCCTGGCGCTGTGAGACAGCAGTGTGAATCACTGTGTCACCGTGCTGCCCCGGGTCCCTGGCACTGTGAGACAACAGTGCTAACCACTGTGTCACCGTGCTGCCCCGGGTCCCTGGCACTGTGAGACAACAGTGCTAACCACTGTGTCACCGTGCTGCCCCGGGTCCCTGGCACTGTGAGACAGCAGTGTGAATCACTGTGTCACCGTGCTGCCCTGGGTCCCTGGCGCTGTGAGGCAGCAGTGCTAACCACTGTGTTACCGTGCTGCCCCGGGTCCCTGGCACTGTGAGACAACAGTGCTAATCACTGTGTCACCGTGCTGCCCCGGGTCCCTGGCACTGTGAGACAGCAGTGTGAATCACTGTGTCACCGTGCTGCCCTGGGTCCCTGGCGCTGTGAGGCAGCAGTGCTAACCACTGTGTTACCGTGCTGCCCCGGGTCCCTGGCACTGTGAGACAACAGTGCTAACCACTGTGTCACCGTGCTGCCCCGGGTCCCTGGCACTGTGAGACAGCAGTATGAATCACTGTGTCACCGTGCTGCCCTGGGTCCCTGGCGCTGTGAGGCAGCAGTGCTAACCACTGTGTTACCGTGCTGCCCCGGGTCCCTGGCACTGTGAGACAACAGTGCTAACCACTGTGTCACCGTGCTGCCCTGGGTCCCTGGCGCTGTGAGGCAGCAGTGCTAACCACTGTGTCACCGTGCTGCCCCGGGTCCCTGGCACTGTGAGACAACAGTGCTAACCACTGTGTTACCGTGCTGCCCCGGGTCCCTGGCACTGTGAGACAACAGTGCTAACCACTGTGTCACCGTGCTGCCCCGGGTCCCTGGCACTGTGAGACAGCAGTGCTAACCACTGTGTCACCGTGCTGCCCCGGGTCCCTGGCACTGTGAGACAACAGTGCTAACCACTGTGTCACCGTGCTGCCCCGGGTCCCTGGCACTGTGAGACAGCAGTGCTAACCACTGTGTCACCGTGCTGCCCCGGGTCCCTGGCACTGTGAGACAGCAGTGCTAACCACTGTGTTACCGTGCTGCCCTGGGTCCCTGGCGCTGTGAGACAGCAGTGCTAATCATTGTGTCACCGTGCTGCCCTGGGTCCCTGGCGCTGTGAGGCAGCAGTGCTAACCACTGTGTTACCGTGCTGCCCCGGGTCCCTGGCACTGTGAGACAACAGTGCTAACCACTGTGTCACCGTGCTGCCCCGGGTCCCTGGCACTGTGAGACAACAGTGCTAACCACTGTGTTACCGTGCTGCCCCGGGTCCCTGGCACTGTGAGACAACAGTGCTAACCACTGTGTCACCGTGCTGCCCCGGGTCCCTGGCACTGTGAGACAGCAATGTGAATCACTGTGTCACCGTGCTGCCCCGGGTCCCTGGCACTGTGAGACAGCAGTGCTAACCACTGTGCCACCGTGCTGCCCCGGGTCCCTGGCACTGTGAGGCAGCAGTGCTAACCACTGTGTCACCGTGCTGCCCCGGGTCCCTGGCACTGTGAGACAGCAGTGTGAATCACTGTGTCACCGTGCTGCCCCAGGTCCCTGGCACTGTGAGACAGCAGTGCTAACCACTGTGTTACCGTGCTGCCCTGGGTCCCTAGCACTGTGAGGCAGCAGTGCTAATCACTGTGTCACCGTGCTGTCCCGGGTCCCTGGCACTGTGAGACAGCAGTGCTAATCACTGTGTCACCGTGCTGCCCGGGTCCCTGGCACTGTGAGACAGCAGTGCTAACCACTGTGTCACCGTGCTGCCCCGGGTCCCTGGCACTGTGAGACAGTAGTGCTAACCACTGTGTCACCGTGCTGCCCTGGGTCCCTGGCACTGTGAGGCAGCAGTGTGAATCACTGTGTCACCGTGCTGCCCCGGGTCCCTGGCACTGTGAGGCAGCAGTGCTAACCACTGTGTCACCGTGCTGCCCTGGGTCCCTAGCACTGTGAGGCAGCAGTGCCATTCACTGTGTCACCGTGCTGCCCCGGGTCCCTGGCACTGTGAGACAGCAGTGCTAATCACTGTGTCACCGTGCTGCCCGGGTCCCTGGCACTGTGAGACAGCAGTGCTAATCACTGTGTCACCGTGCTGTCCCGGGTCCCTGGCACTGTGAGACAGCAGTGCTAATCACTGTGTCACCGTGCTGCCCGGGTCCCTGGCACTGTGAGACAGCAGTGCTAACCACTGTGTCACCGTGCTGCCCCGGGTCCCTGGCACTGTGAGACAGTAGTGCTAACCACTGTGTCACCGTGCTGCCCCGGGTCCCTGGCACTATGAGACAGCAGTGCTAACCACTGTGTCACCGTGCTGCCCCGGGACCCTGGCACTGTGAGACAGCAGTGCTAATCACTGTGTCACCGTGCTGTCCCGGGTCCCTGGCACTGTGAGACAGCAGTGCTAATCACTGTGTCACCGTGCTGCCCCGGGTCCCTGGCACTGTGAGACAGCAGTGCTAATCACTGTGTCACCGTGCTGTCCCGGGTCCCTGGCACTGTGAGACAGCAGTGTGAATCACTGTGTCACCGTGCTGCCCCGGGACCCTGGCACTGTGAGACAGCAGTGCTAACCACTGTGTCACCGTGCTGCCCCGGGTCCCTGGCACTGTGAGACAGCAGTGCTAATCACTGTGGCGACGGTGCAGAGGGACCTCGGGGTCCTTGTGCATGAGTCGCAAAAACCCAGCTTGCAGGTGCAGCAGGTGGTCAGGAAGGCGAATGGGATGCTGGCCTTCATAGCGAGGGGGATTGAATATAAAAGTAGGGAGGTCTTGCTGCAGCTGTATAGGGCATTGGTGAGGCCGCAGCTGGAGTACTGTGTGCAGTTTTGGGCGCCGCACCTGCGCAAGGATGTTTTGGCCCTGGAGGGAGTGCAGAGGAGGTTTACTCGGCTGATACCGGAGTTGAGGGGATTGAGCTATGAGGAGAGGCTGAATAAACTAGGCTTGTACTCGTTAGAGTTTAGAAGAATGAGGGGAGATCTCATTGAGACGTATAAGATGATGAATGGGATGGATAGGATAGAGGTGGAGAGACTGTTCCCGCTCAAAAAAGACAGTAGGACTAGGGGGCACAGCCTCAAGATAAAGGGAGGGCGGTTTAGAATAGAGTTGAGGAGGAACTTCTTCACTCAAAGGGTGGTGAATCTCTGGAATTCTCTGCCCGTTGAAGTGGTGGAGGCTGCCTCGCTAAATATTTTTAAGAAACGGGTTGATGGGTTTTTGATAAGAGAAGGGATTAAGGGTTATGGGGAGAGGGCGGGAAGGTGGAGCTGAGTCACGACAGATCAGCCATGATCTTATTGAATGGCGGGGCAGGCTCGAAGGGCCAGATGGCCTACTCCTGCTCCTATTTCTTATGTTCTTATGTTCTTATGTTCTTATGTGCTGCCCCGGGTCCCTGGCACTGTGAGGTAGCAGTGCTAACCCACTGTGTCACCGTGCTGCCCCGGGTCCCTGGCACTGTGAGACAGCAGTGCTAACCCACAGTGTCACCGTGCTGCCCCGGGTTCCTGGCACTGTGAGGCAGGAGTGCTAACCACTGTGCCACCGGGTTGCCCTTGGACCCTGGCACTGTGAGACAGAAGTGCTGACCACCGTGCTGCCCTGGGTCCCTGGCACTCTGAGGCAGCAATGCTAACCACAGTGCAAGACTTCTTGAGAAGGTGAGAGGGCATGGGATCCAAGGGCCTTTGGCCTTGTGGATCCAGAACTGGCTTGCCTGCAGAAGGCAGAGAGTGGTTGTGGATGGGTCCTTTTCAGAATGGAGGTCAGTCACCAGTGGGGTGCCCCAGGGATCTGTTCTCGGACCCTTGTTGTTTGTCATTTTCATAAATGACCTGGATGAGGAAGTGGAGGGATGGGTTAGCAAGTTCGCTGATGACACGAAGGTCGGTTGTGTTGTGGATGGTCTGGAAGGATGTCAAAAGTTGCAGCAGGACATAGATAGGATGCAGGAATGGGCGGAGAAGTGGCAGATGGACTTCAACGCGGATAAATGTGTAGTCGTCCATTTCGGCAGAACCAATGGGATGAACGAGTACACTATCAAGGGCAGGAGTCTTAGTAGCGTTGAAGAGCAGAAGGATCTTGGGGTCCGGGTCCACAGGACTCTTAAATCGGCCTCGCAGTTGGAGGAGGTGGTCAAGAAGGCGTATGGTGTACTGGCCTTCATTAATCGAGGGATTGAGTTTAGGAGTCGGGAGGTAATGCTGCAATTTTACAGAACCCTTGTCAGGCCTCATTTGGAGTACTGTGCGCAGTTCTGGTCGCCTCACTATAGGAAAGACGTAGAAGCTATTGAAAGGGTGCAGAGGAGATTTACAAGGATGTTGCCTGGACTGGGAGGCATGCCTTATGAAGATAGGTTGAGGGAGCTGGGACTCTTTTCCCTAGAGAGGCGAAGGTTGAGAGGCGACCTGATAGAAGTTTATGAAATGTTGAGAGGAATAGATAGGGTGGACTCTCAGAGGCTATTTCCCCGGGTTGAAATGGTCGCTACGAGAGGACACAGATTTAAGGTGCGGGGATTGAAGCACAGAGGTGATGTTAGGGGTAAGTTTTTCACTCAGAGGGTGGTGAGTGAATGGAATCGGCTGCCGTCATCAGTGGTGGAGGCGAACTCGCTGGGGTCTTTTAAAAGACTTCTGGATGAGTATATGGGGTTTAATGGGATTGGGGGTTATAGATAGGTCTATAGATTGGTGGGGTTGATGTGATCGGCGCAACTTGAGGGCCGAAGGGCCTGTTTGTGCTGTAATGTTCTATGTTCTATGTATCACCGTGCTGCCCCGGGTCCCTGGCGCTGTGAGGCAGCAGTGCTAACCACTGTGTCACCGTGCTGCCCCGGGTCCCTGGTGCTGTGAGGCAGCAGTGCTAACCACTGTGTCACCGCGCTGCTCCGGGTCCCTGGCGCTGTGAGGCAGCAGTGCTAACCACTGTGTCACCGCGCTGCCCCGGGTCCCTGGCGCTGTGAGGCAGCAGTGCTAACCACTGTGTCACCGTGCTGCCCTGGGTCCCTGGCACTGTGAGGTAGCAGTGCTAACCACTGTGTTACCGTGCTGCCCCGGGTCCCTGGCACTGTGAGACAGCAGTGTGAATCACTGTGTCACCGTGCTGCCCCGGGTCCCTGGCACTGTGAGACAGGAGTGCTAGCCACTGTGTCACCGTGCTGCCCCGGGTCCCTGGCACTGTGAGACAGCAGTGCTAATCACTGTGTCACCGTGCTGCCCCAGGTCCCTGGCACTGTGAGACAGCAGTGTGAATCACTGTGTCACCGTGCTGCCCCGGGTCCCGGGCACTGTGAGACAGCAGTGTGAATCACTGTGCCACCGTGCTGCCCCGGGTCCCTGGCACTGTGAGACAGCAGTGCTAATCACTGTGTCACCGTGCTGCCCGGGTCCCTGGCACTGTGAGACAGCAGTGCTAACCACTGTGTCACCGTGCTGCCCCGGGTCCCTGGCACTGTGAGACAGCAGTGCTAACCACTGTGTCACCGTGCTGCCCCGGGTCCCTGGCACTGTGAGACAGGAGTGCTAACCACTGTATCACCGTGCTGCCCCGGGTCCCTGGCACTGTGAGACAGCAGTGCTAATCACTGTGTTACCGTGCTGCCCCGGGTCCCTGGCACTGTGAGACAGCAGTGCTAATCACTGTGTCACCGTGCTGCCCCAGGTCCCTGGCACTGTGAGGCAGCAGTGCTAATCACTGTGTCACCGTGCTGCCCCAGGTCCCTGGCACTGTGAGGCAGCAGTGCTAATCACTGTGTCACCGTGCTGCCCTGGGTCCCTGGCACTGTGAGACAGCAGTGTGAATCACTGTGTCACCGTGCTGCCCCGGGTCCCTGGCACTGTGAGACAGCAGTGTGAATCACTGTGTCACCGTGCTGCCCCAGGTCCCTGGCACTGTGAGACAGCAGTGCTAATCACTGTGCCACTGTGCTGTCCCGGGTCCCTGGCACTGTGAGACAGCAGTGCTAACCACTGTGTCACCGTGCTGCCCCGGGTCCCTGGCACTGTGAGACAGCAGTGCTAATCACTGTGTTACCGTGCTGCCCCGGGTCCCTGGCACTGTGAGACAGCAGTGCTAATCACTGTGTCACCGTGCTGCCCCAGGTCCCTGGCACTGTGAGGCAGCAGTGCTAATCACTGTGTCACCGTGCTGCCCCAGGTCCCTGGCACTGTGAGGCAGCAGTGCTAATCACTGTGTCACCGTGCTGCCCTGGGTCCCTGGCACTGTGAGACAGCAGTGTGAATCACTGTGTCACCGTGCTGCCCCGGGTCCCTGGCACTGTGAGACAGCAGTGTGAATCACTGTGTCACCGTGCTGCCCCAGGTCCCTGGCACTGTGAGACAGCAGTGCTAATCACTGTGCCACCGTGCTGTCCCGGGTCCCTGGCACTGTGAGACAGCAGTGTGAATCACTGTGTCACCGTGCTGCCCCAGGTCCCTGGCACTGTGAGGCAGCAGTGCTAACCACTGTGCCACCGTGCTGCCCTGGGTCCCTGGCACTCTGAGGCAGCAGTGCTAACCACAGTGCAAGACTTCTTGAGAAGGTGAGAGGCATGGGATCCAAGGGCCTTTGGCCTTGTGGATCCAGAACTGGCTTGCCTGCAGAAGGCAGAGAGTGGTTGTGGATGGGTCTTTTTCGGAATGGAGGTCAGTCACCAGTGGGGTGCCCCAGGGATCTGTTCTCGGACCCTTGCTGTTTGTCATTTTCATAAATGACCTGGATGAGGAAGTGGAGGGATGGGTAAGTAAGTTCGCTGATGACACGAAGGTCGGTGGTGTTGTGGATGGTCTGGAAGGATGTCAAAAGTTGCAGCAGGACATAGATAGGATGCAGGAATGGGCGGAGAAGTGGCAGATGGACTTCAACGCGGATAAATGTGTAGTCGTCCATTTCGGCAGAACCAATGGATGAACGAGTACACTATCAAGGGCAGGAGTCTTAGTAGCGTTGAAGAGCAGAAGGATCTCGGGGTCCGGGTCCACAGGACTCTTAAATCGGCCTCGCAGGTGGAGGAGGTGGTCAAGAAGGCGTATGGTGTACTGGCCTTCATTAATCGAGGGATTAAGTTTAGGAGTCGGGAGGTAATGCTGCAATTTTACAGAACCCTTGTCAGGCCTCATTTGGAGTACTGTGCGCAGTTCTGGTCGCCTCACTATAGGAAAGACGTAGAAGCTATTGAAAGGGTGCAGAGGAGATTTACAGGGATGTTGCCTGGACTGGGAGGCATGCCTTATGAAGATAGGTTGAGGGAGCTGGGACTCTTCCCTAGAGAGGCGAAGGTTGAGAGGCGACCTGATAGAAGTTTATAAAATGTTGAGAGGAATACACAGGGTGGACTCTCAGAGGCTATTTCCCCGGGTTGAAATGGTCGCTACGAGAGGACACAGATTTAAGGTGCGGGGAGGGAAGTACAGAGGTGATGTTAGGGGTAAGTTTTTCACTCAGAGGGTGGTGAGTGAATGGAATCGGCTGCCGTCATCGGTGGTGGAGGCGAACTCGCTGGGGTCTTTTAAAAGACTTCTGGATGAGTATATGGGGTTTAATGGGATTGGGGGTTATAGATAGGTCTATAGATTGGTGGGGTTGATGTGATCGGCGCAACTTGAGGGCCGAAGGGCCTGTTTGTGCTGTAATGTTCTATGTTCTATGTATCACCGTGCTGCCCCGGGTCCCTGGCACTGTGAGACAGCAGTGCTAATCACTGTATCACCGTGCTGCCCCGGGTCCCTGGCACTGTGAGACAGCAGTGCTAATCACTGTATCACCGTGCTGCCCCGGGTCCCTGGCACTGTGAGACAGTAGTGCTAACCACTGTGCCACTCCGATCCCTTGTGCTTCCGACCTCATTCGCTATTTCTTCATTGGTTCTATTATTCCACCCATCCTGTCCTTAGGATCCTTCTCAAACACCACATTCAAACATTTCTCCCTCTTTCCAATGCTCCATGCTTCACATCGAGAATTCATTGGGAAGCAGACACAACATTTTCACTCACTGATTCTCACTTGGAGACTCATGCTGACGCTTCTCAGAACGTTTGTTAAAATTGCCTTGGCCAATCTGTTTGTAGATTCCAGGACTGATTTTGACACTGAGTGTTACTGTGTTTCCCGGGTAGCTGAATGGAATGACATGTTCCAACTCGCTCCCGTTTCTGTTGCACATTGGAATGCCCTTTTTTGTCATCACTCCTGTTTTTTCTGCAGTTGGGTGTAAACCTGTACTTACTCCTTTCCTTTCTGTCTCGATGTATTTTCACGAGTCTCTGTTTGTTGCTGTGAGATGTTGGCATGGCAGATGCTGTTGATCCCTCTCCCTTTATTCATAAGAACATAAGAAATAGGAGCAGGAGTGGGCCATCTAGCCCTTCGAGCCTGCCCCGCCATTCAATAAGATCGTGGCTGATCTGTCGTGACTCAGCTCCACCTTCCTGCCCTCTCCCCATAACCCTTAATCCCTTCTCTTATCAAAAACCCATCAACCCGCTTCTTAAAAATATTTAGCAAGGTAGCCTCCACCACTTCAACGGGCAGAGAATTCCAGAGATTCACCACCCTTTGAGTGAAGAAGTTCCTCCTCAACTCTGTTCTAAACTGCCCCCCCCCCCTTTATCTTGAGGCTGTGCCCCTAGTCCTGCTGTCTTTTTTGAGCGGGAAGAGTCTCTCCACCTCTATCCTATCCATCCCATTCATCATCTTATACGTCTCAATGAGATCTCCCCTCATTCTTCTAAACTCTAACGAGTACAAGCCTAGTTTATTCAGCCTCTCCTCATAGCTCAACCCTCTCAACTCCGGTATCAGCCTAGTAAACCTCCTCTGCACTCTCTCCAAGGCCAAAATATCCTTGCGCAGGTGCGGCGCCCAAAACTGCACACAGTACTCCAGCTGCGGCCTCACCAATGCCCTATACAGCTGCAGCAAGACCTCCCTACTTTTATATTCAATCCCCCTCGCTATGAAGGCCAGCATCCCATTCGCCTTCCTGACCACCTGCTGCACCTGCAAGCTGGGTTTTTGCGACTCATGCACAAGGACCCCGAGGTCCCTCTGCACCGTCGCCTGCTGCAGTTTTTCGCCACGTAAGTAATAATCCTTCCTACCATTCCTCCTACCAAAGTGGACCACCTCACACTAAAACCCTTGATATCATTCTGGAATGGACAGCTACTCACTTCACTTTCAAATGATGTTGATTGAGATCAATATTAACACGGATCCTCAGGATACTGTTCTTCAAAATAGCATCATCGGATCATTTATATTCACCTGCGATGGCAAGGCAGCAACTCCGACAATGTGGCACTCCCTCAGTACTGGCCCTCTGACAGTGCGGCACTCCCTCAGCACTGACCCTCTGACAGTGCGGCACTCCCTCAGTACTGACCTTCTGACAGTGTGGCACGCCCTCAGCGCTGACCCTCTGACAGTGCGGCACTCCCTCAGCACTGACCCTCGGACAGTGCGGCACTCCCTCAGTACTGACCCTCTGACAGTGCGGCACTCCCTCAGTACTGACCCTCTGACAGTGCGGCGCTCCCTCAGTACTGACCCTCTGACAGTGTGGCGCTCCCTCAGTACTGACCCTCTGACAGTGCAGCACTCCCTCAGCACTGACCCTCTGACAGTGTGGCACTCCCTCAGCACTGACCATCTGACAGTGCGGCACTCCCTCAGCACTGACCCTCTGACAATGCGGCACTCCCTCAGTACTGACCGTCTGACATTGTGGCACTCCCTCAGCACTGACCTTCTGACAGTGCGGCACTCCCTCAGTACTGACCCTCTGACAGTGCGGCACTCCCACAGCACTAACCCTCTGATAGTGCGGCATTCCCTCAGCACTGACCCTCTGACAGTGCGGCACTCCCTCAGCACTGCACTGAAAGATTCAGCCTGGATTTTGTGCTCTGTTCTGTGGAGTAAGATTTGAATTCGTGATCTGAAGATAAAAGTTCTGTTGATAAATATTCTCGGGGACTGAATTGGTTGATATTGTTGAATTTGTTCACAGGACTGGGAAGGAACATAAATCAGACGATAAATCAGACAGAAGGACGTGGAGGCTTTGGAGAAGGTGCAGAGGAGGTTTACCAGGATGTTGCCTGGTATGGAGGGTCTTAGCTATGAGGAGAGACTGGGTAATCTGGGATTGTTCTCCCTGGAAAGGCGGAGAATGAGGGGAGACCTGATAGAGGCGTATAAAATTATGAAGGGTATGGGTAGGGTGAACAGTGGGGAAACTTTTTCCCAGGTCGGAGGTGACGATCACGAGGGGTCACGAGCCCGAGGTGAGAGGGGTGAGGTATAACTCCGATATCAGGGGGACGTGTTTTACACAGGGGGTGGTGGGGGCCTGGAATGCGCTGCCAAGTAGGGTGGTAGAGGCAGACATGTTGGCACCGTTTAAGACTGATCTGGATAGTCACATGAGCAGCCTGGGAATGGAGGGATACAAACGAATGGTCTCGTTGGACCAATGAGCAGCGCAGGCTCGGAGAGCCGAAGGGCCTGTTTCCTGTGCTGTACTGTTCTTTTGTTCGTTGTAATGTAAATAGTTTATTTAATGGACTAAATCAACTTGGGATATAACATGGGGGATATATTTTGGCTTATTTCCGTGCTCGGGAAAGCACAGAAGCACCTTCCAAACCACGACCATCAGCATCTAGAGGGACCAAAACAGCAGATACCTGGGAACAACACCATCCGGTGGTTCCCTTCCAAGTTACCCACCCTCCCGACTTGGAAATATGTCACCATTCACTGTCACTGGGTCAAAATCCTGAAACTCCCTCCCTAACAGCACTGTGGGCGTACCTACACCTCAGCGGTCCAAGAAGGCAGCTCACCACCACCTTCTGAAGGGCAGTTAGTGATGGCCGGTAAACGCTGGTCCAGCCAATGGCCCCCACTTCCCATAAATGAATTATAAAAAAGATCTGAAATAAATTGAGAGGGAACATTCCTGTTTATAACATCTGGACTGAAGGGAAGAACATTATTTCCAGGAATGGTCGAGGAAATTAGTCTGAGGCATCCAGAATTGATGACACATCTCTGACCACTTAATTACAGAGGAATGTTGTGTAATATTAGAGACAGTGTAGATGGGGGAGATGAATCTGGAGAGGCAATACAAACCAAATGTACAATTTGTCCAGAACTTTGACATGTTGGAATACACAAACTTTTGAAGGTGGCAGGAAAATTGAGATGTTGATAAAACCTCTTTGGCTTTCTAAATTGATGTCAACAAGTAAGGGAAGTAAATTAGACTCTGAGCTGTGGGATTGTGTCCAGTACTGGGCTATACACTTTATGAAGGACCTCCAGGCTTTGGAGAGGCTGCGGAGGTGATTTACTCGGATGTTCCCAGGGATTGAGGGGGTTTCAGTCAATGAGGAGAGACTGGAGAAGCTGGGATTGTTCCCCTTGGAGCGGAGAAGGTTTAAGAGGAGATTTAATGGAAGAACTCAAAATCAGGAAGAGTTTTGATGGAGCGAATCAGGAGAAAGTGTTTGCAGTGACAGGAGGGTGGGTAACCAGAGGGACACAGATTGGAGAGAATTGAAGAGGGGGAGATGAGGGGAATTTATTTGACGCAGTGAGTTTGTTGAGATCTGGAATGTGCTGCCTGAAAGGGCGGTGGAAGCAGATTCAATAATAACTTTCAAAAGGGAATTGGAGAGTTCTATTTGCAGGATTGTGGTGAAATTGCACAGCCCCCCAGCACCCCGTCACTGCCCCCCCGGCACCCCGTCACTGCCCCCCCGCAACCCGTCACTGCCCCCCGGCACCCCGTCACTGCCCCCCCCGCACCCCGTCACTGCCCCCCGGCACCCCGTCACTGCCCCCCCGACACCCCGTCACTGCCCCCCCGGCACCCCGTCACTGCCCCCCCCGCACCCCGTCACTGCCCCCCGGCACCCCGTCACTGCCCCCCCGGCACCCCGTCACTGCCCCCCCGCAACCCGTCACTGCCCCCCGGCACCCCGTCACTGCCCCCCCCGCACCCCGTCACTGCCCCCCCGGCACCCCGTCACTGCCCCCCCGGCACTGCCCCCCGGCACCCCGTCACTGCCCCCCCGGCACCCCGTCACTGCCCCCCCCGCACCCCGTCACTGCCCCCCCGGCACCCCGTCACTGCCCCCCCGGCACTGCCCCCCGGCACCCCGTCACTGTCCCCCCGGCACCCCGTCACTGCCCCCCGGCACCCCGTCACTGCCCCCCCGGCACCCCGTCACTGCCCCCCCGGCAACCCGTCACTGTCCCCCCGGCACCCCGTCACTGCCCCCCGGCACCCCGTCACTGCCCCCCGGCACCCCATCACTGCCCCCCGGCACCCCGTCATTGCCCCCCCGGCACCCCGTCACTGCCCCCCCGGCACCCCGTCACTGCCCCCCCGTCACTGCCCCCCCGGCACCCCGTCACTGCCCCCCGGCACCCCGTCATTGCCCCCCCCGCACCCCGTCACTGCCCCCCCGGCACCCCGTCACTGCCCCCCGGCACCCCGTCACTGCCCCCCCGGCACCCCGTCACTGTCCCCCCCGGCACCCCGTCACTGCCCCCCGGCACCCCGTCACTGCCCCCCCCGGCACCCCGTCACTGCCCCCCGGCACCCCGTCACTGCCCCCCCCGGCACCCCGTCATTGCCACCCCGGCACCCCGTCACTGCCCCCCCGGCACCCCGTCACTGCCCCCCCGTCACTGCCCCCCCGGCACCCCGTCACTGCCCCCCGGCACCCCGTCACTGCCCCCCCGGCACCCCGTCACTGCCCCCCCGGCACCCCGTCACTGCCCCCCGGCACCCCGTCACTGCCCCCCCGGCACCCCGTCACTGTCCCCCCCGGCACCCCGTCACTGCCCCCCGGCACCCCGTCACTGCCCCCCCCGGCACCCCGTCACTGCCCCCCCGGCACCCCGTCACTGCCCCCCCGGCACCCCGTCACTGCCCCCCCGGCACCCCGTCACTGCCCCCCCGGCACCCCGTCACTGCCCCCCCGGCACCCCGTCACTGCCCCCCCGGCACCCCGTCACTGCCCCCCGGCACCCCGTCACTGCCCCCCCGGCACTGCCCCCCCGGCACCCCGTCACTGCCCCCCCGGCACCCCGTCACTGCCCCCCCGACACCCCGTCACTGCCCCCGGCACCCCGTCACTGCCCCCCCGGCACCCCGTCACTGTCCCCCCGGCACCCCGTCACTGCCCCCCCGGCACCCCGTCACTGCCCCCCGGCATCCCGTCACTGCCCCCCCGGCTCTGCCCCCCCGGCACCCCGTCACTGCCCCCCCGGCACCCCGTCACTGCCCCCCCGGCACCCCGTCACTGCCCCCCCGACACCCCGTCACTGCCCCCCGGCACCCCGTCTCTGCCCCCCGGCACCCCGTCACTGCCCCCCGGCACCCCGTCACTGCCCCCCCGGCACCCCGTCACTGCCCCCCCGACACCCTGTCACTGCCCCCCGGCACCCCGTCACTGCCCCCCGGCACCCCGTCACTGTCCCCCCGGCACCCCGTCTCTGTCACCCCGGCACCCCGTCACTGTCCCCCCCCGACACCCCGTCACTGCCCCCCCCCCCGCACCCCGTCACTGTCCCCCCGGCACCCCGTCACTGTCCCCCCGGCACCCCGTCACTGCCCCCCCGGCACCCCGTCACTGCCCCCCGTCACTGCCCCCCCGGCACCCCGTCACTGCCCCCCGTCACTGCCCCCCCGGCACCCCGTCACTGCCCCCCATCACTGCCCCCCCGGCACCCCGTCACAGTCCCCCCCGGCACCCCGTCACTGCCCCCCCGTCACTGCCCCCGGCACCCCGTCACTGCCCCCCCGGCACCCCGTCACTGCCCCCCCGTCACCCCGTCACTGCCCCCGGCACCCCATCACTGCCCCCCCCGACACCCCGTCACTGCCCCCCCGGCACCCCGTCACTGCCCCCCCGGCACCCTGTCAGATCCATACTGACAGTGATGAAGAGAAGCGCTCTCTGTCAGAGGGTTGTGATGTTCTGGGACTCTCTGCCTCAGAAGGGGTAGGGTGAGACTCACTGAATATTTTTAAGTTGACAATGTGGAGATTCTTCCTGGGTAAATGAATCAAAGGTTGATGGGAATGTGGAATTCAAAACTGAACAAATCAGCCATGGCCTTATTGAATGGCAGAACATTCTCAAAGGGCCGAATGGCCTAACCTCCTATTTTGTGTGTCCACCTGTATATTTGTTACTCTAGATGCTGGCTGGAGGTTTAAGTGTTGATTCACCAGCACTTTGGGTGGAAGCTGAATATTCGCTTCAATTATCTGTGGATCATTTTTCTGTTTTTCTCCTGATGTTTCCAGTTGAGCAGGGTCTCATTGGCCACTGCATAGCTTCCCCTGGCCAATGAGAAAATGGATAGCTTCCTCTGGCCAATGAGACATTGCCTAGCTTCCCCTGGCCAATGAGAAAATGGATAGCTTCCTCTGGCCAATGAGACATTGCCTAGCTTCCCCTGGCCAATGAGAAAATGGATAGCTTCCTCTGGCCAATGAGACATTGCCTAGCTTCCCCTGGCCAATGAGAAAATGGATAGCTTCCTCTGGCCAATGAGACATTGCCTAGCTTCCCCTGGCCAATGAGAAAATGGATAGCTTCCTCTGGCCAATGAGACATTGCCTAGCTTCCCCTGGCCAATGAGAAAATGGATAGCTTCCTCTGGCCAATGAGACATTGCATAGCTTCCACTGGCCAATGAGACATTGCATAGCTTCCTCTGGCCAATGAGGCACTGGATAGCTTCCACTGGCCAATGAGACAGTGGATAGCTTCCACTGGCCAATGAGACACTGCATAGCTTCCCCTGGCCAATGAGAAAATGGATAGCTTCCTCTGGCCAATGAGACTCTGCATAGCTTCCACTGGCCAATGAGACAGTGGATAGCTTGCACTGGCCAATGAGACAGTGGATAGCTTCCACTGGCCAATGAGACAGTGGATAGCTTCCACTGGCCAATGAGACACTGCATAGCTTCCACTGGCCAATGAGGCACTGGATAGCTTCCACTAGCCAATGAGACACTGCATAGCTTCCACTGGCCAATGAGGCACTGGATAGCTTCCACTGGCCAATGAGGCACTGGATAGCTTCCACTGGCCAATGAGACAGTGGATAGCTTCCACTGGCCAATGAGACACTGCATAGCTTCCACTGGCCAATGAGGCACTGGATAGCTTCCACTGGCCAATGAGACAGTGGATAGCTTCCACTGGCCAATGAGACAGTGGATAGCTTCCACTGGCCAATGAGGCACTGCAGAGCTTGCTATGACCTGATCCAGAGGCTGAGGGTTCGAGTCCCACCCCAGGATTTGATGGCCAAGGAAGGAGAGTCCGTATCGCGGGCAGACGTGAGTGTAGTCCAGTCCATCAAACAAACCAGCCTCCAATCCATTGACTCTGTCTACTCTTATCGCTGATTTGGCAAAGCAGCCGGCATCATTAAGGACCCCAATGCTCCCCGGACATTCTCTCTCCCACCTTCTTCCTTCGGGAGAAAGAAACAAAAGTCTGAGGTCCCATACCAACCGACTCGAGAACAGCTTCTTCCCTGCTGCCGTCAGACTTTTGAATGGACCTACCTCGTATTAAGTTGATCTTTCTCTACACCCCAACTGTGACTGTAACACTACACTCTGCACTGTCTCCTTCTCTATGAACGGTATGCTTTGACTGTATAGCATGCAAGAAACAATACTTTTCTTTGGATGCTAATATATGCGATGATAACAAATCAGATCAAATCAAACAGTTGGCTGTCAACCTGTAAATGTGTTTAGCCCCTGTGAGTGGCTGCCCGTGAGTGTGGCAGAAGTTCCTGGTCAGCTGGGTGATGGACATTGGCACAACCGCCATCGCTGCCCCAAGGTCTAGACCACAACGGGCATGTACGAGCGGATGTGGGCACAGCCAGTCGGACTCCCTGGGTGACGGCTGGCGTGCCTGTCATGTTGGTGCCTTGGGCTTCATCCCGTGTGGATTGGGAGTCCGCCTCGTCACGCTACCCCGCGCCGCAGGTCACGACCCGTCACCAGGCAAAGGGTTTTCCAGTGACAGGAAGGTTGGGTTCATGGGCGTACATCTGGTTTGCAATGATTCTCACAGCTGTTTTATTTACCGCTGGAGTCTCTCAATAATCAATCAGAGTTGGAAAAGCTGAGCAGAACTTGTTGTGAGTCTTAAAGGACTGTAAATTATCGAGAACTGTATCAATTCCAAATGTAATTTCTTTCTTTTAACTAGTCAATGTCATCATTGTAAAATGTTAACATGATACTGCCACTCATCAAACCGTGTATTTCACATCTCCAGGGGATACCCGGAGCACATGGGAATCCAGGATTGCCAGGAACACCAGGCTCAAAGGTATATGCGACTGTGAGGCAATTAATCTGTGTCACTAACCGACCGTTTTCCATATGCAGGGACGCTTTGAACTATCCCAGCCGTCTTACATCATTAAATCATTATCTGCCATGATTGACTGCAGCCCATATGTGGATCGAACTCAGGCCCTGGGCAAGAAACGAGGCTCTTTCTTCCTGAAATGTGACCCTTTGTCCCAGACTGGCATTATAAACAAAACAAAAAGCAAAACCTCCGGCCTATTAGCAAACTAGCCTCCCTACTTTGGTTCCACAACCTGCGATTGGTATTTCCAGCCATGGCTCAATGGAGTTTGGAATATTGTGTTCAGTTCTGGTCACCTCACTATAAGAAGGATGTGGAAGCATTGGAGAGAGTGCAGAGGAGATTTATCAGGAGGCTGCCTGGGTTTGGAGGGTAGGTCTTATGAGGAAAGGTTGAGGGAGCTGGGGCTTTTCTCTTTGGAGCGGAGGAGGATGAGAGGTGACTTAGTAGAAGTTCATAAGACGATGAGGGGGATAGATAGAGTGGACGTGCAGAGACTATTTCCTCGGGTGGATGTAGCTGTTATTAGGGGGCGTAACTATGAGGTTGATGGTGGGAGATATCGGAGAGATGTCCGAGGTAGATTCTTTACTCAGAGAGTGGTTGGGGTGTGGAATGCACTGCCTGCTGTGATAGTGGAGTCGGACACTTTAGGTTCCAAGGGGCAGGCTCGAAGGGCCAGATGGCCTACTCCTGCTCCTATTTCTTATGTTCTTATGTTCTTATGTTATTGGATAGACACATGGAGCACACCAGAATGATAGGGAGTGGGATAGCTTGATCTTGGGATTGGACATAGCTCGGCACAACATCGAAGGTCGAAGGGCCTGTCCCGTGCTGTACTGTTCTATGTTCTATAACACATTTGTGTATCAAGGTTTGTGGGCTCAAGCTCCACAACAGACACTTTAACTGACATCTTGCTGCCAGTGGGATCTTACAGTCCTGCCGATGGTGCAGCCCTTTGCCGTGGGCTTCCTGATGGCGAAGGGTGCGTTGAGTGGGAAGCAGTGTTAACAATGGTGGGACTATATGATCCCACCAGGGCGGGGGGGGCAGAGTATTGCCTCCTGCCACAGGTAAGGGTCTCCAGAGGTAACGGTACAGGAGTAGGAAAATAAACCATTGATGGTGATTTATCTGCCTATTGGTAGGTGGATGAGAATGGAACCATGGGCACAGCCAAGGAGGCCAGTTTCTGTGCTGTAATGTTCTCTGGTTCTATGGAACGAGGTGAGACCATCTCCATCCAGCTGAATAACAAGTGGGAAATGGACAGATTGGCCATTTTAAGGTTCCAGTTATCAAACATCTGTTGATTCACACAAAAGAAAACATCCCTTGACAACGCAGTTCCTCGCGCTAACTCAGTTTCCAGAAGGTCAGACACAGAGAAAACAAGCCTCCAGCCAAATGCATTTTTCTACTGAGGGTCAGTTACCATTTCACTCAGTGAAACATTCCTATGTAAAAGGGAGTTAGAAACGTTACTTCCACTTTCAAACAAATTCTTTCACAAGCCAACAATTAAAAGTTATTGAATAATTGCAATAAATGCATATACTCCCACTCCAGAGGATTACATAAGAACATAAGAAATAGGAGCAGGAGTAGGCCATCTAGCCCTTCGAGCCTGCCCCGCCATTCAATAAGATCATGGCTGATCTGAAGTGGATCAGTTCCACCTTCCCGTCCTCTCCCCATAACCCTTAATCCCTTCTCTTATCAAAAACCCATCAACCCGCTTCTTAAAAATATTTAGCGAGGCAGCCTCCACCACTTCAACGGGCAGAGAATTCCAGAGATTCACCACCCTTTGAGTGAAGAAGTTCCTCCTCAACTCTGTTCTAAACCGCCCCCCCTTTATCTTGAGGCTGTGCCCCCTAGTCCTACTGTCTTTTTTGAACGGGAAGAGTCTCTCCACCTCTAAGCGCTTGTCCAAAACAGGAGTATTCCTGAGGAACCCCCATGTCATTCATCACCAACTCATTTCCTTCCAGCAGGCACTGAACCCCAATTTTTATAGCCCGGTGACACAACTGATTATCTGCTGTCCCCGTCATAATTACCAAGGAAAAGCAATCGGTCTGAGGATTGGGAGCAGTTTAAAACTCAGCAAAGGAGGACCAAGGGATTGATTGAGAAGGGGAAAATAGAGTGTGAAAGTAAGCCAGTGGGGATCATAAAACGGAACTGTAAAAGTTCCTATAGATATTTAAAGAGAAACAGATTGTCAAAAACTAATGTAACCCCTTACTGTCAGAAACAGGAGAATTCATAACGGGGAATAAGGAAAAGGCTGAGGAATTAAATTCATACTTTGCTTCTGTCTTCACACAAAAGCAGACATCAACAACGTACCAGAAATTCTGAGAGAACCAAGCTTTAGTGAAAAGCTGAAGGAAATCAGCATTAGTAGAGAAATGGTTTTGGGGAAATTGATGGGATTGAAGGTGGATAAATCTCCTGGTCCTGATTATCTTCATCCCAGAGTACTTCAGGAAGTGGCCCTGGAAATTGTAGCTCCATGGGTGGTTATTTTCCAAAATTCTTTGGACCCTAAACTGGTTCCTACAGATTAGAGGGTAGCTAATGTAAACCCGCTAGTCAAAAAGGGAGGGAAAGAGAAAACAGGGAACTATAGAGCAGTGAGCCTAATATCGGCACTGGGGAAGTTGCTGGGGTCCATTATCAAAAATTTATAACTTAGCATTTGAAGGGCAGTGGTAAAATCAGACAAAGTCAGCATGGATTTACAAAAAGAAAATCACGCTTGGCGAATCTATTGGAATTCTTTGAGGCTGTAACTTTCTAGAGTTGACCAAGGAGAACCAGTGAATGCGGTTTATTGATACTTTCAGAAGGCTTTTGACAGGGTCTCACATAATAGACTGCTACATAAAATTCAATGCACGGGATTGCAGATAATGTCCTGAGATGAATAGAAAGCTGGTTAGCAGATGGGAAGCAAAGAGTTGGCATAAATGGGTCTTTTTCTGATTGGCAGACAGTGATTAGTGGGTTCTGCAGGTATCTTTGCGAGAACCCCAAGTGTTCACATTATATATTAATGATCTGGAAGAGGGAACTTAAAGTATTATCTCTAAATTTGCAGATGATACAGAGTTGGGTGGGAGGGTGAGCTGTGAGGAGGATGCAGAGATACTTCAGTGTAATTTGGACAGACTGAGTGTGTGGGTATCTGCATGGCAGATGCAGTATAATGTAGATAGATATATGTGATGTATCAATAGTCGGAAATCAGATTGTTATTTGAATGGTTGTAAACTGAGAGAGATGAATACTCTGTGACACCTCGGTGTCCTCATGCATCAGTTACTGAAAGACGGCAGGCAGGTACAGCAGACAGTAAAGAAGTCAGAGAGTCAGAGAGGTTTACAGCATGGAAACAGGCCCTTCGGCCCAACTTGTCCATACCGCCCAGTTTTTACCACTAATCTAGTCCTAATTGTCCACATTTGGCCCATATCCTTCTATACCCATCGTACCCATGTAACTGTCCAAATGCTTCTTAAAAGAAAAAAATTGTACCAATCTCTATAATTGCCTCTGGCAGCTTGTTCCAGACACTCACCATCCTTTGAATGAAAAAAATTGCCCCTCTGGACCCTTTTGTATCTCTCCCCTCTCACCTTAAACCTATGCCCTCTAGTTTTGGACTCCCCTGCCTTTGGGAAAAGATACTATCTCGCTGATCTGTGCCCCTCATTATTTTATAGAGCTCTATAAGATCATGTCTCAGCATCCTACACTCCAAGGAAAAAAATCCCTGTCTCTCCTTATAACTCAAACCATCAAGCCCTGGTAGCATCCTAGTAAATCTTTTCTGCACTCTTTCTAGTTTAATAATATACTTTCTGTAATAAGGTGACCAGAACTGTACACAGTATTCCAAGTGTGGCCTTACCAATGTCTTGTACAACTTCAACAAGAATTAAGAGAATTAAGAAGGAGGCTTTGTTTTAAAATGTTTCTGCTAACAATGTGCCAAAAACAGAATCCTTAACATTTAAAGATCCTGTGTGAGTAATTGCAAAATATTTTCCCCCAGTTTGATGGTAGACTTATTTTGAATTGAGTTGAAATAAACTCTCAGTGGGTGTAGAAGGGACAACACACTGACTGAATATTTCCATTGTGGAAGTGGCGTTCCATTTGTGGATTTGAACTTAATTCACCAATGAAAAAAAGAGCTATCAAAGGTTGATAAGTTTTGCCAATTCCAGTGGTAAGAACTAACAAGTAAGTATTCCATTTAACAGTTAGCCAGTGAAATCCTACAAATCTGTTGTTGTGTTATATTGACTGCAGTAAACGAGAATTCTTTCCAGTTATTTCTATAACTTTTTTTAAATCTCTGATCATCTGCATTGTTTAGTACTGTTTCTGATAAGTCATGGCGAGTTGACTTGTCTGTATTTTGTTTATGTTGGTGTGTACATAATTCCTACATTAGGGTCCAAAAGGAGAACCAGGCTTATTCCCCACTAAGGCACCACGTGGAGAACAGGTAACTCAGACTGGGTTGTCATCCATGTGCTGTCCCGTTGGGAGTGTTACGTCTTTCCAGTGTCTGTGTTGCCATTTCATCCCCGTCTCTGTTGATTGTTCTGCATGGTCCGCTTTGTTAGCTCAGCGTGGCTCCTTTCTGAGGAGAGCGTGTGACCGAAGGAGTGAGGGCTCTAGAACCTGGTCGATGTGCATGATAACAACACTGGGACGTGGTTTTGCAAAGGTTTGCTGGTGTGGTGCATGCGTTGTTCCGATGTCTGTGCTCCATCTGTTTCTGTTTCACCTGGGTTTGGTTTTGCACGGGGGTTGGGTGGACTGTTGATGTCCATTAGCTTTCCATGTCCTTGTGTTGCATGTGGTGCTGGATTTGAGTGAATGTTTTCAGTTTGTAGGAGCCTGTTTGGGAGCAGAGCAATGTTAGCCGATCAGGCTGGGGGGGGTGGTGGAGAAATCACTTTAAAATGTTGATAAGTTTGGGATAGAGGGAGTCCATTCAGCCCCTCAAACCTATCCCATCATCCCTCAGCTTCATTTACCCACCTGTGGTGATGGCAACGCAACAGAGTGAGGGTCATCTGGTCTGAGTGACCAATCGGGGCACCGGGGGGAGGGGGGGGGGGGTGGAATCACGCTGGGGGAGGAGCTGTCTTAGGCAGAGACATTCCAGAACTATCTGCGGACCTGCCGCTGCTCTCGTAGACCCTTGTAAATAAATAAATCCTTGACGAGTTATCCATTCCCCCCTGCTTTATCCCTCTCGCTCTGTCACTTCTTCCCCTGTAAGCTCTTTGGCTTCTGAAATATTGAGAGATTCTGCGCAGAGAGGTATTTGCAGAGTTCCTGCGCCTTCATCTAAAACGTGCGGTTTTCTGCCTCGCGTCTGACTTTGTGAACCTTCTCTCACACAGGGTGATCCAGGTTCCATTGGTCTGGTCGGCTCACCGGGACCCCCGGGCGAAAAGGTAAATCTTTTCTCCGCCTCTGCGGGTTTCTCACTGAGATTAAGAGGGGAGGAAGTGAGGGGAGGCGGTGGCACAGTGGGATTGTCAGTGATATAGTAACCCAGGGTAAGATCTGAGACCTGAGTTCCAATCCCTCCCCCCATGGCAGAAGGTGAAGTTTGAATTTCAGATTGAATTGAATTTGATAAAAATCTGGGAGCCACCGTCAATTGTGGCAAAAACCCACCTGGTTCACGAATGGGAAAGGAGGTTTTACCCGGTCTGACTTACAAGTGACTCCAGGTTCTCATCAGCGTGGCTGCTTCTGAATTAGAACCAGCATAGAACCCTACAGTGCAGAAACAGGCCCTTCGGCCCATCGAGTCTGCACCGAACACAATCCCACCCAGACCCTATCCCCATATCCCTACACATTTTACCTGCTAATCCCTCTAACCTACACATCCCAGGACACTAAGGGGCAATTTTTTAGCATGGCCAATCAACCTAACCCGCACATCTTTGGACTGTGGGAGGAAACCGGAGCACCCGGAGAAAACCCACGCAGACACGAGGAGAATGTGCAAACTCCACACAGGCAGTGACCCGAGCCGGGAATCGAACCCAGGACCCTGGAGCTGTGAAGCAGCAGTGCTAACCACTGTGCTACCGTGCCGCCCTAAATTGACCCAGCCAGTGACACACATTCCTGCTGAATGAATTTTTAAAGAATTAGAGTGAGCTTCCGCTGAGTTTTAATAGCTTAAAGCAGAAACCCAGCAGGTGATTTTAATATTTTTAGGGAACATCACATTTAATCATTGCTGGTCTAACATTTCCTCATTGTCACCCAGTGACAATATTCTCTGAAATCGCTCTCCCGAAACACCTTGGGGTGTTTGTCCAACTTTAGGGGCGTTCAAATGGTCAGTGGATGGGCATATGGATAACATTGGAATAGTTTAGGTTAGAGGGTCATTGGATTGGTTCCACTGGTCGGCGCAACATCGAGGGCCGAAGGGCCTGTACTGCGCTGTTATGTTCTATGTTTTACCATGTTGAAGGTGCTATACAAATGCAAGTAAGAATTGTTATTATCATTGTCTAATGATAAGAGAAGTGGTTGTCACTTACTCAGCAACTTCACCCCATACGAGTGGCAACTGGGTCACCATGAATGACACGGTGGCACAGTGGTTAGCACTGCTGCTTCACAATGCCAGGGACCCGGGTTCGATTCCAGCTTCGGGTCACTGTCTGTATGGAGTTTGCACATTCTCCCCGTGTCTGCGTGGGTTTCCTCCGAGTGCTCAGGTTTCCTCCCACAGTCCAAAGATAAGAACTTAAGAAATAGGAGCAGGAGTAGGCCATCTAGCCCCTCGAGCCTGCCCCGCCATTCAATAAGATCATGGCTGATCTGAAGTGGATCAGTTCCACTTTCCCGCTTTCTCCCCATAACCCTTAATTTCCTTGTCTATCAGAAACCTATCTACCCGTGACTTAAATATATTTAGCGAGGCAGCCTCCACCACTTCAACGGGCAGAGAATTCCAGAGACTCACCACCCCTTGAGTGAAGAAGTTCCTCTTCAACTCCGATCTAAACCCCCCCTTATTTTGAGGCTGTGCCCTCTAGTCCTGCTGTCCTTTCTGAGCGGGAAGAATCTCTCTACCTCAACCCTATCCGTCCCCTTCATCATCTTATACGTCTCTATAAGATCCCCCCTCATCCTTCTAAACTCCAACGAGATGTGAGGGGTAGGTGGATTGGCCACACTAAATTGCCCCTTAGTCTCTCAAGATGTGCAGGTTAGGGGGATTGGTGGGGTAAATATGTTGGGTTATGGGGACGAGCTCGGGTAAAATACTCTGTTGAAGAGTCAGTTAGCTGTGCTAACCACTGTGTCACCATGCCCACCATATCTGAAGTCTCACTGGAACCACGTGCAGGAGATCCAGTTACAGAACCTTATATAAACAGAGCTGGAATACAGGACAGTGGAGTTTTAGCTACAGCTGTGCAAAGCCATGAATAGACCACATCTGGAGCACGGTGCTCAGTGCTGGCATCATGCTTAGCCTTGGATAGAGTGCAGGGATCAGAGATAAGGGTCACCAACTTCAGACAGTCACTAATAAACAGGGAATTTAGGGAAAACCTCTTCAATCAGAGAGTAGTGAGAATGAACGGTAAACATACAAATCGGAACAGAAAAGTAAAGTTTATTTATTAGTCATGAGCAGGCTTACATTCACACTGCAATGAAGTTACTGTGAAAATCCCCTAGTCGCCACACTCTGGCCCCTGTGCGGGTAACACTGAAGGAGAATCTAGCACGGCCAAAGCACCTAACCAGCACGTCTTTCCGACTGTGGGAGGAAACCAGAGCACCCGGAAGAAACCCTCACAGACATGGGGAGAACGTGCAAACTCCTCACAGACAGTGACCCAACCTGGGAATCGAACCCTGGTCCCTGGAGCAGTATGGAAGCAGTGCTAACCACTGTGCCACCGTGCCGTCCCAGAAGGGCACGGTGTTAGGATGAGGCAAAGACGAGTTGGGGAGAAAGGTTTTCTGGAACAGTCATGCCAGTATCAACAATTTGGGCCGAATGGCCTGATTCATAAGAACATAAGAAATAGGAGCAGGAGTAGGCCATCTGGCCCTTCGAGCCTGCCCCGCCATTCAGTAAGATCATGGCTGATCTGTCGTGGCTCAGCTCCACCTTCCCGCCCTCTCCCCATAACCCTTAATCCCCTCTCTTATCAAAAACCCATCGACCCGTTTCTTAAAAATATTTAGCGAGGCAGCCTCCACCACTTCAACGGGCAGAGAATTCCAGAGATTCACCACCCTTTGAGTGAAGAAGTTCCTCCTCAACTCTGTTCTAAACCGCCTCCCCTTTATCTTGAGGCTGTGCCCCCTAGTCCTACTGTCTTTTTTGAGCGGGAAGAGTCTCTCCACCTCTATCCTATCCATCCCATTCATCATCTTATACGTCTCAATGAGATCTCCCCTCATTCTTCTAAACTCTAACGAGTACAAGCCTAGTTTATTCAGCCTCTCCTCATAGCTCAATCCCCTCAACTCCGGTATCAGCCTAGTAAACCTCCTCTGCACTCCCTCCAAGGACAAAATATCCTTGCGCAGGTGCGGCGCCCAAAACTGCACACAGTACTCCAGCTGCTATCATGTATATTCTATATAATTCATTGTAACATATTTCAACCATGGTACGGGTCAGATGCAGAGTTTCTCTGTCCCTGAGTCACACTGACACAGCCGCAGGATTGGAATCAGGATTATTTCAATTAACTTTTCCATCAAATATTGAAAGATGTCGGCTTTCTCTCATCTATCCTGCCCTGCAGTAATGCTTGTCATATTACCTGCATCTTGATTAAATTGGCATTATCTTTAATCTTTTCCTCATTTATTTTGATTTTGTACAATTCCAGCCATGTTTCATCAGGTTTGATGGTTGGTTTCTGCTGCCTGAGGGAGTGGAGGCGTGAGAGATCCTATATATATTTAACCCTGTTCACTTCAGCCTGTGTAAAGACTTCATTTTAAGATATTTCTGCCTATGTGATATTGTGGACAAGTCCCCAGGACCGGATGGAATGCATCCGAGGGTCCTGAAAGAAATGGCGGAGGTGATAGTGGATGCCTTGGTGGTTATTTTCCAGATGTCGCTGGATTCCGGGGAAGTGCCGGAAGATTGGAAAACGGCTAATGTTACGCCGTTGTTTAAGAAGGGTGCCAGGCAAAAGGCGGGGAATTATAGGCCGGTTAGTTTAACGTCTGTTGTAGGTAAAATGTTAGAATCCGTCATCAAGGAGGAAATAGCAAGGCATCTTTAGAGGAATTGCTTGATAGGGCGGACGCAACACGGTTTCGTTAAAGGGAAGTCGTGTCTGACAAATTTACTGGAGTTCTATGAGGATGTGTCTAGGGCGGTGGATAGAGGAGAGCCAGTGGATGTGGTCTTTCTTGATTTTCAGAAGGCGTTTGACAAGGTACCTCACAAGAGGTTATTGCAGAAGGTCAGGGGACATGGAGTTGGGGGTAGGGTGTTAGCGTGGATAGAGGATTGGTTGTCAAATAGGAGGCAGAGAGTGGGGATCAATGGGTGCTATTCGGATTGGCAGATGGTGACTAGTGGAGTGCCCCAGGGGTCGGTGCTGGGGCCTCAGCTATTTACCATTTATATAGATGATCTGGAGGAGGGAACCGAGTGTAGGGTGTCGAAATTTGCGGATGACACCAAGATTGGTGGAACGGCAAATTGTGCGGAGGGTGTGGAGAAGGATCTACAGAAGGATCTAGATAGGCTGGGCAAATGGGCCAGGAACTGGCAAATGGAATTTAATGTTGGCAAGTGCGAGGTGGTCCACTTTAGTAGGAATAATGTTAGGAAGGATTATTACTTACATGGTGAAAAACTGCAGCAGGCGACGGTGCAGAGGGACCTCGGGGTCCTTGTGCATGAGATGCAAAAACCCAGCTTGCAGGTGCAGCAGGTGGTCAGGAAGGCGAATGGGATGCTGGCCTTCATAGCGAGGGGGATTGAATATAAAAGTAGGGAGGTCTTGCTGCAACTGTATAGGGCATTGGTGAGGCTGCAGCTGGAGTACTGTATGAAGTTTTGGGCGCCGTACTTACGCAAGGATATTTTGGCCTTGGAGGGAGTGCAGAGGAGGTTTACTAGGCTGATACCGGAGTTGAGGGGGTTGAGCTATGAGGAGAGGCTGAATAAACTAGGCTTGTACTCGTTAGAGTTTAGAAGAATGAGGGAGATCTCATTGAGACGTATAAGATGATGAATGAGATAGATCGGATAGAGGTGGAGAGACTCTTCCCGCTCAGAAAGGATAGTAGGACTAGGGGGCACAGCCTCAAGATAAAGGGGGGGGGGCGGTTTAGAACGGAGTTGAGGAGGAACTTCTTCACTCAAAGGGTGGTGAATCTCTGGAATTCTCTGCCCATTGAAGTGGTGGAGGCTACCTCGCTAAATATTTTTAAGACGTGGGTTGATGGGTTTTTGATAAGAGAGGGGATTAAGGGTTATGGGGAGAGGGCGGGAATGTGGAACTGAGCCACGACAGATCA